>CM060957.1:98509153-98686351 GCA_030765055.1 Mantis religiosa
GGCTGCCAATTGCCAGCTTCAAAAGTCTATGTAAGCAAACAGCCACGAGCGAGATCGCAATGGTATGTTGGCTCAGGGCAATATTGTTTAGCAGTGAAAGGGTAGAGCCAGACTGACAAATTCAATGCCATAGCCTGGATTTGAACCACGGATCTTCCGGTCTCCATCCAGCCGCTCTAAACCATTGAGCTACTATGGCCAACGTGCCAACATGACATTAAATTCTCCAATTGACTCGTGTTTTTCCCGGTAAACCACAAGGAGTTTTCATAAACACATGAGACAATTGCCTTAATGGCGACGTACTATGCTGTAAGTACTTTAAGACTAGGGCTTTATAGTTCGGACCACTATTAGGTACAGTTAATGGAAATAAACCTTAAAGTACTTACAGCATAGTAAGTCGCCATTAAGGTAGTTGTCTCATGTGTTTATGAGAACTCCTAATGGTTTTCCGGAAAAAACACGAGTAAATTGGAGAATTTAATGTCATGCTGGCACGTTGGCCATAGTAGCTCAATGGTTTAGAGCGGCTGGACGGAGACCAGAAGATCCGTGGTTCAAATCACGGCTATGACATTGAATTTTTCAGTCTGGCTCTACCCTTTCATAGTGCGTCCTACACACGGCTAGTGTGAAAGAACAATTCATTTCCATTGTTTAACATTGCTAAACCTGGTCCGGTAAGGTTAATATTTGTAACATTATCGTAAATTTAACTTAAAATTTGTCTAGAAATATCTAGTAGAAGCTGGAATCATACTGAGTACATTGATTAATTCAAGGTGAATATTTCAAAAGTTTATGCTAAACAGAACAAAGAATCAACGCAACAGGTAAAGAATACTCGCATGAATGCAACATACTTCTGTACTGCAAATAATCAAGACTAACTGTATGATAAGATATAATTGTATTACCTTGATGCAAAGCTTTTATCTTCTTTGACTTATAAGTATTATATTCCTGGAACTCAGTAATACAGTATCTTTACGTATGCCTAACAAATTGATTATACAGTTATCTAGTAATGATTTCCAAACTCAATCAGAAAATGTTGATCATTTCTCATTCACTATGGGCTCTCCACCAACCCAAAATTCGCCGTTTGGCAATATTATCCACTTGATTTATATCAAGAAAATCAAATAATCCTATTTTTCACACCTATGCGACCTTCAAATTACAGTTTTACTTGCAAACATTACTCCATTTGTCAAGAAATAGTCTACAATTGCATTGAATATAGTTAATCGTTCTCGGGTATATCCGAAAAAATGAAGGAAATCCCGTGGGCAGTAATAAACTGCCAAGAGTTAAATACAAAACAGTTTGATACCGAAATTCGTGTCAGAATCATCAGAAAGGTCTGCTGTGGACCACTGGGTGTGCCATCAGCCTGTCATGAATTTCTTTATACTAAAACTTGTAAAATAAGAAGCAAAATAAAGCAATGGGCAGTAACTAAGAAAAGTACTTAAATATTCATATTTTAACATCTTAAAAATCCCATGTATGAACAAATTTGCTCTTGACTAGCTAAGCAAGTGCTCGAAATGTAGCAGGCCACGCCATGGCTCAGTGGTTAGACCGCTTGGTTCTCACCAAGGCGGCCCGGGTTCGATCTCAGGTGACCGCAAAGTGAGATTTGTGGTGGACAACACGGCGCTGGGGCGGGTTTTCTCCGGGACCTCCAGTTTCCCCCGCCATCTCATTCCACCAGTGCTCCATCTTCATCTCATGTATCATCAGTGTCACCGCCTGCGGTGCCGAATGCAGTAAAAGTGGGCGTTAAACACTACACATTATCGAAATGTAGCCCTTTCGTTAACACCATTTGAGCGCGCTGTTGTGCAGCGAGATGTAGACTGCAGACTTAGTTGATCAACAGCCACAACTGAATTACGTTCTGTAGTTCTGCATAGCTTTAGGGCCCCCCTGGACCAGTCAATTTAACTCTGCATAAATTCTGTGTAACCAGTGTGGAGCTGCTTCAGTTTGCTAAAACCACAATCTCATCCGTTTCATCGGTGGCATATTTTCTAATAGCAGTCGGTAGAGCACCTGCCGCCCGTGCTAGGGATCCGGGTTCGATTCCCGGCGGTGGGGCTCGGGATTTTTCTCCGGCCAAGATAATTCCTCATCTTCCCCAGAGTCTGGAAGTATAAATGAGAGTGCAATGTGTGCGTGATCTAATGATTAAAAACCCAACGAATACGAGTTAACACCTTCAATATGTTCCAAAAGAGAACGGCTGCCGATATGACCATTGCAGTTAAAGGCGAGGTATAAATGGAACAAATAAGTAAATAGATCACCTTCGAAAAAACAGGGTCCTATTAATTGATCGCCAAGTATTCTATACCGCATGAGGACATTTCATTGCACTTGAAATGCAGTCTCTCTCTGTCTCTCTCACTCGATTAGGTTAGTTTTGCCCCAATAGTACATATTGTCGTTTTGCAGTTGAGTTATTATGTAACTTGGTTTCGCATTGCGAAATACTACTCGGGCTTGATGGTCATGTACATAGGGAGCCTGGTTTTGCTCCCTATGAGACGAAGTTTACTGCAGTGCCACAAATTTGGTATTTCAGTTCAGTATGCTCCAAGAATGTGACAAATATTTTCAAGAAAATGCCCCCAAAAAGTTACCCTTTTCATGGAAACAATTTTCGTTATATTTAAATGGCTCGGTCAATTTGGATTTAAGTTTAATAAATTACTCCTATTATTTACGTGATCTAACATAACTCTTGGGTTTTGTAGGAATTATCTGCGAAGTTCTCTTCATCTTTTAATTAATTTTATATAATTCTGAATAAGCATAAGAGAAACTAAAAGGCTTAAAAGCGTACCGCTAGGAATATTCAGATTTCCTTTAAATACAAACTTTATTTCAAATAACTTTATGTAATATTACGCGTTTCCGAAATATTCTTTATTATTTTCTTGGATATTTCAACATTTTTTGTTGTATTTTGAAGTGGTCACCATTCAACTGTTTCTTGCGTTGCCATTTTTTTCTTTTAAACTTTTGATTATAGCTTTGTTTCCCAGTATCCTAATACAAGAAGATGTGTAATGAATATATTCCTAGAAACATTTATTTGAATTAATATAAAGTAGAAGGTAGAATGTTATTTTACATTAGTTTGTAAGTTATATAAAAATAAACGACAGCGCATACAGAAAGTTGTGTGAATATAACACAGTTTATATGATATTTTTCAATTAAAATAAATGCAAGACTACACCTTGGCCAGTAGTTACACTCCTCCTGGGATAGGGGACCATATGTAGGATTTGTGATGGACAAAGCGGCGTCTAGACAATTTTTCTTCGGTTGTTCAGGTTTCCACCAAATGTTTCAATTTTCCTTTCACCCATTTCACCAATATTTCGTATCATTCCCTCTCCGCTTTCCAATTAAGTAATGCTTGTTCCAAATTAATTTCCAATGATGTTGGGATCAACAATATCTCTGACGTAATTCTTTAGAAACATAAAAAACTTTATCATCTGTTTATCTGTAGTATAAAATGTCTATAAATTTTGAATTTTATATCTGCATTAAGGTTTTTAAACATTCTCATAGTTTGATCAGTGGAATTGAAATAAAATATGCAGCTCTTGATTCTATACTACACTTTTACAATCATAAATAAGGAATTTTATTATAAAATAACACTATAGAAAATATGTAATATTTTATTATCTTACTTCGTTCACAGATTGTACTATTGAGGTGAATGGAACTCTGCCGAAACCACAGCCGCTATTTCTCCTTCTTAATGGCAGCAACCTCGAGTTCGAGTTTCTTCTGCCAAAAGACAAGGATGGTATTGTCAATCTCAAATTAGGAGATGAGGTCCTCTTCGCCTGTACTGGATACGGAAATTATCTTCGTGTTATGGGTTCGAATATACAAGTAGCCTTAGCTACTTGCTGTCCCGGAGGTGAGTTCTGCATCGGGAACCAATCTTACTCCCTCACTGAGCTCAACTGCTCCAGCTATCCGTCCCACATAGCACGCAGTTCTGGAGATACATGCTATAATGGCACCAAGAAGCATTTGGAGATCGGTTTTGAAGTGTTGGCTCCTAACATTTTCTACAAGATCATGGATATTTGTTTCGATGACGTTGCGCTCACTACCCTGTACAGCAAGTATGAACTGATGTCTGGCACAAGGAGTTTCCAAAGAGGTGTTGGGAGTCCACATTTTACTTTGGATCGCACCTTCTTTGATAACCTTCTTCTTGACAAGCTATATAGTACGAGCATACAAAATGAGACAATTGGTCTAATTCTGGGATCAGAAGAACTCGGAAACAAGTAAGTGTTATTATGTGCTCTTCTTTTTTTGTATTGAATGAATAAAGCCAGGCATTTATTGACATTTAAATATTCAGAGAACAACAATGATAATCATATGAATCGTAGGGTTCTTAGTGCACTGGCAATAATCAAGGATAATAAATGAACAATGAATTAAAGAAAGGCAACTATTTCATTTTCCAAGAATGAAATAACACAATTGGATCTTTGATCGGGTGGTCGAAATTCTCATTCCCCATGTTTCTAGCTCAATCATCATTTTGGGCCGGTTGAAAACTTTTATTTTCCTAAAATCATACCCTAATCCTCCAAAGTCTATTTTTTATGAATTCGGGACTGAATATGAGTGTAAATATTAATAACATTAACATTAAAAGAAAACTTACAGATCAGAGCTGGTTTCTCAAGTCAAAATCCCAATATGACCAATACCTTAGAAAGAACTACACAAATGAAACAAAGGACGTAAATTTAAAAAAAAAAATGAAACAACACAAAATAGAGGAGTGAGAGCAAAAACATAATTCTGTGCAATTCAAAGAGCAACAAATAACTACGAACGTTACTAAAATACAAATTTCCATCACAAAGTGAGCATAACAATAAATCAGAAAATAAATACATCAATTAATAATATATTGCTCAGCCTTAATATAGTTATTCCTCCATGTTCATTTTCCCAATAATGAGAACCAGAGTTGTACTGTGCCACCTAGCAGAAATTTACTCGTCCCTTTTCTAAGGACGTCATGATTCTGCAGTTGGACTCTCCCCTTTCCTATCCAAATACCTTTCAAAACTCCTGTGATCACCATTAAGATTTTCAGTTTCTGAGCTACTAGTATGCAATTCGAACACATGTCTGTTTTATGACTACCGGACCTCGTCTACTCTATTCTTGTCTTCCAAATTGGTGGGATACTTATATTCTGTTAGTCCATGTTTCCTGTGAAATGGGGGGAAGCAACACTGTCTTGAAATGCTACTTGAAAGTTCGTTAAGCTCTGTGCGAATGGAGTTAACTCTGATAGGTTCTTTGTGAAAGCTTTTGAAAACAGAGATCCCAGATTAAGTAACTTGTTGAGCTGTTTACTTTATGCATTTTTTTCCATTCTTTAACAACTAAGAAACTTGGCGATACTGACAAATGTGAAATTTACAGATTTTAATGAATTATTTGTAACTGGAAGTGAATAACAGCATTAACTAGGACATCGACTTTCCTTAAAAATATTTGTGTTATTTTATTGTTTAACTTCTTTTCTAAATAAGTAAATTTTAATGTTAATTACTTCATACGTTGCTCCTGCCTTAAAATATTCTGCAGTCCAACTTAATTGGTTTATTTTATATTATTTATTATTCATATACATTTTACTAATAAAGTAATCTAATATGATATTTTAGTTCTCTTGAAAGCTACAACAGATACAAGAGTTGATGAATTCCAAAGGTTTATTTGAATCATTGACAAAGGGTAGAGGATAACTGTATCCCACTTTATCAATATAGGCCTTATGGAAAAAATTAGTAGACATTAATCAGGAATATAATCTCAAAATCTATATTTTGGTTTAAGATACATACACCCATGAACTCCGTAATATCAAGGAAGTGTATGTATGAGAAAACACAAAAATGCATTAAGAACACGCTGATTTCAAACATACTTTCTGCTGCTTTTTAGCACTTATGCTGCGGACGCTTATATTCATTAGTTTGAGTAATTTCTCACTTGTTATCATTAAATGATATCGAGAAGTATTTTAATTTCTGTTACTCATAAACGAAAACCAGCTCAGGTCCAAATATTCTAAAGATTCAGATCATCAAACTATCATATTAGCACTTCAATCCCATAACACTAGTTTGGGTAGAAGTAATAAGAGGGTTATGTTACAATACGTAACAAAGCATTTATTTTGACTTAACTGGAACATCTTATAATGGAAGCAGTAAATGAAGTGACACCAGTAACTAATAACAGTCTCAGTGAGGTGGGAGTCCAGGCAATTCTAATGAATTGAAAAACTCTGTGAGATGGTTGACTTCGTCATCCTGGTTTATAACTGTCAACTAATTTATACAAAAACAACTCCCCCAGAAAAAAAAATCTGTATGTTCCCATTGAGATCACCTACATCTGTAGGTTTTGTTGCCAATATTGCACGTTCAATCAGCCAAAAAGCACTCTGAATAAGCTCCTCTTTCGAGTCTGTGCAGTGACAGAAATCTGTGCGTAATGTACTCAATTCGGTCGAGGTGTCAATGGCGACTTCATGTCGGGGACAAGTGAACTATTTTAGAAGACTTTGTAAAGGAGTGGAAGATCTTTGTTCTTTGTAATGCTTTTGTTTGTAAAAAATAAAAGAGCACGTGATGTGTCAAAGTTTGCGTGTATACTTTTATAGTTCGTTAATAACCCGGTCCATTATCACTTCAGGTTCTTTTCTCAACTTTTAAACCTTCCTTGAACTTAAAGAAATATTTCAAAAACAAAATTAGACAATTCGGTTCAGCCGTTTTAGAATTTTTGTAAGACTAACAAACGTAAATTATATATATATATATATATATATATCCTGTGTAAGAAAAAGAGGTCATGCAGGGGTGTAGACATTGCGAACAAAATTTATGTTATGTCTGAAAATAGAGGTGGGGGGGGGGGGAGCGCTTGGAATTATCTCACGGCATGACTAGGGACGTATTTAAGGGGGGTGTCCAGACCCCCCGAAATAAATTATCATTTCAAACTTTTAATAAATAGTTGAAATAAAACTTGGTTTAAAATAAATCAAAAAAGTTTATTCAAGCTTCTCATCTTAACGTCTCTATTCACTGTCAGGCAAACATAAAGCTATTTAAGAGATAGACGAAAAGCTACTGCACAGCAGCTGTAGAACTCGTTAAAATACAAAGATAGTGTCAATTACATTTATGTACTGCAAAGTTAACCAATTCCGATATATTATAATTTGTTGATTAGAGTTCCCAGATATTTACTTAAAGGTAGGTAATTTTTAACTTCTAAGTTCCTATTCCCCTTTTTCATTCAAGGAGAACTGATACTTCAAATGCATCAATCAGTAGTTCACTTTTTAAATACCTGATTATGATTATATTACTTTATTCCAGGTATAAGAACAAAAAATTTGGAATGTGCAAGACCTTTCTGCAGACTTTATCCAAAGAAACAAGACAAAATCAAACCTTTCTAAGAACAATTTGTAGAAGCTTGGGTGGAGAAAGTCACATGAATATAATATATTACATGTGTTTTTATTTTTTACAAACATGATAAAAACACATCCCTGATTAATTATTTATTAAAAGTAAATAATTCAACATAGATTTTTTTGGACCCCCCCCCCCCCCCCGGAAAATGACTTCTAAATACATGCCTGGGCATGACCAACTCCTACAGCAGGCTGTGATTCTGCTCGTGAGTGCATTGGATCCTCATTTGGTAAACCTACTGGTGTTTTCATTGCCTTCAATTCCAAAATGACCTGAAACTATGACACTATTGATTTTTCCAATCAGTTTATAATCCTTCTCGGTAGACTGAACTTGTTTATCTGTTTGTGAAGCATTCAATGAGGAGCTAAATTATTTTGCTAATGCATCACCTCTGTAGAATATCATTAGGTAGCTTTCGATTTCGAGGGTTCTTTTAAGAATATTTTGATATTAACTCCTGATATAAATACCTGCATATTCTACTAATACTACATGTATTACCTCTCCTTTGTCCATCCGTGACCCATATTCCAATGAAGAAATATTTAGGTGGTGCACAATCCATTGAATTAATGCCCGCATCTGACTGCATTGTTTACGATATATTAGTATGGTTTTCTAAACATATTTTATTTTCTGCTCATGCTTTATCAGTTTTTTGCTTCTTCTTTAGCACGTGAAGGGAGAGGTATTAAATAGCGGTTGTATTACCACAGTACAAGTGCTGTGCATTATTAAAGCTATTCATTATTTTTAAACTAATGTTTTATTTTGATTACAGACATGCTATATTTGGTGAATGCATTATGCTCTTTTCAATGTTTCTTAAAAAGTTAATAGATGTAGCTTTAGGGAGAAACGAACTCTAAAGATAATCCTTAATGATGACTTCTGTATTTTGTTTTTACACAGCTACACATCTACGAAAGGCAATTTCCTGTCAAAAGGTCACCTAGCAGCAAAGGTAGACTTTGTTTTTGCTAATCAGCAGCGTGCGACGTTCCATTACATCAACGTGGCACCTCAGTGGATGTCTTTCAACAATGGTAGTTGGGAGAAACTGGAGAGAAGTGTTCGCGACTTCGCAAGAAACAGGAGTCTGGATTTGACTGTGTACACTGGCACATACGGTGTAGCTACTTTACCCAACGTCAACAATACTCCCACGCAGCTGTATTTATTTGTAAAGAACAACACCCACTCCATTCCTGTACCTGCATTCTTTTGGAAAGTTGTTTACGATCCAGTCAGTAAGAGGGGCATAGCATTCGTTGGTGTCAACAACCCTTACATCAAGTCCATCTCAAGCGAACACATTCTCTGTCGGGATGTATGTACTAAGACTTCCTGGTATACCTGGGATAGGGAGAATATAGACACTGGATATGCCTATTGCTGCGATGTGAAGGACTTCAGGGCAAAGGTGGACGCACTGCCGGAATTTCCCGTAGTTGGTTTGCTTGGCCAAAATGGTTCCGGACAACTTGTTTTAGGCATGGGACATTTTTACTTATTATTTTTACTCTCAGTTTCACTGTACTACAAAATATAGGAAGAGAATATACATATCAGCTATATCAAACTAAAGTTCCTTGAATGTCTACTGAAAACTCTTGATGAAACGCCTTTAAAGCTTGGAGGCAAATTATTTTCTGTTATAACGAAAAGGGTGTCCTCAGAGTTTCCAACAGAAAGTTTTGTAATACTTATACACGAGCACCTTATAGTCAATGTACAATCGTGCTGATGCCTTATTGCCCAGTTCAAGTATCACTTAATCGATAGATTTAAAAGCAGGAGGCTCAGTAACCAATACATGATAGATGGGGATGGTAAATATTAGTATTTTGAAATCATAAATATGGCATTTTCATTTATATATTTAGCATTTTATAATGTTTATAGAGTTTTACTTAGCATTTTATAGTATTAAAATGATAAATATAACTAAAAAATAAGTCTCTTTTGATATAATATTAATTTAAAACTTAAAATCAAATTTATAAATAAATTAAAAATGATAAAATAAATTGTATGCTTTAGTTAATAAATTAAAGCAACAAAAACTAGAACTGATATGAACTAAGCAAAACAAGGGGAAAAATAAAATTGGCTACAAAATCAAAATAATAAAAAATGCCTGAAGCTAAGTCCTGCAAGTTGAATGAACGCACAGAACATACCTCAACAACGTGTTCTGTCATTTCTGTTATCCTGTCATTAAAGTGAAGTTTTATTTTCTGAAATATATTTTAGCATCTTTGCTGTAGATAGAATCGCAAATACATCGTGGAATTGCCCAAGCAAACACTTGAGACAATCAACGGCTTTTAGGCAGGGCCGTATTCCTAACAAAAAAGTGGGGGAACGGTCACCTAGAAATTTTCCAGATGCTGGAGAACCAATCAGAATTCTGCACTTGTAGATTCCCCTTCCTGCTTTGGTTGTCCTCAGCATGCGTACGACCTTTTATCCATACTTTTATGTAATCCTCTGGGTTCCACATATGTACTGGGTCCTTTAATAGCCATAAACATTATTTGAATGTATTATGAATGTACATATTTTGTACTTTTGCAGTATTTTGAATGTTAAAACTAGAAAACTAGATCGTTTTCCTTTTCATCCGTGCATAAATGGAAAACATTCTGAATCATTCTGAAGTATCCTTCCGATTTGGGAGTTTACATTGCTCCGAGGTAACACTTTTGGAGTTTCTTTCGAAAATTATTATTAGAAACACCTATTTTGTGATACGACACTACATTGTACTGCGGTACTCGTACGTCATACGACAGTTAATAACTAGATTAAGAAATTTAATACGCAGCCTATAGCCAGTCATCACAACATGCGTAGTTTCTACTACCGCGCACATAAAAAAAGCTCAAGCTATTTGTCCCGAGTAATATATTGTGACGAATAAGTCTCACCATGAATATATCTCGCAAATAGTTAATTTTCTTACTGTATTTTCTGTAACTATTTTACTTCTGTTAGTCTTCACTTTTGGTATGTAAATGCTTTTGAACATAACTTCAGAAATATCTTAAATCAATATATTTAACTTTAATTTTCTGTAAATAGTGTATGAACTGTTATGAACTGAATCACTATTCCTTAAGGGATAGAGGAACAAGAATCCCCTAACTCCAGGATAGTGGTACAACTCGGGAAGTTAAAGAAGAAGAAGAAAATAGATGAATTCCTGGGCTGAGGAGAACATGATCCCAGCCATTCAAAGACTCCTTGCAAGTTTATTTACATCAATGTAACATGTCTGAAAATAAAATATTTAATTCTCCTTTGTTCCACTGGGGTTAATTATTAATACAACTATTTGCAATATAAACATATCAAGATTGTCTTGCCATCTTGCATGTCACCATGTTCATATTACATAGTTATTAATTTAAAATTGTTAGGGAATTCGTGTTGTATGGGCATCATTTGAAAACAGTGAGCAGTTGTGTGATTCTTGCGTATTATGTTTTCTTTAATAAAGTTTCACATAATTAATGTTAGATTCCCGGCAATTCAAGTACTAGAAACAGTGCTTTGAAATGAAAGCGTTTCGTTTCATTAGATTAAAATGGGCTGTGGATCGAAGAAACCATTGCAGGATCGAAAAAACCTGTTACTTATGTGAGAATAGAAAACGCTTTCCTTAGCAAATGCCAAATGCCTTATGTATACGTTACCTACTATTACGTTGTCATGCCTGTCAAGTGTATAAAATATGTTTTCTATCCTAAAAATCACCTTGAATTCTAACAAGATTCATTATTCTTCTTGAAAGATAAAATATGATATACCTTTAAAGAGGATTTAGAATCGTGTTATACCAATTCATTAGCTGTGGTATGACATGTGCCAGGCTGCCTTTAAAACCAATTAATCATAACTGTGCTGAAATTGGATCTACATTATGTCTGAGGAATAATAGGGGTTTATGTATTGAATAAGTATTCTTTTCTCTATTCAGGCAGAGAACTCTACTGCCGATTTTATCTTGGGTAATGTTATGCGTACGTGTAGCTAGTCCATACCTATAACTTGATTTCCATATTGCCTAAGTCAGGGGTGCACAAGTGAAACGAAGAGAGGGGAGTCAGAAATTACCTCCTTTCACTCGCTGCGACAGAATAACCCACTTATCCGTGGTTACTGCGTTCCAGTGACGGCACTACGAAGTCACTCTTATTTACAGGAGATCAAAAGAATACACAACCGCTTCTGACTACTCTGCAGGGAAAGCGAGCACGTTCTGTACTGTTGGACACCTCTGGGCAAAGAACTTTCTTTGTGTTTTATTGAGTCTTTGTCCAGAAATAACAGGAATATCCTTATTACAGCAGGAAGTCAGATAATTATTTTTTAAAATATTTTTATGGACTAACGGCATAAAGATATAAACCCTCCCTCTATTTTTCAGTTTTTCGCTGTTTTCATACGACGAATGTTCTCAATAGTTTAACCAAAATAACACAATACTTAACAGAATTTGATAAAACGTCTTTTCAACATATATAGTTCCGTATACATCTGTACATTTAATCCAACGATTTTCCAAAGTATCAGTGCCCTCAGTAAAATAAAATTTATGCACAGAGTAAGCATCTGTTTTAGCTTTAACCTGATCAGTTTTTTTAAGTTTAGGAACAAAAGCTGGGAGCCAGTGTGGAGATCTTCTTACTCTAATTCATTAGCTGTACTAAATTCAAATTTATTAAGTGCAGAAAGGCTTTTTTTTTT
This sequence comes from Mantis religiosa, assembly GCA_030765055.1. NCBI lineage: Eukaryota > Metazoa > Arthropoda > Insecta > Mantodea > Mantidae > Mantis > Mantis religiosa. Next base: position 98,521,489 of record CM060957.1, read on the forward strand.
TTTTTTGAAGAAATTAATATAAAAACTAAAATTAAAGTAGTAAGTATTAATTCCCGAAAAGGTGTATATTCCTCTAAAAAACACGAGCCTTTTAAGTTTGGTTGATAGCATATGAGCATGTGATTCATTACCTCGCAAAAGCTCAGTGAATGTAATGAAAATATTAGCTGAGGAAACAATATTGTCACGGCGGCGATGGTGAGTGGCCCCCGAAAATGGACTACGTGTGGTCACCATATCCTACTGTCTCTTGCTACCTACTTACAAGAGAAGCAAAGAATGAAAATTTAAGAACCGCTGCTAGCTGACGTCACGAATCCCCTTTGTTATATCGCGCGGGTTTCCAGACCGTTCGTCTTCCGGAAACCTAGAAGATTCGACTTCGACAATGTTCTATTCCTAATACTCGAGAGATTTCGGCTTCTAGAATATTTCTTTCGTGACCGCAAAGGTGCAAAAGGCATCCTGAGTGAGTCGTCAGAACAGAGTAGAGAGTCAGTCTGCAAGGGGTGGAATCTGATTAGTTCAGTTGTTAGTTGTGAGGTTGATCAGTGAATGTCGGAGTTGCGTCAGAGTCGCAAGCAGAATAGTGTAAAAGGGAAATGTTCTGTGCGTCGACAAGTTCGAGCAGCGCAAGTTTGTGCGTGCAAAACATATATAAAGGAACATTAGATTGGCGTGCTTACTCTGTGTATATGTAAAAATTAAAAGTAATTGTAAGTTAGCACTGAACTAACAAGTCCAGTGTTGTTTGGTGCAACTTCTTGCTGTCATTTTAGTCACACTGTAGTCATTTCAGTTTTAAGAACATCGTTGGATCCTCCAGTAAGGAACTACACTTTTGTATGAGGATCTTTCCCCTTTCTTCTAGTACTTAAATACGTAGTGAACTATTACATCCCATTATACTCAATAAAGCTTTTATACACGAGTTCAGGTTATAGCAATACAAAGAGGAAGCACAAATTGTGAACAAGGGGATAAGTGCGACTGAAAGGGGAACGGTTCTAGGTCACCTGCAACTACAAACTTCCGGGCTGTATCGCTCGTAGCCTGATTTCGTGTATAGCTATTTTATTATCAGAGAGAAGGGACGGGATTAATAAACTGTATGACACTTTTCATTATGTCTTGAACAGAGTTATATGTTGCTAAACCGAAGTTCCAGGCAGAAAAATAACGGGAAGGCACTGTAGTGAGCTCAGATACTTTACTTACAAATTGTTCCCATGCATGAAGAAAATCGTTGTTTAGAGTGGGTACGTACAGCATATATCAAAATTAAACAATGTGTTATTACACAAGCTAAGATGTTCTTCTTTAAACAAACGAATTTATTTACATGAGATCACTGCACAAATTTAAAGCAGTTTCATCAACAGTAATCTCACTACAGTGCTCTATTATATAGAAAAAAAAATAGAACGCCGAGTGGGATTTAATTAAAACAAATATATACAATAAGTATTAACTTAATAAATTAACTGATCGAACTGCCTCCATGGTACAGTTTCTCGTTCTCTTTTGTTGAAGTCAACTTTAAAGATCTATATGGAAAGTAAGAGTCTATCGGAAAAAATTAACAGATGAGAGGAAGGTAATGAAAACAGAAAAATAGTATGAAGATGATAAAAATGCGGGAGAAACAGTCGTTACTGATTGACATATGTCGTTTCATAATGTCTTAATCGTCAAAGGTATTATGATATAGTAAGAGTGAGATAGGTAAATCAGTATCCCTGACCTTGGTTAATATTTGAATGCATTTCCATCTGCTTGACCACGAAAATATGTCATAAGTTATATGAAGTTATTTTTTTCCTCATATTTTTAGATTCAATATACAGGGTGAGTCACCTAAAACTTGCACCGTAAATATTTCTGAAATGGTATGTGCTATTGATATGCGGTTTTCACGGAATTGAACTATATGCAGGGGCTCGCATTTTCAAATGATACACAGATTTTTATAATTTTTAGAAAGTGTATTTATGTACAAAAGTTACATTTTTTTAAATGGAACAATGCGTATTGACATTAAGAAAATAAAAGTAGAATAAATTAGAATGTCAATGGTGTTTTTTGCACGATTCTAATGTAAGTAGTTTACGAGAAATCGTCATTTGAAAATTGAACGCACCGGCAGTTGTTTGTTCCATTCATTTGCTTAGTTGCTAGGCTAGGATGTTGTTATGTTTGTTTACAATGTGTTTTGTCTACACTGGCAGTTATTTTGTGATAGTTGAAGCAGTAGGACGTGCTTGGAAGATGGTATTTACCAATGCAGAAAAAGCAGATATGCTCATAGTTTATGGTGAATGTAGAAAGAATGCAGTTCTTTCTTGTACAGTGTACTTGGAAACATATCCGAATAGACGTCAACCATCTCGTCAATTATTTGTGAACCTCTTCAACCAATTACGTGAAAGTGGTAGTATAACGTCTAGAAAACGCACCAGAAACAAACGAGCAACTGGAGAGCAAGGAGAAATTAATGTTCTAGCTGCTGTTGCAGTAGATCCCCACATTAGTTCTTGTGCAATCGCACGAGGAAGCGGCATCAGTCAAAGAAGTGTAATCCGCATCCTCCATCGTCATAAGTTCCATCCGTATCACATCTCTCTCCATCAAGTGCTGCATGGCAATGATTTTGAGAATCGTGTGAACTTTTGTACATGGGCATTGAGACATGATACTCCAAATTTGTCATGTATCTTGTTCACTGATGAAGCAACATTTACTAATCATGGCCAAGTAAATCTAAAAAATATGCACTATTGGTCTGTTGACAATCCTCGTTGGCTGCGTCAGGTAGAACGTCAGCATCCATGGAGTGTGAACGTGTGGTGTGGAATAGTGAACCATCACATCATTGGCCCTTTTTTCATAGAAGGAACACTGAATTCACAGAAGTATCTCAACCTCCTAACAGACGATCTTCCACAGATGTTAGAAGACGTTCCCCTTCAGACTAGGAGGAATCTGTGGTATCAACATGATGGCTGTCCGGCCCATAGTGCACGAATTACTACAGCTTATCTTCAAGGATTGTTTCAAAATCGGTGGATTGGACGAAGGGGACCTGTACCTTGGCCGGCCCGTTCACCAGATTTGACTCCTTTAGATTTTTTTTCTGTGGGGGAAGCTGAAAGACACTGTCTACAAGGACATACCAACTACACCAGAAGATATGAAACGGCGTATTACTGCTGCCTGCGCTGAAATTTCCACTGAAATGCTAGAACGTGTACAGCAATCTTTACATACTAGACTGGAAGCTTGTATTGAAGCTGGTGGTGCTCATTTTGAACACGGGCTTTGAGGGTACAGTTCTGTTTACTTGTCAGAATCCTCATTTTTCTTCATTCACTTGTTTTTCTTTAGTTTGTCCTAGCCATTGTCCCGTTTTGTACAAATGACGATTTCTCGTAAACTACTTACATTAGAATCGTGCAAAAAACACCATTGACATTCTAATTTATTCTACTTTTATTTTCTTAATGTCAATACGCATTGTTCCATTTAAAAAATGTAACTTTTGTACATAAATACACTTTCTAAAAATTATAAAAATCTGTGTATCATTTGAAAATGCGAGCCCCTGCCTATAGTTCAATTCCGTGAAAACCGCATATCAATAGCACATACCATTTCAGAAATATTTACGGTGCAAGTTTTAGGTGACTCACCCTGTATACAATAAAGTAATAATTAAAATTGAAGCTTGAGTCATCTTGTCTTCGAACTGAGGACGTATGCCATTAACCAGTAACGGATTATATTACTGGGGATTAACTCGAAGTCATTATTTGTAACTGACTTTTCTGGGATCAATTTTATTGAGAAACCAAGCTTATACACATGTAACACTTCAAAAAGCTCTGAAAGTGTCTCATTATTGGTGGTTTTAGCTTTCGAACGATTGCATGGAAACCAAAATTTTCAAAACTAAATATCAAATTTTTAAGAAAATGCTTAACTCGGTTGTAATGCTCACTTTTTCCCTTTGCGTTCATCATTACTCATTACCTATATGTAAGCAATAATTGCTTTTTACTCTTAAAATTATTTACCAGATTGCTGTAAATGATTATATAGGTAAAGGTAATAAAGTCGATTTACGAGGGCTGTTCAATAAAGAATGATCACAATTTCTCTTTGTTGACAACGCACCTTTACTCATCCTCATAATTTTGATGACCCTTCTCAAAATAGTCTTCCCTGAATGCGATGAACTTGTCCCAACGTTTCTGCCAGTCTTCAAAGACATGCTGGAAACCATTTTTTGAGAGATCCTTCAAAATCGCCTCCGCAGCCTTCACCACTACTTCTTATGATGGATAATGCCTCCCACGAAGGCGTTTCTTCAAGTTAGGGAATAGAAAAAGGTCACATGGGGCTAAATCCGGACTATAGGGAGGGTGAGGGATATACTTCACGTTGATTTTTGCAAGATATTCAGCAACAACATTGGCAATATGCGGCCGATCATTATAGTGGTGCAGCATTCAGCCTGCTTCATGGAAATGTGGTCTGATATGGACTTGCAAAGTTTTCAGGACATACCTGTAGTATTGTCCAGTTACTGATGTTTGGGCAGGTACAACATGCTGATAAACCATTCCATGAATATCAAAGAATGAGATGACGAAAACTTTCCCAGCAGAAACAACCACTTTTGATTTTTGGGGGGGGGGGGCGGTTGGTGATGAAGGAGATTTCCACACTGAGCTTTGCTGTTTGCTCTCAGGATCAAAATGATGTAGCCAAGTTTCATCAGTAGTGATTACGTTTGATAGAAACTCTGGATCTTGCTCTAACATCAACTTTAACTGCATGTTACCCCAGTTGTAGCGGTAGGCGATACTGAACATGTCTGAAGTTGCCTGGTTCTCACAGGCGGGAACCAGGAGTACCAACAATGAAACTACTACGTGTTTGTTTTACATTAAGCTAACAGAATACAATAAGATTGAATTTTAGTGCGAAAAATTATGACCGTAAAAAATTATGATCATTCTTTATTGAACAGCCCTTGTACATAACTTAATCTAAATGGAACACAAAGAGCGATGAATTACTTCCCTACACTGTATTACCCTCTCCCTCCCTCCCTCTCTCTCCTACAGAAAGTATTGCAGTCCATCCAAACATTCGTCCAGATTTTATCTCAAATAAAGGTACTGTTTCATAAGTAATATCATTTTTAAGAAAAGCAATTATTTGAAATATGTTCAGACAAGCAATTAACTAATTTTCAAAGTATAGACCATTAGATTCTATGATCGTGAGGCATCGTTCAGCGAGGTTTATTATCAAATGATGGTACCGGTCTTTGGCTTTTGATGCGAAGAATTCGGTGATACCCACTTGTATTGCTTCAAAGTTATCAAAATTTATTTCACGTAGAAAATGGGCCATGGATTGACAAAGATGATAATCTGATAGTGTGAGATCAGGGCTGTATGCTGGTTGTGGTGACAGTTCGATTGCTCCCAATTCCTGAATATTTTCCATGGTTGTTCGTGCAGTGTAGGGTGTTGCATTGTCTTGTTGCAATGGAACTCTATTTCGGATAACTAATGCTGGATATCTCCGTCTCAAAATTTCATGAATTCGTTCATCAATCGCCCGCCAGTTTGTAACGAACTCCCAGTGTATCACACTTTCAAAATTCCACCAGACACACATTATTTTGGGTACGAACTGATTTTTTTTAACAATGACTTTGGCAAATTGGCGGGGAACAAGCCACTGTTTCGAGGCATCAGGATTTCGGTAATATACCCATTTTTCACCACAACGGACAATTATCCTGACAAGTCTAGCATCCATGGGATTACGGATAAGCTGACGATAGATATCCACACTACGTTCAGCCTGTTGAGGTGTCAGTTCATGAGGTACAGATCTACAGCTTCTGTATGATTTTCAAAGTGTCTTAAGGTAAGGCTACACTGAAAATTAGCCGAAAATGTTGATAATCATGGAATTTTCTTTTTTGGCATTTTTGGTAGCTCAGAGTATGTAGTTAATAGATGGCATGCTATTTTTATCATTTGCAACACTTTAGGCCATCACGTAACAATTTAAAGAGACCTTTAACAATCGTTAAAAGTAACAATCATGACTTTAAAATTGATTTGCTGAGAAACGTTTTTTCTAACACTTTTCAGTATACCAAATGCCCCACGCGTCAAACTTTTCCATTTAACTTGGTGAAACTTACAGGATAGCTCCATAATATGTAAATAAGAAATTCCTCTTTTTTGTTAATTCTCATGTTTTGAAAATTATATGGTGTTAAGTAATAAAATAAATTAATATTTCCAAAATTTTGAGAGCTAACACGTGGAAAATATTTTAGAACAAATGCTACAATGAAATGACTAAAATTATTGGAAGTCTATCACCCCCCCCCCCCAAAAAAAAGAACCCATGAAGGATAGGATGGCATACCAGATTACTGTATTAGAAAGTGCAGCTGCTTAATAGATTCTCCACTATGCCATTTTGCAAATTTCTCCCTCCCTCCCTCCCTCCCTCCCTCTCTCTCTCTCTCTCTCTCTCGGTAAGTTTCCAAAAATTTAAAACTAGCAAAAATAACTGCTGTTTTTTTTAAAAAAAAAAAAAAAACATAAAGTCAAGAAATAACAAACTACAGACAAATATCGCTGCCTTCAGGTTTTTCTAAAATATTAGAAAAAGTTATGCATAGCCGTTTATATTTATAATAATGAATAATCTCTGAGGATTTCTGGTAATCCTATAGTCTTTGCTTTGCGCTGGTCGACTATAGCTTATCGAACAATGTGAAGGTCATGGATTCAACCTTCAATTTTACAACATTTACTAGTCCTGTCGTTTCTGTTAATGTCTCTTATGTCATAACAAGTGACATTAACTCAGGTTTATAAGCTCGACGTCGTTTTTCAATTGTTTTTGAATGTCATAAATATTTTTAGCAAAAGATGCCACCTGAGAAGCAGGCATAATGGCCTTACTTTGTTTTACATGATCTTGATTAATAGATTTTTCCAATAACAGATAAAATAGCCATTATAAAAAGGAAGCTGAAGTGCTTTTACTCCCAGCAGTCCAATTACCGCCAGCAAGTCAATATTCTTGTGGAAGCGTTACTGGCCAGGATTCTGAGACCCAACGGTACAACCGAAACTGTTAAATAGTACCACGTATCACCACCATGTTTGCTGCAGTGGTGCTGCTGGTTCATCTTCCACATCTGATCTCTGCCTTGGCTATTAAAGATGGTATGAAGTCACTTTTATGTTTTTAAATACATTTCGCTTTACTCACAACTTTGCGTTCAGTAATTCTTTGTTACTTTCTCACTTTGCTCGTAGTATGTAGATATTACAATCGATCCAAAGCATCATACTGAGATTTCAGTACAAATACAAGTTATGAAGCCCCGGGAGCAAAACAACGCATTTTTGCTTTTTCTATGGCATACAGTAAGTAGAGAAAGTGTATACCACACGAAATTAGATACTCTCATAATCCAAAAAGACTATATTAATAAGAGGTCTTTGTGTGTGCATTTATTTATCTGTGAATAACATAACTCCGACTCTCAAACATGGTTAACACTATTCTTGATACTTAAGAGCACGACACAAGATTAAAAAAATAAAATGAAATGAAATAAAAACCTAAAGTACCCTTCACAGACAATTTTACAATAATTTTGATTTTCTTAAAATTACCTTTAACCTTTAGATTAAATACTCTATCTTTAAATGAAATTTATACACTGAACTTTCTCGCAAATAGTCCCTGAAGTACTCCTCATTTCAGATGACTTTTGAGTAATTGATAAACTGTAAGAGTTAGACAAAACTTCACTATAAAGAATATATACGACTTTAAATCACATAATTTAACAAGTAACTTATTTTTTTTTGTAGCTAACCATTTCCGGGATATTCCTTGTTATTGGTTTTAATCTTAAAATACTTACACTTTTCTCAAATCGGTAGTCTGTTTTGTTTTGTTTTCTATTTTAACTCTTGGTCACAGAAAGAGGATACTTTTCACAGCCGTCACATAGTGACCGGCTCTTAAAAAGGGTTTGACTAAAGTTACTGTATTCTCAAGTCTGCTGGCCTCAGTAGCGTAATTGGCAGCGCATCTGCCTCACGTTCAAGAGGTCCCGAGTTCAAATATCAGTCATGGTGAGTTTTCTGGATAAGGTTTTTCCGGAGGTTTCCGCTTTCCAGAAAGATGAATGTCTGTTAACTAAGCTCGATGGATGTCATTGAACATTATTTCACACATTTCATTCATCGTCCGATATGACAACGTTGGAGGACGTAAATAAAAAACAAAATCATATCCCATTGCACTATTGCACAAGGAAATACATCGTTCAAGAGGTCCCGAGTCTCAATCTCGGTGACGAATGTCGGGTAACAAGCTCCATGGACTTCGGACTCATTTGAGCATCATTTCACCCATTTCATTCATCATCCGATATTACTTAACGTTGGAGGACGTAAATTACACAAAAAACCCTTATAAAACGATTTCTACAAATGTTTATCCTGAATAACACAAAAGAACAGCGTTTGTAAGAATATAGTTTCTACAAGAATGGTTAGAGAAGGTCTGTGAGTGTAGCACATTAGAGTTTTTAAAAAGTGTTCGTATATGTGTATGTGGTGGGAACAGAACCAGAAACGAAATATGGTATAAATATAAAACTTAAATTCAAACTCAGAATCTTCCAAATATATTACAGGATTAAACATTAGGGGAAAACAACTTTACGTGACAAAATTTGGGAAGTTACTGAAAAGGGGATGTAACAATTTTGTTTAATTTGGTATATATTGAAACTATTTACACGAAAAATAAAATGTATGTCTTTATTTTTCTCAGAGCAGCCTGGAAAGGCTTTCTAATCTGTACAACCTTGTACAATTGACAAATATTAATAGTTAGATGATAACAACTTAACAAAAATGTCTTTAAAGCGCACAATTTGTTCGAAGTAACTTGTTTTTGTTGCATAATAATTTTCAGATATTCTTTATCAGTAATTCAAACAGCTCAATATCTGTGTCGTGTCAATTTTCAACTTTTCTCGTGAATCCATGGAAAGAATGGAATTTTAAGGCCAGCAAATAGCGACCAGTTCCTAAAAATTTGACTACCATTATTCCCTTTGTATCTATAGCGAAATACGTAATGTAGCTATTCTTCAGAGATTCATCCCAATTAAAACTGAGTACCTAGAACAAATAAGATTTCATAAGAACAGTTTGTATAACCAGTAATAGTGTGGTGAAAGTTATGAGAATGTAACGCATTAGATATTTTAGAGAAAAAAAATAGTCTGAGTGTGTGCTTGTCTATGAACAGCAACTCCATAATGAAAGTCGGGTAAATGTCAAAAGTTGATACTAAGAGCATTATTTTGCAAACATGCAACACAACATTTCCAAGAAAATTCCTCCTATCCCAAAAGTAACTTCTGTATGTAATACTTAAACAATTGAAATTTCTAATAAATGTATGTAACAAGGGTGCTAAATATACCGCATATTGAAGATACCTCCTGAGTAAAACGCGCATCTTACAATTTAAGAGAATAGGCTTAAAGTCCTTTCAATTGGGAAGGAGCTTTACATAATCTTGTACAACAGGTATACTACCGGCGAAAAATTTAGTGGGGGAGGGAGATGGACCCAAACTTGCCGGTCGCTCCCATTCGCCCATACTTGCCGAACAATGATCGGGAACCTCCCAGTTGGTTCCAGAGCCTTCGTTTTTATCTTCTCGGGAACATTCGCCTTCAAGAAGCTTTGATTTTCAGAGCAATTCTTATTATTTGCCAGGCCTACATAAGAGAGCACACAAGCGAAATAGGAGTTGTACTGTGAGAGTGTGCAACAGTGAGTTAAACGAACACTATCCCTACGCTTATCTCGGAGTTCCAGTCGTACTTGTTCTGACTGTAAGCAATAGTGAAGTAAGTATAACGTTAGGTTTTGCTGACTTCTTAATAGCAGAATACTATATCTGTAAAATAGCACCTGAAGCTTTCCTGGCGATGAATATAAATATCCTGATGATGGGAGAGATGCACACGCCCGAAACGTCGATATCTAAGTCTTTTCACCTGGCTTGCTGCCCGAGAAGAAAGTGAGCATTTGGTTACAAGATGTTAAGTGATACAAGAAAACTTATTACACAAAAAACTACACCTCTTAAACGTAACTTAGGTTTATTAAACTTATTTCTTTTAAAGTGATTTTCAGTTGTTTCTCGCGATTGCTTTGAAAAAATAATGGTCTTTTATCTTGTATTTTAATTTACCCAACTTTCTCTACCTTTACTAGTTTAATAATATGTCTTACGAAAGTGTGTTTTTCTATCCACTTCATTTCATATGTTTACAGATATAGCAGATGTAATAACAGCCTGTTATTACATCTGCTTCTTGTTAATTCTACAGTTTAGTTCACACATTCGATGAGAATTAAATAGATAAAGCAAGTCAGATTTTTAAGTGTCATGTATCTATGCGATGTCTTTAAAATTCTGTGCTCTTTTCATAAACAGGAGGGACAAAATGGAGATATCCGCTTCAGAAACCTTTAAGTACTTATTCAACGTCTCGAAAATAGTTTATAACAAAAAAGGAGTACTGTGTTTTACATTATTTTGTACAAAATATTTTCTCTATCTCTTTCGTTTATCAGCTACGCAAACGTAATACCGAAAGAAAAAGACTAGAGAAAATTTCCAGAAAATTCAAGGTATACAACTCGTTATTAAAATATCTGCTACTTTAAACAATCAGTAGAATGGGGCTTTTCTGAAAATGCTGTTTAGGATTCAGGGTGCCCCAAAACTTGTACTTCCACTGAAATCTTGGAATTGAATATCTGGTTGGAAGACAACTGTAATTTGTAATTTATTTCTCATCTTTCCTTTTACATAAATACAAAATCAAGATTACAATTATAAAATCCATACTGGAAAACGCCATATATTCCTAAATCCTGAAAATCCTATCATGTTGCTTGCCATTGAATAATAATTCGGTTCCTATACACCTAACCCTAGGTTTCTGTATTATGGAGGCCCTCTACTTCTTTGTACAAATTTTGCCATTTCACCTATAATCTACATTTTTCACTTAATTGTTCTTAGCCAACTCTCTTTAACTTTCTCTAAATAATTCCCTATATTTCTCCTGTTGTTTTCCCCTTTTACTGACAGCATTTTTCTAATTACTACTTCGCCCCCCACCAATTTTCCCATTTACGTAGCCAAGCTTGCTACGTAAATATGACAATTTGGCGGCCGAAGTAGTAATTGTTGTAAGTATGTTGTAGTGCAAGTAAAAAGGTAACCTGTAATAATTTGTTATCCTTTTGATGAAGGAGGGCTTTATTCTTTCTGATTATCTCAACTGTGATACACTACAGCACAATACTACATGATTACTTGGGATCCATTGATTCAGTACTCTCGTAGAATTACATAGGATCCACGTAAGATTAATGCAGTGCTCTATTTTCACACACAGGTTGTGTCATCAAGGTGAACGGAGGGTTGCCAGAGCCGCAGCCGTTGTTCCTTCTCCCTGACAGTAGTAAGAATGGTTTCGGATTCCTTCTGCCGAAAGGCAATGAAGGTATCATCAACCTCGCACTTGGAGACCAGGTGCTCCTGGCATGTCCTCATAGTAGTTTTCCGGCCTTGAAGTCGCACAATCAGACGACGGCCATGGCCACATGTTGTGCTGGAGGTGAATTCTGCGTCAAGAACCATTCTCATCCTCTAAACGACCTCAAGTGTTCGCGCTATCCCTACCACACAGCTCGCAGTTCTGGAAATACTTGCTACGATGGAACTAAGATACATCTTGAAATTGGCTTCGAAGTGGGTACTCCGAATAACTTCTATAAACTAATTGATATATGTTTCGACAATGTGAGATTCACAACATTGTACAGCAAGTTCGACCTCGTTTCCGGCATAGGAGGTCATCAAATATCATTTCCTCGACCTGGATTTATAGGAGATCGCTTCTTTGGAGACACGCCTATTAACGAGCTGTACATCAGACACCGACAAAGAGAGACTATTAGTAGTATTCTAGGTTCTGAAGAGCTTGGAAACAAGTAAGTAATTTGCAATACACGACATTATCCTTCATAGTAAAAGAAAAATAATTCAATATTGCTGTAATTTGAGTTAATATTTAACATATAGGACATTTGATTTGCATACCGCGGAGTGTTCGTGAAATAACTTCCCGTCCACTGTAGTACGTGCCAGATGTTCGGCAAGATGTTAAGCATTAGAATAGGTTATGAAAGTTAATACAAGGTTAGAGTATTGTTATTATTATTATTATTATTATTATTATTATTATTATTATTATTATTATTATTATTATTATTATTATTATTATTATTATTATTATTATTATTATTATTATTATTATTATTATTATTATTATTATTATTATTATTATTATTATTATTATTATTATTATTATTATTAACCACTTAAAACGATTGCATTTTCATAACTCCAGAGTAATTTCCAACGATGTTTTCTTTGTGCTTCTATTGCAACTAACTTGTATTGTCGCTCCTCAAGCTTAATCGAGGCTCTTTTGAGCGACCATCGGAGAAAACACAAATAGAAACAACCTACTTGAGTTATTGTAAAACTAGTAGAATAACAGCTGTATTTGTTACTAATACTAGTGAATGTCGTAAAAGCGTGAAGGAGCAGTATTTTTCTGAAAATTATAACACATTTATACCTATACCTTGTTGTACAACTGACGCTGTTTTCTACAGTCCTCTAGAATATGAGTAAAATACCTAATTAAATTTAAGATTAATGACAAGAATATAAAACGCATTACCTTTTGCTAAAGACCTTACTACGAGTTACGGCTACTGAGAAAATGCATTGTTATGCAGGGCTGTGAGCTGGTAACCTTTCGCCGAAGTCAACACAAAGAGAGAAAGCTGATGGTCTCTGCACTCGATGATGGTTAAGTTTAAAGCCGTCCGGCGAAAGAAAATGCTATTTTACAGACACCGAAGAGTCGAGGATTAATGTGTTTTGTAGATATCGGTTCTATTTTGAAGTTGCTCTCTACTTGACTTCTTCCTCTTTTGCCTTTACCGTTGATTAGCTGTCTGTCATTTTCAGCAATCCCTGATTAGTTCTTGCCTCAGCGGAGAAAGAAGGACTCTGTCTATAGGTAGAAATATTGGGGGATATCGGTGTGGGAAATGGAACACAGGATCCATAAGGTATCGCAAGATCACTATTATTCAATTTATTTACATGTATGTGCTATTGCCCCTAGGAAATTTCCTGGTCGCGAGTTACATCACTTCTATTTGATTAAGGCAGAGCTGGCTGCGACAATGGCAAACTTGCGGTTGAAGGTGAGGTTGTAGTTGGTACAGCAGTCAGTTGATATGCTTCATGTAGGGATTGCACCTATAGTACGTGTCACAGAACCTTGATCAACGAAGTTTGTGTTGTCTGCAGGCGGAAGTCGATGTAAGTGCCCCACAATAGTGGTAGTGATTGGCCGTAAAGGCAGTAACGGCGGCATGGCGGCATCCAAGAGATACGATTAGGCTTCACCCAGATATGTCGCTCTAGAAAAATGCTGCCATGGTGACGGCGGCAGTGCCATGCGTCCTAATCTTTAGAAACAAGATTAACTAAAGATACGGAACAATTGTGTCAGTGGATCAGGATGCCTTCGTGACGGAGAGTCGTTGGACTCTCTGAAGCCTCACTAGCCATCTTAAGTTCCTATGAATTCCTGTGACCACGGCAGTGAAGTGACCACGAAGGCGTCAGTAAATGGAGATATTGAGTCGCTGGAAGTCTGAATTCAGCGACTGTAAGGAGGTGTTGGCCCTACCAACGCAACGACGTATGAAGAGCCGGTTCCCAAATGTGGTGGTAGTGGTGAGTAGTGATAACCCTAGATTAAGCAAGTGGATTAACGATAATCCTGCCACCAGAGTGGATTAGAGCGCTAGTGTCGCTTTTAATCCGGTGGTGGATTAGCGAACTATGGCGCGAAAGTTTGAAATGGTGGCAGGATTATCGTTAATCCACTTGCTTAATCTAGGGTTATCCTAAAAGTCACGTGACAATATGGATTAAAATTCAATTGTCTTTTTGGGATAGGTTTGTGATTAAATGTCACGTGACTTTAGCAGAAGGAATAGAGCGGTGACCAGCTTGACGTCCAAGGAGCAAAAGGATGAAAATGAGCCGTGAACGTAATTAAAAAAGGAAGGGGAAGTGACGTGTAAGGTTTTGATTGGTTAAAATAAGAATGTTTTTGATTGGTTGAAAAGGTTAAAGGTAGAGATTTGATTGGTAGGAATAAAAGCATTTCTGATTGGTTAGAAAAAGCTGGAGGAAAGAAGAATGGGGAAGTAAAATATATAAAAGGAGAGGTGGAAACGATTATGTTCAAAGATGATTTTGATAGCGATTGCGTTGATAATAAGCGTCACAGCTGGCGCAGAGGATAGCTGCGTTAGTTTTGGGAGATGTGGGTTTATGTTAAATGACCAAACGGGACATTTGGAAAATTTGACAAGATGCGATAAGGACTACGAATTGTTGTCTAACTGTACCTGCGCTTACCGTAAGGGTACTGGATGTAGGTTTGGATCTGATTTTATTAATATGGGGACACTGAAGAACGTGTATAATTGTTTAAAACCGATAACTAGATGTCAAAGCGGGCGGAATTGTGGAGGGATGATGTATGGGGGTGTAAAGTTTGGACAACTTCAATGTCCGGAGGGGTACGTAGTAAATTCGCAATGCGGTTGTGAAAAGGGTAAGATAAGGAAGGAAGAAGGTTGCAAATTTTATAAAAAGCCAGTGCGCATGTATACAAGCGACAACAGTTCGATTTTGGTGGAGATGGTGGATTGTAGTTTATTGGCGGACACAGTTGATTTACCAGAGGGTTTGGAATTAGACTGGAAACTAACGCCGGAGGAAAGCGAGCTTGTAATGGCATATAGTGTAGTAAATGAGATGAATTCCTACTTTTCTGATAATTTTGTTTACATATTTGGAGAATGCGGGAATGGAGAGTGGCAGTTAAACTTAGGTGGGGGTAGAAAATTAAGCGGGAGGGTAAAACGTGCCTCAAGGTGGTCTGCGGAGGGTAATTTGAGAATAAATTCAGAATGTGAAGGAAATGGTGGGACTGCGGGTAGGGTGTCGGTGAACAGTATAAGGAAAGCGGCTTCCGAGAGGTGTAAGAAAGAAATAAATGGAGTTAAACAAAAGATGAGAAAAGAATGCGATAATAAGACGAGAGAAAAAAGAAGGGAGGTGGATGCAGCGAAAAAGGAAAAGGAAGAGTGTGAAGGAAGGGCAGCACGAATAAAGGAAACGATGGAAAGAATTAAACAAGAATTGGAAGATAAGAAGAAAAACGTGACGAAGCAGCAGGAATTGGTAAATAGAATAAAAGGAAATGTGGTTAAACTGAACAATGACTTTGAGGCATTAAAGCAGATGATTGCAAACTTGGAGAGCGCATGTACGCGTGGAGTGGATGAATTTCCTAATTATGAAGGAAATTATGATGAAGAAGCGATTCCCGAGGAGGAGGAGGAGGAGGTAGCGGAAGCTGAGGGAGGGGAGGAAGAGCTGTTGGGATACGAGACGAAGTAGAACACAGGAGAAGGTAGCTGAAAAAAATGCATAATACATTATAAACGAACCTAAAAACAGCTTATTACGACAGTTGTGGTAGTTTTAAATACATCTTTTTGTTTTTTATGACTGATATAAAAATATGAGGAAAAGGAGAGGATTCCTACTTTGGTAAAAAATGAATAAAGGTAAATGAAGGACACACAAAATAAGTTTTTCAATATATATTAAAATAAAAGTATTATTTTTTCATTTAAATAATACATTGGATGACTATACTGAATAAACAATAATAAAAAGTGTTTAATATATATATTGAGAAAACATACTATTTTAAATATTTAAAAGCAGATAACTTAAGCATGTATACTTAGAAAAAAGAAAAGAGAATAAAATGCAAAATACACTAAAACAAAACTTTAGATAAATAAAACGCTTTATGATTACATTTTAAAACAAATTAGGGTATGTAACCTGAACAGCGAGTGCAAGAATAGATGTTTTTTCTGTCTAAATATTTGTATTCAATGCATATATTTTTGAGCACACAAAAGCGCCGTGCCTGGCATTCCAAACACGTAGGAGAGTATGCATTAAAGCCTTTAGGTCCATGCCAGACAGTGTACGGTTTGTATAATTTTTTAACCAATTCTTTGTTTTTTAAGCTTTTTGCTGCCACTGAGCATGAAGTGCAGTTATCACAACTCATGTCTTTAAGGTTTGAAGCACTTATATTACATTAAAAGAAAATTTAAGTAAGAGAAAATATTGTACATACCTTTTGGAAATAGCAAAAAAAAAATCACTAAAACTAATAAACTACGCACTACACTAGGAGTTTTTTTTTTTTTTTGGTGAATGAAACACATTTAAGACAGAAGGCGCTGTTTCTTCACGTGGGCGTACTTCCGTTTTGGTTGTGGCGACAGGGGCACCAGCTCAGCTATACGTTTTTGTGTAGCAGGTCTTTTATTCCCAAAGCGCATAGATGGTGACACAGGAATCAGAAGAGGTATTGCCAGATCACTGACTAGGTCTTCGTCTAGATTTATGCCCAGAAACTGCTCGTCGAAGTCGTCTTGGAAGCAGTCTGCGTGAACACACCATCCGTTGCTGAATTGCAATTCCAAATTTTGTGGGGATGTAGTGTTGAATGACGCCAACAGATTTCTTTTGGTGCCGCGCCTGTTAAAACTGTAAGGGCGACAGGAGAGGAGAGGAATGAGAGACTGAAAAGAAGGTGAACGCGAAGAAATGTGCTCTGATTTTGAAGGGGAGGGAGCGGTCTGTTGTGGGGTTATAGGCGTGAACAGCTGACGAGGAGATGGAACCTCTAGATGGGATGCAGTAGGCGAAACTGAGTTGGGAAAATGACTTTTGAGATGTGTGGGAAAAGAAGAGGTGGAAGGGTGAATTTCGTGCAGGGAAATGGGTGTGGAAGTCTTGATGGGACGGAATGGTGGTAAAGGGGAGTAAGAAATGAAACAGGAAGCTGCAGAGTAGCACGCAGGACTGACCTTACTTGTTGACGTCAAACTCGGCACTACCGAAGATGGTGACTCATTCCACGACAGTGATGAGGACGCAAGAGACCCAGAAGAAGAAGACACGTCACTACTCGACGACAGCACGATGGTCGCAGATGGAGCCGGTGAAGCACTTCCAGCTGCCGGGTGACTGTCGCTGTAAGGAGATGTTGATCTTGGCGGAGTAGGCGGTGTTGGGTCTAAGTGAAGCACTACTCCACTGTCACTAGGTAGTGAACGCGAAATGAGCAGTGTGCTCAGTTCGCTTGAATTCAACACTGCTCCACTGTCGGTTGCGGCTGAATTAGGCTCCACCTCCAGAGACGACGACGAGACTTGAGGGTTGGAAACTGAAGTTTCGTTTGCATGAACGTTCACCTCGAATGATGACGACGCCAAGACTTCAGGATTGGAGTTTTGGCTAGTGTCTATCTCAAAAGCTGACGAAGCCGAGGTGTCAAAAGAAGGCTGGTTTGAATTAGGGTGCACCTCCAAAGATGACGGCGGCGAAGGTTCACTAAAATGCTGTGGAAACTGGCTTGGTGCCGTGGAACGGAACGCTTGCAGAAAAGGCGGAAGAGAATATATGTATGTACTAGAAGAATGGACCTCGGAACGTTCCACGATACGGTCAATCACTATACGCCCAGAAGGCGAAAAAAAAAAAGTTTCCCTAACAACCTCGTTGACCGATGTAGTTTGGTGATGTTCCATGTTAGCTGGTGAAACTAAGACTGGGAGTGGAATTTGCAAGTTAGAAATTTAAAAGGACTGAATACCGAGGAGTGGGGACTTCCGTTACAGTATGGCCGCCGCGATTAAAGTTCTGGAAAAGTCACGCGGAAGTGTTAAATCGCCTGAGAAAGGAACTTTAATTAGCACGAAAATCTTTAAATGTGGTTTTGTGGTAGACGGTCGGGAATTTAACTGCATATCGAAACCGGATGAACTGGCGCCCGAGTGGCGAGACCGGAAGCTGCGGCGAAAGGCACTCGATTGCAACTTGGGAAGTTGTGGTGAGATAACCCGCTGGGATTTTTAATTGGACTTTTAACAGAGTTCACAAACGGAAGTTGTGGCAACGATAAGCACACTATAAAAGTTTAGAAATTTAAAAGGACTGAATACCGAGGAGTGGGGACTTCCGTTACAGTATGGCCGCCGCGATTAAAGTTCTGGAAAAGTCACGCGGAAGTGTTAAATCGCCTGAGAAAGGAACTTTAATTAGCACGAAAATCTTTAAATGTGGTTTTGTGGTAGACGGTCGGGAATTTAACTGCATATCGAAACCGGATGAACTGGCGCCCGAGTGGCGAGACCGAAAGCTGCGGCGAAAGGCACCCGATTGCAACTTGGGAAGTTTGGTGAGATAACCCGCTGGGATTTTTAATTGGACTTTTAACAGAGTTCACAAACGGAAGTTGTGGCAACGATAAGCACACTATAAAAGTTCAGGAGCGATAAGCTGTTGCCGAAGTTAACTTTTTGCTGTGAAATACTTGAGAAGCGAAATAATAGCTTTGCGTTTTGAAACAAATTCGTATATTTCTGTAAAAGTGATTATTGCTGACATACTAATTGATCGGTATATGTAACCATAGCACTGAATTTGCGGGCGCGTGATTGACTTTGGTAGTTGCATTATCTTTAGAAGAAAAACAAGGTGTTAAACAAGTAGCCGTGCAGAACATTAGCATTTTAGAAAAGGGAACGTTGCCGTTGCGCGAACATGGACATCAAACTAGAGAACGTGGAAGAGCAGGATGAGGTAAGTGGCGATTCTACCTTGCAGCCTACGTTTGCAGTTTTGGTGCAAAGGGGCAGGGAATCGAAAAAATTATATTCAGGGTATAACGAAACAGACATATCCGTGACGCCTATGCCTTTGGGAGCAGATCCTGGGAGGTGGGTGCTTACAATGTTTGATGAGCTTGTAAAGTTTGTTAAGACGGAGCTTTTGAAGAACGAACCCGGGTACTTAGGAATATCCATATCGGATTCGAAACAATCTTCCAAAGCATTTAATATGAGCGTTCGAAGGGCAGATCAAGTGAATGCCGAGGCTGTTCTTAAATCTATAGAGAGAGTCATGCAAAGTAACGCGGAATTTTTGATGGGAGGGCCTCTGAAAATTACTTGCGTTTGGACTCGAGAGGTTGCGGGTTCGTGCTTTAAACCGTGCGAGGAATGCAGGAGGAACAAGGGAATTGTAGAAATTGCAAACAACAAGGACACCTTGTGCGTTCCAAGGGCGGTTGCCGTGTGCAAGGCAAAAGTGGATGGCGACATCAATTATAACACCATTCGGAGGAGTGAGTTCTTGCAGAAACAGAGAGCTGTAGAGCTATGCGAGGCGGTAGGAAAGAGCGATGGCAGGTTTTCTGTAGAAGACGTGAAACGTTTAGACGAAATGCTGAAGGAATATGCCTTTACGGTCTTTGCAGACCATTCGGGAAAGAACGTGCTATATAAATCGAGAAAACAGAGTGAAAAACACATCGATCTTATGCTGCACGATGGACATTGTAACGCTATAGTAAACTTGAACGCAGCTTTAAAATGTAAATGGTACTGCCGAGAATGCTGCTTTGTTTCTAAGAATAAGAAGGAATTCCATCGCTGCGACGAAAAATGTGCGAAATGTCACCAGGTATGCCGTGTTGGCTCTTACGATTACTTACGCTGTAATGAGTGTCATCGCGATTTTAAGGGGCAGGTTTGCTTTGACAATCACAAGAAAAAAGCCGCGTTCTACCCGAGTGGCATGTCTGTGTGCGATGTGGAAAAGGTCTGTCTTTCTTGCAATAAATTATTGAACTTAAGACACCGCAAGACAGCCCACCAGTGCGGCGAAATATTTTGCAGTCATTGCAAGATACACGCAGACCCAAACCATCAATGCTACATACAGCCGTATTGTCCTAAGAGCACTCGAAGCGATTTTGTGTTTATGTTCATTGATTTCGAATGCACGCAAGAGACTCCATATTTGGAAAAGCGGGACACGTTTCAACACGTTCCAAATCTTTGCGTGCTGTACCAGGCTTGCCCCTTGTGCATAGACGACCAGCACAAGATGACGTACTGCACGCGGTGTGGCGTGAAAGAATGGGTGTTTGACGATAAACCAGTGTCGCAGCTGTTTGCTCACGTCACTCAACCTACGTTTGCAAGTTGTGACGTGATCATCTTGGCTCACAACATGCGCTCGTATGACGGGCAATTTCTATTACGTCATATGGTGAGCGAACTTAAATGGACGCCCGAGCTTATTATGAACGGGAATAAGATATACAAGATGAAGTTTGGCAACGTTACTTTTCTTGACTCATTAAACTTCATTCCCATGCCACTGTCTCGCTTTTCAAAGACGTTCCAGTTAAAGGAATGTAAAGGGTATTTTCCTTATCTGTTTAACACTAAAGCCAACGAAGACTACGTGGGGCCTTTGCCAGAGCAGAAGTACTTCTGCCCGGATGGCATGTCCGTTGAGGGTCGAATGGCTTTCGAGAAGTGGCATCAAGAGATGACGTCATCGCAGTACGTGTTTATAATGAAGGAGGAGATGATCAAGTACTGCAAGATGGACGTGTTTCTCTTGAGTCAAGGAGTAGCAAAATTTCGAAGAGAATTCATCGAAGAGAATGGCATCGATCCTTTTAGAGAATGCGTGACCATCGCGCAAGCGTGCATGTGCGTATACAGAAAACGATTTATGCCCAAGAACGCCATCGCTCTGCTACCTCCGGGCGGTTACCGTCTGGCCGATAAGCATTCGCGCATTGCTTGCGTCTGGTTATCGTGGGTGGAAAACCAAGAGAACGTTATCATTCAGAGTGCTGTTCGAGGAAGAGAGGTGAAGCTTTTGGGGCACAAGGTGGACGGATATCGACAGGAAGCCAATATTGTCTACCTCTTCCACGGGTGTTTCTTTCACGGGTGTAAGCGTTGTTTTCCGAACCGACACGCCGTCATTTACTCCACGGGAAACGAGACCATGGCCTCTAGACTTGAAAGCACAGAGAGGGTCACGCAGCTGTTGAAGGAGGGGGGCTATGACGTCATAGAGATGTGGGAATGCGACTTCCACGCCATGGCGCGGAGGGACGCCGAACTGGCAGAATTTGTCAAGACCTTTCCCATTCCCGAGCCTCTCAACCCGAGAGACGCCTTCTTTGGAGGCCGGACCAATTGTACAAAGACCTACTGCGAGGCCAAGGGCGACCTGACAATGTTCTATGTCGACATCTGCTCTCTGTATCCGATGGTGAATAAGACGAAGGCATACCCTGTGGGACACCCGAAGATCCACTTGGATCGCTTTCCCGATCTGAAGGACGTACAGGGCGGCCTCATCAAGTGCACGGTGCTCCCCGCGGAAGGACTGTATCACCCCGTACTCCCTGTGCGCGTCAACGGCAAACTCATGTTTCCACTATGCCGCGCGTGCGCGGAGGAGGAGAACCAAGAAGACTGCCTCCACGACGAGCAGCAAAGGTGTCTGACGGGCACTTGGGTGATCGATGAAGTTAAGGTCGCACTCGAAGAAGGTTATCGCCTCGTGAAAGTGTTCGAGATGTGGGAGTATCAGATGGTGCGATACGACCCCGTCTCCGGACAGAAGGGTCTCTTTGAGGACTACGTGAACCAATTTCTCAAAATCAAGACGGAAGCTAGCGGTTTTCCCTCCCACTGCGACACCCCCGCCAAGAAAGAGCAGTACGTGAGGCAATTCCTCGAAAGAGAGGGCGTGCAACTGGATCCGAACGCCATCGAACCCAATCCCGGAAGGCGAGAGCTCGCCAAACTGATGCTTAATTCCTTCTGGGGAAAGTACGGACAGCGGGACAATCTGTCCACTTGCGAGCTGGTCAAGGAGTATTCGAGAATGCTGGAACTATTAAACGACCCGGGAATCGAAGTGCAGACTTACCTACCCGTTACCGACGACCTCATGTATGTGGTGTGGAGGTACGGCGGGGAGAGCCCCAGAGCGAACCCCACCTCGAACGTCGTCATTGCCGCCTACACGACCGCGCACGCTCGGCTCGTGTTGTACTCCTATCTCAGGAAACTGGGCGACCGGGTGTGCTACTTCGACACGGACTCCGTCATCGCGACCCGCGTACCCGGGGATTGGACGCCGTCCGTGGGGGCGTTCCTTGGGGACATGACCGACGAGCTCGAAAAGTTCGGCAAGGGTGCCTACGTTTCCAGGTTTGCCTCCACGGGGCCGAAGAGCTACTGCCTGGAAATAAAGGGGCCGAAAGGCACGCACCAAGTGTGCAAGGTTAAAGGCATCACGCTCAATTCGGGCAACCTTAGGCATGTGAATGCGGAGGTCATGCGCGACGTAGTGCTAAGGGACAACGATAAGGCCGTGGTGCTGTCGGGCACGCAGATAGCAAGGAAACCCGGGTGGACCGTGGTGACGGAGCCTTCCAGCAAGACTTTCAGAATGGTTGTCAATAAGAGAGTGCTCACGGACAACTTCGATTCCGTGCCCTACGGGTACAAGAGGCGGCGCGCCATTTAAACAACGATAAATGTGACGACATTTCCTCCCGCGTGCTCATTATCGGAACATATGGCACCCATGACGCAACCTCCGGACGATATTAGGAAATTTAATTTTCCGAGCACTATGCTCGTTGCGGGGCCGTCGCGCTGCGGTAAATCCACTTTTGTAAAGGCGCTCATTTGCAACGCGGAGGAGATGTTCGACAAAGTTCCTAAAAGGGTCCTGTGGTGTCACCCTCCCGAATACTCGCCCAAATTAAGGCGCATGCCCATACGCTGCGAGATGCATGCGGGTGTGCCGGAGCTATCGGACGTGGGGGAGGATCACCTCGTCATTCTGGACGATATGATGTTTGACTGCGACCGCCTCTCCGTGTCCAATTTCTTCACCAGAGACTCGCATCACAAGCGTTTCGGAGTCATATACATTCTGCAGAACGTCTTTCCTCAGGGTAACAAGTTCAGAACGATATCGTTAAATTCAAACTACATCGTGGCGTTCAAGAACAACAGGGACAAAATGCAAATAGAAAGGCTGTGCCAGCAAATCGAACCCAGGAACTCTAGGTTCCTATTAGAGGCTTTCCAAAAGGCTACCGAGCATCCTCACGGTTATCTGGTGTTAGATTGCACGCAGTACACGCCGGATCGTTACAGGTATCGAACGGGCGTGCTGCCGGGTGAAACTCTTTCATATTTCGTGCCCAACGATTGTGAATGTTTTTAATGGGATTAAAAAATTGACAAGCGTTCATTCGCGCTCAAACATGCCTAGAGGAAGGTCGAGCGTTGCCACGCTCAGCAGTCCGCTGATAGCGAGACAACACGGAAATTTAGTGGCCTTGGCCAAGGCCAAGCCAGCTGTGCGGAAAAAGTTGCTCAAGGACGCAAGCCCCGAGCTGATCAAGGCCGTTTCCGAGTGCATGTACAACGTCTGTAAGGGTAACGTGCAGCTGCCCACAAAGTGTCTTAATCGTTTAAAAAGGCACAAAACTTGCTGGAGGAAGTTAGTCGACAAGAGGCTTCCACTGAAGAAAAAGAAGCAAATCTTGATACAGAAAGGCGGCTTCCTACCAGCTTTCCTCTTACCGGTCCTGGCTTCGTTGGGCAGCGCACTCGTGTCGAAGTTTGCTGGATGAAGTACGCCAGGCAAATAGTGGTTGCTCCGCAACCAAAAACAGTAGACAAACTTCACCTCATAGATAAAACCATTTCCAGACTAGCCAAGGACATCGACCGTCTCCAGCGCGAAAAGATGTCTGCCGACGAAAAGTGGCGCTTAATGAAATATAAATTGAGCAACTATCTCGATCTCGTAACACAAGTGAAACAGCCTTATCTTCGCGATAACAACGACGACGACGACGATGACGTTGAACTGTTGCACGAGGAGTCGGTAAAACAGGAGCCTAAAACCGTAAAAGTTAACCCCTTCTCGCCACTCAAGAAGAAAAGACCGACTTCTCCTTCCTCGCCCAGAAAGAAATCTAGTAGACCCAGCTATAACCTTCGCTTAAAACAGTGGAAACCTCTGTACAAGTAAGCGATGAAGGAATGGAAGATGCTGAGACGCTTTTACGAAAATCCGGAACACCCAGCTGGCTTCGGATCGGTAAACGCACTTCGAAAAGCTACCGGCAATTCGAAGGGACACATTGAAGCTTTTCTTCGAACCCAGGACAGTTACACGCTGCACAAACCCGTCAGAAAGCGCTTTTCTACGCGATATTATCACGTGACCAATATGGACGATCTCTGGGAGGCGGACCTCAACGTCATGAACAGTGTCAAAGAGCATAACAAACCCTACGCGTACATTCTCACCGTCATCGACGTTTTCTCCAAGTACGCTTGGGCCGTACCTCTAAAATCCAAACTTGGGTCCGAGGTAGCACAAGCATTTCGCTCCATATTTTCGGAGCGCGTTCCTAGAGTTCTGCAGACGGACAAAGGAACCGAGTTCACCAACAAAACCTTTAGGGCTTTTCTGAAGAAACACGGCGTCCGTCATTACACCACAAAGAACAATGTAAAAGCCAGCGTCGTTGAGCGCTTCAATCGCACTCTCAAGACCAAGATGTGGAAGTATTTCACGCACGCAAACACTTACAAATACGTGGAGGTACTTCCGGCCTTGCTCGAGTCGTACAACAGTTCGTATCACAGATCCATTAAGATGGCGCCCAAGGAGGTCAACGAGACCAATATCGCGCAAGTGTACCGCAACTTGTACGCAGATAGGCATGTACCCCGCACAAGGGCACCAAAGTATGACGTCGGGGACCACGTGCGCATTTCCAAAGAAAAAATGAAGTTTGACAAGGGGTACGAGCAGAACTGGACGGACGAAATATTCGTTATCGACAAGGTCGTACGCGGTCAGCCGGTGGTATATAAACTGAAGGATCTCGCCGGAGAGGACATTGACGGCAGCTTTTACACCGAAGAGCTGCAAAAGGTGGAACTCCCTCAAACGTACAAAATAGACAAGATTTTGGAAACCAGGGGCCGCGGGCGCAACAAGCAACTTTTGGTAAAGTGGAAGGGCTACCCTTCCAAGTTTAACTCTTGGGTCCAGGCTTCGACGATCGCTTCGATATGATCAAAACCGAACCATTCTCTCTCACGCTCGTGAGCAATGCTTCCATGGATCACTTTAGCGACAACACGACTTCCAAATTTTCCAACATACTGCCCGAGCGAATAGTGCTTCAAGGGGAGTGGGAGGTGGCTCTGCAAAAGGTGAGGTATCCGGTTAAATTTTACAACGTAACCGCAGGCGACGCGCAACTCATCGGTACCAGGTACACGATGACTCAACTACCCACGCATTCCAAATTTAGCTTGCAGATGCCGCCGGGTATCGTGCACGATCCCAAAGATCTGGTGACCCGGGTAAACGCCGTCATTCAGGAACATTTGCACGTGGATAACTTCTTTGTGTACCTCGAGCGCAATAAACCGGTCAGCATCAACGAAGCCGCCACGCATGCGCAGCAACTTCCCGACACTACCTTTGATGGGTACGTGGAGACCGTGGTGCGCGTTTCGAAGACCGTAGTTCCCAGCGAGGTGAGCGATGCGCCGGCCAGACCGAAACCCCCAACCCGAAAACCAAACATCCAAAGACCCAAACCTACCGCCCAACCGGCTAAACCTAACCCCGCGGTCAGTTCTAAACCCACTTCGCCACCGGAGCAGCCCGACCAACCACCCACCGAACCTCTCCATCGAGTTCATAGCATGATGTTGTCCCCAGCCATGGCCAAGATGCTGGGCTTTGAACCCTACACCAACATCGTTTTACAGAAGGAGGCAAAACACCCTGTAGATCCCTACATGGGGTTTCCTTACGAAATGTTCATCTACTGCAATCTGGTTGCACCGCAAGTGGTGGGCGATACATTTGCACAAGTGATTGAGAGCGTTGCAGTTGAATACGAGAAAAGCAACAACACTTACATGTCCGATGAAAAGACCTTCTTTCCTCAGAATTGGGTGCCACTCGTTCAACAAGACTTTAAGACCGTCAGCATAGATTTAAGGAACGGTTATGGCGATCTGCTACCATTTGCCGACGGCTTTTCCTCCACTATAGTTCTCACCTTCCGGCCAAAGAAACGGTAATGGACGTGCACACGGTCACTCAATACTATCTCAATCAAGCCGGCGGTGCTTTAGACCACGGGGATTTCGTTCTCTACCGCGGTAGGCGCTATCAGCGCGGAAGCGGACTCTTTTCTGCCCTAGGAAGTCTCTTCAGAACCGTTCTACCCTTCTTGAAAAGCGGCGCAAAGGCTGTAGGAAAGGAGGCGCTCAAAGTGGGCGCTCACGTGCTGTCCGACGTGGCCGCCGGAGGAACAACCCCAAAGGAAGCTTTTAGAAGCAGACTTAAGGAGGCTGGGTCCAATCTGAAGCGTAAGGCAGACGAAAAAATCGATTCTATGCTAGGATCGGGCGTCAGGCGACTAAAGACAATAAAACGCGGCAAACCTACCAAGTCAAAACAGTCTAAGCTGAAACGCAGGAGGCGAAAGGTGCAGGACGTGTTCTCGTAATGGCCGAAACCGTGATCCACAT
This sequence comes from Mantis religiosa, assembly GCA_030765055.1. Taxonomy (NCBI): domain Eukaryota; kingdom Metazoa; phylum Arthropoda; class Insecta; order Mantodea; family Mantidae; genus Mantis; species Mantis religiosa. Next base: position 98,548,329 of record CM060957.1, read on the forward strand.
GAGCTCCGAACTGGACCTCTTCAAGGACCTTCCGGTTCAAATGAACGTCGAAGAGTCTCGGTTCATATCCCTAAACCCTCAAAACACCATCATGAAAAATGCACCGATTACCTTTCATTATTCCGGAAATGCAGACGAATACCTCGACCTTTCTTACGTCGTTCTAGAGGTATTTGTTCGTATCGTTAGCGAAAAAGGAGAGGAGCTCAAGGACGACGTGCTAGTCACGTTCGTCAATAACGCCCTAAATTCACTGTTTCAACAGCTTGAGGTGTCGCTCAATAGCGTCATGGTTTCCATGCCGCAAGCCGGATATCCCTATAGAACGTATCTCGAAACCCTCCTCAATTATTCTGAAGATGCCATGAACACCAAGCTCCAATCCACCCTCTGGAAGAAGGATACCCCCGGCATCATGAACACTTTTGCGGCAAATGCCGGCTTCTTGTTTCGGCATGGATTTACCAAAGGCAGTAAGGTCGTGCAATTAATGGGACCGCTATCGAATGCTCTATTTAGACAAAACAATCTTTTGCTCAATAACGTTAGCGTCACCATCAAGCTCACCCCTTCGTCACCCCAGTTCTATTTGTTCTCCGAAGTACCCAATTTCAAGGGGTATGCCGATATTCAGTCGGCCACTCTACATCTAAAAGTGGTCAGACCGTCACCAACCATCAAACTGGCCCACCAGGCGGCGCTGGCAAAGAGCAACGCCAAGTACCATCTCAAGGACGTTAGCTTCCACGCCCTCAGTATTCCCAAAGAGGCCAGTGCAATGACTTTCAGCGACGTCTTCACGGGTCAAATTCCAAGGAGAGTGGTCGTCGCCATGGTTCTAGACAAATCCTATACTGGCAATTTCGGCAAAAACCCTTACAATTTGCAACATTTTAACATGAACATGTTTCAGCTATACGTCAACGGCCAACCCATTCCCTCTCAACCCATTCAGCCAAACTTTGAAGACGGACACTTCATGCGTTGCTTTCAAACCCTTCAGGACGGTCTCGGCATTCACTTCAGAGACGAGGGACATTCCATTTCCAGACAGGCCTACCCCGTCGGTTATACCGTCCTTGCTTTCGATCTCACTGCCGACATGAGCGCCAACGAATCTTACATCTCCGGTCAGCGCCACGGCTCGGTGTCTATAAGGGTGGGTTTTGCCAAACAGCTGACAGAACCGGTCGTTCTTCTGGTGTTGGCGGAAATACATCGTACCCTGGAAATCGACGCTAACCGATCCATCCTCATATCATGAACTCGCTTCAAATAGAGCACTTTCTCTCTAACTGTCCCTCCACGCGCCCTCACTTTTTGGGCGTCTACGCCTGCGACACCCTACCCTCAGAAAGCACCAATAGGAAACTTCCATTCGCCTTGGTCGCTAACACCGATCCAATCTCCCTACCAGGCAAGCACTGGGTCTGCATCTTTGTCTCGCAAAGTGGTCACGGAGAATATTTCGACAGTTATGGGCTAGCACCGCTCACACCTCATTTTCTAAAGTTTCTAAACGCTAGCTGCGGACCCCATTGGTCGCACAACGTCAGAAGGCTGCAAGGTCATGACAGCACCACGTGCGGTCATTACGTCATCGACTACTTATCGCATCGCTGCTCGGGTTTATCCAAGGAAAAGTTTCTTTCAAAATTTAGTATTACCGATTACGCGCGCAACGACAACGTTATTCTCAACACCTACAAACATGTGTGCCTAGCACGGAGCTCAACTCAACATCAGTCGTGCCAACCTCTTGGGGTAAGTAAACGTGTACCATAAAAATTAGTTCTCAATGTGACGTCACACTTCCTGCGGTTTACAACACTTCTTTTGCTTCTTTCAGAGCGCACTCCGTCTCCTATAAAACGAGCGGTACAGCAACCTAACATCAGTACCTAACAATGTCTGAGCACGACGTCAGGTAAGTTTTGTTGAGCAAGTAGATCCCCTTCCCCAGGTTTCCTATCGTTCCATGATTTAACAGCTCTTATTTTTGTATGTTACAGCAATATGGAAACGCCTGCCAAGAAACCCAAGTTTGATCTCATGCCCGAAACCACCGAAGCCGACAAGAATCTTCAGGCCGACCCTGCTCCAGGCATCGCCGAAGAACCCCAACCCGGCGTGGGACCCTTGTCCCACATCTACTTCCTTAACCGCGCACAAAGCAAATTTCTGTGCGTGGGTTTCCTACCCCAACCGCCTCACCAACTGGCTGTCACCATCGCTAAGTGCGGAAAGCAACACGCCGTAGTCGTCAGTTCGTCAGAGTGGCAAAAACTCTTCGAGAATAGAAGCATCATTCATAGCGCCATAAATCAGTGCCATCTAAAGGAGTACCAGCTCAGCGACAACCTCACCCTCATCTTTAGAAACCTATTTGGCAACGCCAGCGTCGTCCTAAAGAACATGCACGGCCGCTCCGTGTCGCTCAACAAACATGAATGGAAAGTACTGGAGGGACTGCAGCGCCTGGTTACCGACATCCTGTTTCACCAGAGCAAAGAAGAAAATGACGTAAAGAATCAGATTGTGGCTTACTACAAGTACCTGAAGCACACGCATGCGTCCAATTCCCCCTTCGAAAGCATGAACTTTACACAGTTTACGAAGTACATACGAAGCGCCACCTTCAGAACGTACCTAGAGATGGAGCATTTCCTGCTGCCACAGTTCGTCCAGCAACTCCCCTGAAGTTACTTACAAGAGCTCCATCATGGGATACAGAAATTTCATCTCTGTGTACTGCCAAGGAACCAAAGTATTTAAAAATTACGAGGTTGAAGGTCATCCAAAGAAAAACGCGCCTTATGGACTCCGCTTCGTCGACGATTGCTTCGAAGGAAAAACAATCACAGTAAGGTGCCACAGCTGTGAAAATGAAATTCATTACGTCTTTTCCAACATCGACTTTAAAGACATTCAGTTTCAAACATCTCCTTTTCCAAGTTCAGACTACAATACAGACCATCAGTTTCAATTTATTCCAAAGAAAGGACTCTACATCATCTTCTACGAGAATCAGTACATTCCGGTGGAAAAAATGACAAAAATGCTTATAGCCAAACGCACCTGCTATGGAAAGTGTTGCGCAGTGTATTTGGGACATTCTCCGTTTTACATCCTCACCGATCACGTACATGGAGACTGGATATTTAGCGTTAAAATAAACAGACCTCTCCAACAAGATGAAGAAGATCCCCCTGGAACTATTCGCTACCAAAAGCACGAAGTTTTCCATTAATCAAGGAAACCTTCTCACGGTTCAAATCGCCGGATGTAACGGTGCCTGCAAGGAAACTTTCCCACGAATGCTGTTCTTCCTGTAACGGTCCACCGGATTTTCCTGTTCAACCGTCCTTTCTCCTAATCTATAAAGGCTGAACTTCCTTCTTGCTGCTCAGTTTGTGTGCTGCCGTCGTCGTGGAATGCCGGGCGAGTCTTGCAAGCCGTACCACTGCTCTTTCTGTTTTCATCGGTGCTGCAGCTGTGAAGTTCTCAGTCGTCTGGTACCCTTGTGCACCGAGTGTCAGCTTGGATTCTACGAAGACCTCTCCAAGCTCAATCAACAAATCCAGGAGTTTCTGCGCAAGTACAACGCCAGACGCCTTTCATGACCTGCGGGTGCTACTCGGTGCTGCTGAAATACATTGAAAACGCACAACGCATCCAAGTTCTCCTGCCTCGTGAACGCCAAGTGCTGCTGGAAAACGGGAGCGCCATCTTCTCTCGGTACCCTCCATCCGACGTCGACGTTGTGTGGAACGAGCTGCCCATTCACACACAGCAAGTTTGTGCTCCATACCGCAGGTGCGTACGCCACCATAACCTTCCCACCTCAACAACTCACGTCGACGGTCCAGCTCCGTTCGTTAAGAACTGCTTTCGCTGTCAAAGCTAAGCATGTCCGAGAACGCCATTCGACAACTGGATGAACTCTCCAACAGCACCGACATTCTCAGCGTTTCTGCCCTACAAGAAAACGTAGCCTACATAGTACAAGGCGTCAGAACACTTTCCACAAAGCACGGACCCAGAACAGTCGTCAAAATCGACAACGACACAGAAGTCTTTCTGCCAGCAAGGTTCGGCAACGCCTCTCCAGAACTACTCAAAGAACTCAACTCCGCCAAGTTCACCTTAACCTACAAAGGCGAAGAACAACTCAAAAGCGGTTTCAAACGATACGCCGTATCCTTCGCTCCTATACCAAAATGAGCTGCCAAACCGATCCCGTCCACATTGGAAACAACCTGCTCCTAAAATTCCTGTTTCTTCCACAACTTTCTGCTCACGGAAAGTATTCCGAAGTTTCACTGCTCTCCTCCAAAACTACCTTCTTTGGTGGACAGAAGGAAGTCACCGTCAAACTTGCTTCCAACGACGCCCACGCCATTCATGTAAAGTGCCTTGCTTCTAAAGACGAGCAACATGGATCCGATGCTCAGCTCGAAGTGTATCTTTGCCAGAACAAACTTCCTAACCTCGACGTCAACATAACAGCGAACGGGTGTTTCGGCACAAGTTTCAATAATGAGTTCGTCGTCGCCGTCCCCACCATGGATGCCAGTGCCAATTTTGGTCATCTTATTCTCTCTTGCGTCACCAAACCCATCCAGGATCACATCGTGTTCCACATCGACAGCGACAACAGCGACAGCGATGACGACAACAATCATCTCGCCGTCACCACAATTTTTAAAATAATATTTTGTGCTCAAAGTGAGTGAACAATACAACCTAACATTAAGTGCTCAAAGAACAACTTCCCAGCAATATTCTTGTGTTAAGTGTAATGTCATCTTTGTATTTTCCTGTAAAAACTAATATTTTTGTGCTCAAAGTGAGTGAAACACAACCTAACATGAAGTGCTCAAACAACAAACAATAAAAACATTTTCCAGCAATATTCTTGTGTTAAGTGTAATGTCATCTTTGTATTTTCCTGTAAAAACTAATATTTTGTGCTCAAAGTGAGTGAAACACAACCTAACATGAAGTGCTCAAACAACAAACAATTAAAAACATTTTCCAGCAATATTCTTGTGTTAAGTGTACTTTCCTGTAAGTAGAAGATTACGTTTTATCAGTAAAAACCTGTGTATTCTTAGCTTATATGTTATCGTCAAACAACAATATTCTTGTGTTAAGTGTAATGTCCTTTCCTGGAAGTAGTAGATTTAATTCTTATCATTAAAAATATAAGTGCATCCTGTATATGTGAATTCTTAATAAAAATAAAAAAAAAAAAAAGATAATCCTAGATTAAGCAAGTGGGTTCGTAATCCTGCCGCCATTTCAAACTTTCGCGCCATAGTTCGCTAATCCACCACCGGATTAAAAGCGACACTAGCGCTCTAATCCACTCTGGTGGCAGGATTATCGTTAATCCACTTGCTTAATCTAGGGTTATCACTACTGTGGTGAGCATAGGCACTGAGTGATGAGGGTGATTGCGTCGGCGATGCTGGTGATTGCAGAAGTGGCTCTGCTCAATTCAGACAACTGACTGGGAGCGGAGGTGTCGCTGCTCCCTCAAAGCTCGCTGTTGAGATGGTTAGGGCTCCAGATCCTGAACCGAAATGGCAGTTGACGTCCACAGCAAAGCTGCGCTGAGTTGGTGGTGTTTCTGTTTTGTCATCCAATCAAGGAGTCAACGTGTCACACTGTTGAGAAACTGCACGCTTAATTCACGGCCATACTTTTTCTCGATTGATTATATTTTGTGCTAGGACTAACAGGGTTCATATAATTTAACCGAGCATGACTCTAACAAGTCAAGCTTATCAATTTAAAATGAGTGTTTTTTCAACGCCATACTTTAGTTTCCCGAGGCAAAACCGACATTTTCTCGTCTACTGAGACTACTGCACCTCTTGAAATACAACTTACGTGCTGTAAGAACAAGGAATTTTAACCACTACTACCACCATAAACCTGGATTTTCACTTAAAATTACTACCTTGTATGATTAGTAACATTTGCAGGACAAGGAACACGAATAAAGAATTACACAATAATTCAAATGGATGCATAGGCCTTCACCGGAACCAAAGGATACTCATCGATACACAATAAGTCGTTCCTAACTATTTATATACAGCATGGATATGACAAATTAGTCACTGAATATGACTCAATGGAAAATTAATTTGGACATGACAACTTGATCCTGCTTTAGGGAGGAAGGACGTTCAAGTCAACAACAAACACTGCCTTGCAGCACAAACACAGCTTACAAAAGCTCATTCTTCTACCTACTTGATAAAACAGATAAACTTGCATTACACAGCTACAAATTCTGATTAGTAAAAGAGATAGTAATCCAAACGCTAATTTAAATTTTTCATAGACGGATCACTATCAGATTACATTGAAGTTTGACGTTCTTTGCATCAAAAAGAGGAAAGAAGAAAAAAGCGAAAAAAGAGGAAACAAACAGGCAATGGTCATGTGCACTGGGAAAAAGTAAAAAGTATTTGAAAATTCGAAGCAAAAGCAGATTTCACTTAATGTAAATTGTATGCTTTTTTGTTTAGTAGGATCTTCTCTATCTCTTAGATTTACCAATAGCATAAAGGGCATTCAGAAGGAAGAGAAATTCACACACTATATCCAGAAAATTTAAAACATTTCTTGAACCAAGTATCTTAAACACCTAAAAGCCAAGTCGTTTTTTAAAAAATTCAAGTCAATGATTCCATTCCATTTAAAACCGTAGTTTAGGCTAAGCTGATTTTACTTGCATCCTTATAAAATAATGAACTTAAATAGCAAGTTTGGTATTATACTGTTCAAAGATACAGCTTATCTCTAAAATTAACAACGGACGATCGCTTTGCGAGGAGTATATCCACATTGTAGTGATTAACAAGGTAAAACAATGTGCTAGTATTAACATTCATCTTTTTTAGTGAAAGATCAAAATGTAAATTATTTGTCTTCTACCGTGGAAGCAAAAAATAGAAACAGTTTTATAGGTTGTGGTAATTGGGTACAGAAACAATTTTGTTATTTCCATAAAGGCATAAAATTAGACTGAATAAGCAAGCATGCAAGCGCACATACCATACCCCTCATAGCCACAAATATTAATAGGCATTTGCATATTTCTCTTATACGCGTAAAGCTAGCATCTTGAAAAACATTTAGGTGTTTTCAAAATCCTGAACAACATGCTCAACTTCGGAAGAAAATACATTGAGAAAAACAAATACATAAAAATGCATACGAAATGTGACAAATTCCCACGTAGACCTGTTTCACTGTGATAATATAATAGTAATATGTACATACAACGCAGATTAAGGGCAGACGAGAGGAAAGATATTCACAGCGGTGCCATAGGCACAAGTGGATAGCACACAAGTGGATAGCACTAGTTTTCAGCTCTGTACATTACATGCATAAATCTTCCAAGCTACAGAAAGTATAAACATTACCAAGTAACCGAAGATATATATTATCAATTCAATAAGTATTTATAAGAAAGAGAACCTAAGAAGTGTTGTATCAGGTAAACAACCTGATCACGAAACGGGAAAATGAACACATTTTGCTCTGGAAGTTTCGCAAACTAAATCCTCATCTTGAAATAGATATATAAGCTCTTCAAATTGTAATAGTCACTATTATTTTCCAAATAGATCAATGAACGGCATTCACGACGACATTGAAAGTATCAAACAAACAAAGGTTGTTGCCATGGTTCAACACAGCAGTTTCAAATATTCTAAGCAGGTATCAGAATTGACATTATCTGTAAACGTTTTAGAAGATGACTGTTTATTCCTGGTCTTGTAGTAAGAAGTCATATTCTGGTTACCTTAACTGGAATTTCCATTTAGAGCATTTTTAATTTTATTCATAATATGCTTTGTGCTTCTGTTAGAAACTAGCGCATTTGATTTCATTTATCTAGACCAAAACCTAGTAATTGATACGTTATTTTACAGGTTTATTGCCTCTTCAGGAGATCACTACTTGGCCAGAGGACATCTGACAGCAAAAGCAGATTTTGTATATGGAGCGGAACAACGGGCAACATTTCACTACATAAACGTGGCACCCCAATGGCAAACCTTCAACGGTGGAAACTGGAATGCGCTAGAGAGCAGCGTACGTTCTTTTGCAAGCAAACGAGACCGAAATCTGGAAGTGTTCACTGGAACCTATGGTACTGCAACGTTACCTAATGTAAACGGAGTTCCCACAGAGCTATATTTATATACAGACGAAAACAATAACCATGCTGTCCCAGTGCCTGCCTTTTACTGGAAAGTTCTCTACGACCCAGTAAGTCAGGAAGGCATTGCATTTATTGGCCTCAACAACCCTTACATCAAGAATATTACTAGCGAGTATATCCTGTGTGAAGATGTATGCTCTGAAATATCCTGGCTTACCTGGGACCAGAAAGACGTAACACGGGGATATGCTTACTGTTGTGAAGTGGACGATTTCAGAGAAACGGTGGATGTATTGCCAGACTTCCCTGTTAATGAGCTTCTAAGGTGATAATAGCATAATTAAGATAAGTGGAATGATGTCTATTATTGTGTGTGGTTGAACCGATGAATCGAGCTCAAATGTCTGTCTTCAATTTAATTTACGTTACGATATTGCCTTTGTAACAACAAAGAGTGTCACAGTGCCAGATGTGACATACAGTTTTGATATGTGAAACCGTAACACTGCCTAGCAGTTTCATTCAGAAATGTTGTCAACGATGCTGCCACACCTTTCGCTGAGAACTAGGTGATACGTATCGTTAATTTTACATAATTTATTTTATTACTTCATTATTAAAATGCTGCAACTATTACTTTGTACTTCTAGACCATTATCACAAATGTTTGTATCTGTGTTCCCAACGTTAACTCCACCAGAATAGCTATGTTGCCGAGCCTGAATTATTGTGCGTTCCCATACACAATGTTGAAAACTTAATATGAAATAAAAATGTTTAGTTACTAAATAAAGCTCAGTGATTCAATATCCGTTATCGGGCCTACATTCTCTTCCTATACAACTTCCTTTCAGCTGCATTAGCATCCTTCTTCTTTCTCCATATAATGAAAGCTCCTAGAGTGTGAAGAACATGGGGAAACAAGGTACCTATTTTTAGATTCTGTGCAAACCTGTGAAGTCATGAAGTGACCAATGACAAAGAAATGCATGAAAATTGAAGAGAGATACAATAACTTCTCCAGTGAATTTTCTCGCTATATTTTTGGCAGTCCAGGTATACAAGAAGAAACACAAGGACAACAGGAATTTGTAAAGTTATTTTCTTCCTTATTCCTTGTGCACGTTCGAGTATCCAAGAAGAGGCACCGGCACCAGAGTAATTTGCAAAGCTCCTGTTGTGAACCAGTTCTAATGTATCAAATTATAACTATTTATTAAGATAGCCTCACAGCTGCGGTAGTGTAAATTAATAAGTAATAAAGTAGGCATAGCTTTTTTTTTAATTTACACTTTTACAACGTTAAGTCATATAGGACGATGAATGAATTGGGTGAAATGATGCTCCAATGACCCCAGGCTCCATGGCAGGAGTGGGGATGGTGAACACTGCTCCTTGTAGATACCTATTTGCTACACGTTCCAATTTAAAATACAGGGGAAATCAGCAGTAAGTTTCCCCAACAGGGAGCATCAGATGTTGCGTTGTAAACTCCGCTCGAAAGGAAGAACATAATACCTCATACACGTTACGTTACGTTAATGTCAGAGGTTCTACTCCCCTTAGTCCTGGACCCGTAGGACCAAGGACCCGGGCCTCCTTCGACCAGGGAGTTACCGAGCTGTCCCAAAAGGGCGCCCGGCGTCTCCGTGGGGCTTTCCATAGGGAAAGACCTAGAGACTAACAAGGACTCCCATCTGGTCCTGTGGACTCAAGACGGGATGGAATTGGATACGCCACTTACGCGCGCCAACACCAAAATGGGAAGGCTACCGATATGACCTCGGTGGGGCCGCCTGGTGATCTAGCACACCTTCTACTAGCTATGCAGGCTAGTACGCGGGAATATTAATGGCTTCCCTCAACCCCGTTCGGAGACGTACCCGACCACCCATGGGTATCGGGAACCACTGCCCCCTCGAGTCCAACCCAATCCGAACAACTCCCAATCAGGGAGGGGCTCGAATGTTCGGCCCGAGGTTCCTCTAGTAACGTCAGAGGTACCACGAGTGCTAGGGGTCCACAGCGCCCGCACCACGGCAGCTGAAGGGGACGGATCCCCTCCCCTCATACACCTGTTGCCACTTAAAATCAATAACCCTACCTATAATTAAACTAAAAAAATATTTCTAAAGTTCGCTCCTATTAAGAGTGGGTACGCAGAAACAACACTTCCGCTGCAGCTCAGGATACCTGTACTCGTCGGTCGGTTAGTAAGTTTTCCTCCTTCCAACCCAGCCACATATCAAAATGGTTTAGTATGCTGAGGACCTACTACTATTTTGCGAACATCTAACGACCTCTCCGCAAGGGTACACGTGTCAATTGCTTCTTAACAGGGTTTGGGACGCCTGTAGATTGCTGGCTGCTATGGTTATAACGGGCATAGGATACAGGAATGTGGTCAATCTATTGTTTTGTTTTGTTTAATTTTACGTCCTCCAACGTTAGGTCATATCGGACGATGAATGGAGTGGGTGAAATGATGCTCAAATGATCCCAGGGTCCATAGAGCTTAGAGTTACCCGACATTCATCTTTCAGGATAAGGAAAAAAACCGGAAAAAACCTTATCCAGGTAACTCACCCTGACCGAGATTCGAACTCGGGACCTATTGAACGTGAGGCAGACACTCCACCACCACGCTACCGAGGCGGGCTCAATCAATCTATTGTGTTGGTCACTTTTTCACCGTGAGATTACTTCACGAAGCCTGGCCTCTTCCGTTGTGGGGATAAAGTTCAGCGCTGGGCAGCAAAATTATACGAACATTTACAAGCACATCACAGTGATTTGGTTAGGTTTTTTGGGGACTATGAATCAGTAGACACCGTTTCATACTACCTCGGGTACCTCGTATGACCTGTGGGCATCCTAGATAGAGCAATTCTTGACAGCACTTGAAGCTGAGCGCCGTATAATCTCACAAAAAACTGTTTTGCTCCTAAATTTTGCTACCCATAATCACAATTCTTGGATTAATTTGACACATCAGTGTGCATGCATTTTGTATTTTGATTCTCCGGCCTCGAGGAATGGTAGGTTACCTCATACACCTAATTCCCAACAAAAATATGGTCTTAATAATCAATACTTTTATCCTACCTACGGTAAAACCCTATTGAGAGTGGGCACGCAACAAATTCATTCAGGCTGCCAGAAAACTGATGGATGGCATTGGTTTTCCACCTCACTTCAAACGAAGCACTCCTTTCCAATCACAATCCCGTATTGACTGAAATCGGCACCCAAATTTGGAAGTCATAATATCTACTGAGGTGTCGATAGGGAAGGCCTTCGAACTTTCATTCCACCTTATTCCTGTGTCACAGGTGTCCCAATCCTAGAGACTGCGGCCTCATCCTTTACATCCATAGTGAATGAACTGCCCATAACCTGACAGTCCATGCCCCAGCACACCCACATTAAGATATCTTACTCTTGGCTCTAACGCTACTCATACGCTACTCCTGTGGAGCACGAGAACTCTACACTTGTGCGAGCACCTGATGAAAGAGTGGGAGGATAAGAAGATTAGGCTGTGCATTGAAAGTGACGACGTGTGACCACAAACCTTTACGATCTCGAGGTAAGTACACCTTACCTCTTCAGGATTCCAAGGCATGCCGTATGATCCACAAGCCAATTTAAATAAGTTCAACTACCTTGAACGTATTGTGCATCCAAGAGACGACACTCAAGATTGTATCATGTGTTCAACGATGAGTGTGTTCATCGATATACGTAGATACTTACTACCCCTCCCCGTATGAACTGTAAGAAGTAGAAGTTCGCTAAGTTATTTCGAAAGATAGGTGTCAATTTTTGGAAGTAGGGGAATTCTAAGTCGATACAAAATCATACAAATTGTATGTCGAGTTGGAAGTGGCGAAAACGGGATTCAGTTATCATGATTAGCAGAAAAATGAAGGAAATAAGTAAACAATCAACTGCGTGTCATTTAAGTGTACCTTCACCACGGCTGGAACCCTGAGATAAAGATCTCAATTCCTGCCTACTTGAGCCGAGAGGTTCTTCAAGAGCAGAAATCCCATCTCATCCATTCAAATTACCCTGAGAAGCCGCGCTTCCCAAAAACTACACCATTACTCTGGTCAAATTCTGATCGCAATAAGCTGAAAGTCCTTAAAGGTTTGTTTAACAAGAGAAGTGCACCCGGCTAGAGACCTCCTGGGAATTACGACGCCAGAAGACGCAGCTGCAGGCGACATCATGTTCCCCGCTTGATTTGCTGGCTTGTCAGATAATAACCGAGCAATTCCAACATCAGCTAGAACTGTGCTCCATTAGTATCCAATTCAAGGGCTGACTGACTCCTAAATTTCAAGCCCTATGCAACTGAGTTTAAGTTTAGAAATACGATACCCACAAGAGTGAAGAGAATCAGTGCATCCTGAAAGTAATATTTCAAGAATAACATGCAGGAAAGGCTGCTGCTAAGTTCCTTATGATGTGGAAGCAGCATGTCTGCCTCACGTTCGAGAGCTCCCGATTTTTTATTTCGGACAGTTATCTGGATGTTTTTCGTCAGTTTTCCCTTATTCTGAATGGTGAGTGTCGACAATTCTAAGCTCTGTGGACGCCAGACTATTTGAACATCATTTCACCCATTGCATTCTTCGTCTGAAATGGCCTACGTTGGAGAACGTTAAATAATAACAAATGTCTAGTGTAAAAATGCACAAACTTCCATCTTATGGGAGACAAAAGAGTACTGCTACGGAGCCGACTTCCTGCGACTATGGTCTCCCGGGTAATCATTGAGGAGGGACGGACAAGGAATGAATGACCCCCTCGACCAAAAAAGAACACAGAATATTCGATACAGAACCCATAGAATGGGCTGAAGGACTTCGCCCTCCTGTCCAAAAGTAACTTGCCTCTCCCCCTCACGCGGGAAGGGAAAAAGACAAAGCAATAAAGACGGCCAGCATGAGAAAATTATAATAACTGACCCGACCTGCTAGCTAACTAATTCGGATTAGTTATTTATTCTGCAATTGGGGGTGAATTTTAAATGCAACTTAGTTACAATTAACTTAATTTAAAGCTTTCTGATAAACAATATTTTGTCTTATATATAAAGACGTATAAATGTAAATACATACACATAAATATGTCTATGTAATATGTAAATATATAAATAAGATGGTTTTCTGACGCGCGAACACGCGACCTCCATGAGAGAAACAGGGAAGCTCCAAGGTGATTCTGCAAACTTTTAATGATTCCCTTGCGATTTATATATGGTCATCGCAAAGGCCAAATGCACGGGTAATTGTAGACGCTTAAAATCAAAAGGTAGATTCGATGGTACTGTCGGTACTATTCTCTCCTTGATGATTATTGCCTCAATTATGTTATTCATTAGCTTTCTTCACAGTTAGTCTCGTTCCATTGCACAGTCGTGGTGGAATTCTAATGAATTTAAGCACTCTGTAGGATAGTTGACTACGTCATCCTGATTTATAACTGTGCCAACTGATTTGTAGGAAAACAATTCTGCCCAAAGAAATAGACACTCTAGAACGCAATTCTGACATAACACCACGACTATTAGCATTAACTGCGTCTTGCGGATCATCAGTGCAATGAATACGTGACGTAGCTCGTCGCACATTTGACTGACTTTTACGACCAAGTCAGATCGTCTTCTACTTGGAAAAGTAAAATGTTTCCGCAAACTTCACTAGGTTACAAAGGAGTTCAATTAATTTTCGAAAGATATATTATCATGCTAAATAAAAAAGTCATTCTTGATAACAAACGAGAAATGTTACTTAATAAAATATGGTAAGTGAAATAGCTATGAAGACTTTGGCAAGGAATGGAAAGTATTTCTAGTTTTAATACTTTTGTTTCTCGAAATGAAAGAAGGTGTATGTTTTCTACAAAAGTTTGCTTGTGTACTTTTACATTTAGTTAACAACCCGGTCCATTATTACTTCACCTTTTAAACCTTCCTTGAACTTATACAAATATTTCAAAACCAAAATTATACAAATCGGTTCAACCGTTCTGGAGTTTTTGTGAGACTAATGGATTGACAGATTTATGATGCTATGCTGTCTTACTGAACTGCTGATGACGTTCCTCAACCATTACCATCGCTGAAATGGATAAAATCTGCTGTCTAATATTCAGAACTATATAGAAATGCATAGAAAGAACAGAGATTTAGAAGATCTCGATCCAAGACAGACTGGAATCAGCATTTCAGGAAACAATAAGCTACTTCTAAATAATTTAGAGATATACAAGGTAAACAATGATCCTGCCATGATGCACTGAACACATAGCGTCATAATCACATTATTGGTGACATATGGAGCAATGATTTAGTGGCTCAAGGTCCTACAAACAGACTCTAAAAATCAACTACATACAGTTCAAAGAACAGCATATATGACTGTCATAGGAGCTATAAAAACACTATTGCAGCAATGGAGACATCTGATCTTGACTCCACTGCATTTGATAGTAATGAAGAAGAGGAGAGAAGATTGACACTCCAGAGGTAAAACATGCTAAGAACCTGAGGTTTTCTGAAATAGACTCAGTTTTGTCAAGGATCAGGAAATACACAGGAGATGCAGTGAAACATATCCCTCAAACGACTCAAACACCAACTTGCTATTTTAATTCAGTGCTTTACAACCATGCGATTCAAAGATTTTCAAGAAAATCCCCTCACCCCAGACTACCCTTCACATATAACATTTTTCGAACGTTTTGATTTTATCCAAAATAGCTCTAGTGATTTTCATTAAGACACCATAGCTTTAAGGTATTTTATGTCAATTTGATATGATGTTTTGATATTGATTTATTTTTACAGTATCCCTTACAAATTCAGTATAATAAAATTTAACATAGAACATTCTGTACAAATACATGAAATTGCTGACCTTAAGATTTACTTGCTGACTCAGGTCCCCTGGCTATAAGCCTTTGGTTTTCCTGATCAGCTTGATGTCATTTCTTCTTGACCTTCGCTTCTTTTGCCCTAATCCACTTTTCTATTATCCTATATAAGAAATCTCCTATACATCTATTTTTCTTTTCTCCCATCTCCGTTAGTATGCGTACCGCCAATATCTCTTTACTTACACTGTCCCATTTCTTATACCATATTTGTCTCGTGTAATTTGTTAGCTCCTTACATTCTATCAGGTAATAAACAGTGCTTTCTTCATCTCCACAAAATTCACATATTCCTACTTCATTACTTCTCAACCCTTTTAAGTATAATATTCCTACTCTCATCCAAGCTATGCCTTTTCTTCCAGTTTTGCCACATTGATCTATATATTTTTCCCTACCCCATTCTGTCTTTAATTGCTTATAAACTTTCAAAGATTTCTTTTCTTTTATACTTTCCCATATCTCTTGCCTATCTATGTCTTGTAGTCTAGTTCTCACTTCCTTCCAAAAATCATTATAATTTGTCTCCTCTGCTCTCCATAGATCTCCCATGCCTATCTTTAATATCATTCTTTCCAATTCCGACCACCAACTATTTGTATTTTTAATACTTTTCTGTTGCTTCATGCACAGATTCAATAATTCTCCTTTCTGCTCTTTAATACACTTATACCATAATTTCAATATTTTCTCTATTATTATTCCCCTCCTTTTTGTATTTCCTAGCTCTAGTAATGCCACCTCTCTTGGTGCCGATTTTGGTAGCCCTAGCAGTTCTTTGCAAAACAATTCGTACATTTGGTCTAATTTTGTACCTATCTCTGATGTGCCTGCATACATTGTTCTTTCTTCAACGATCGCTTCATACATTCTTTCTAACCATCTAACTGATATTGCCGCCATTAGCCATTAGCTATCACTTTTCTGGCTTGTGCAGCCCATCCTCCAATGCTACACATCCTCACACCTAAATAGTCATACTCGTTTACAACTTCTACCTTTTGGGCTCCTATAAATCATTCCCCTCCTTTCCTAAGTATAGATTCTCTTTTAAATACCATTATTTTTGAATTTTTTGCTATTTATTCTTAGTCCCCAGTCAGCACAAAATTTTATGACAAAGAAAAGTATACAATGAACTTTGAGAATGTTTTCTGAAGTCTTCTTCATTCTGGACTGTTTTTTGGACAATTCATAAACCGTAAGAGATAGAAAGAACCTTAGCCAAAAATGTAGAAGTCGTTTAAACACACAATTTATGTTCAATATTTTGTGAGGAAATCATTTCAGAGACATTTCTTGTTATTTGTCTGAATTACTTATACTTTTCTCGACTGGAAGGTTATTATTCATATTTTCTTGGCCTTAGAAAGAGAATGGAATTTCAAAGATATTGCAAAGCGACTACCTTTAACAGCATTCGGTATAAAGCTTAAAGGTTGCTGTATTCCCTTATTCCTTTGCTCCTAAATGAAATTGAACAATATTTATCTATATACCAGGTGAGTATATTGCCCCTACCTCTATTTTTAAAGTATATAACGTCCTAAGCGACATATGTGACTTACGCCTTTCTTGAATGCCTTGTAATGAACGATTTGCATTGCAGTTTATAGAGTAAGGATAGATAACTCAGTGCATAAGTGGTGTATGGGACAGAAAACAGTCACTGTGTATATCGATTCCAAAAACATCATAGCCAGTCACAGAGAGCTGCAGTATTAAATTTAGACGAATTTACAAACCTTTATTCATTAATGTTGTAACAATATGTTTTAGTTAGAACTTTTTATATGAATATTATTTTCTGATATGACTTAGAAGGCCATGTAATGACACATTAAAATCAAATATATGTGTAATTTTGTGATTGGCCGTAGTAATAATTGTATTACTAATGCGGTGACGTAGCAGTACATCGGCCAATCACAAAATTAATAGAGAAGTAACGATAGTTACGGAAAAATCAATAATCTTGAGAGAGATATGTTCTTCAGTCTTGTTTGATTAGGATGAAAAATGTTGCGGTGAATATAATTGTAAAGGAAAGTTAATAACCTTCAAAAAGGGTTACTCGAAATTCGTAATAGTAACGAGTGGATTATACAATTAAATATATTACGAAATAGAAGATATATAAAATTTATTTCTGTCACCAAAAATCCACACCTGAGAAAAGATCTGACTCTTTATTTAATCAAATCCCGACCTGGAACTTCAAAAACAGTCGGCGTGCCTCCTATCTGCTGCGAGTGGAGAATGATTTTTCGCCACAATGTACATTCGCACACACCTTTAAACATGTCAATGAAGGAACAATCTATCACATACATTATTGGACAATAATACTGGAATACAAAATAGCAGATCTACACAATGGCACCAATTGGATTTAAATTTTCAGCCAACACATGTTTTCTTTGTACAGGCATGTCAAAAAGTGCTAAGAATTAGATTGCTTTCTCTTTTGTCACAAATTACGGCAGTTTTAGCTCATACAGTAATTTTAGGTGTTGCAATTTACTTTCGCCAACGTTAAATCATATCGGACGATGAATGAAAAGGGTGAAATAATGCTCAAATGAGTCCGGGGTCCATAGAGCTTACAATTACCTGACATTCGTCCATCAGGATAAGGGAAAACGCCGGAAAAAACCTTATCCATGTAACTCACCCTAACCGAGAATAGAAATCGGGACCTCTTGAACGTGAGGCAGACACGCTACCATCTACGCTATCGAGGCGGGCGTAATTGTAATGACGGATGCAGTTTTTTTATTTGCATTAAAACTACCAAAACGAGATTCAAACAGGGTATGAAGCTGTAAAACCGTGTAATTATCCGCATTGCGGGAGAGGTTCTCAGGTCCGCGGTTACTTAGTCGTATAGAAAACTCTGCACACAAGGTAGCGTTGACTACTGTAGGCAGGGTTGAAATCTTTCGTGCTCAGCTCAGAAATTTTATTATCATTTGTTTTATCTCTTTTGGCCTATAATTTGATATTATGTTACAAATAACATTTTATAACATTATACGTGTTTATAAAATGCAATAATCATTATGTTTTCCACTGGAAATCAGATATAAATTTATAGTTCGTAGTAGATAAATTATTATGGTCGGTATTATGCTTAACCCATTCAAGCAAGTTTCAAACACTTCACAAATTCAAAGTGACTTTAGCTATTAGCGCCTCCATCAATGCTGGGCAAAAATGAACGCTCCATTTGGTATTATCTTACAAATACTGTTGGGGTTGTCATTTTGAGCATTTACTGCTTTGATGAAATCCACACTCTTTGACAATTTATTTTTCTGTTTAACCGAGAACTTAACATATTCACAATTCCTTTGCCAGTAGAAGTGAAACATGAGGTTTAAGCATGAAATAAAAACTATTAGATTTAATGTCGTTGACATGCTCCTAAAAGTGAAAGCTAACTACGTAACATGGTTTACAACACTAAATACTGTACAGATGATAAATGGTCACAAAGCTAAGCATGATCCCTAATATCGGATTGTCATTCTTTTGTCTTTAGCTCACAAGAGAACCAATAGCAACAATAAATAAATTAGGTAGTAACTAAAATACGGACAATAGAGAGTAGGAGGGAAAAAAACAATGTGACGTCATTTAGAACCTAGCCCTTGTATCATATACCAGTAAGATAATTCACTCTGCCAGCTGCCAGGTATCCCATTGATACAATATGTTGGTGAGGAAAGAGATCTACGTTGGGGCGACAGTTTGATACAAATAATATGAGTAGCTCAGGGTTGGGTAATGAGGTTTATCTCAGGATATGCGTGAGTATGGATGAGAAGGATAGTTTTAATGACACTGGAATGCCCGTTTCAAACTGGTTTAATGACTGCTTCTTTTTATCAGAACATCAAACTTGAAGTTGCCAACCAAGGGTTACCAATATCACTGTTTAGAGTTACTGTATGTGAAATGCTTATTACTCGATAAGACTTAATTCGTTCTTCATGTATATATGAACCGAAAAATATCTTCTCTCATCACTTCTAGTCTGCCTTGCCCAAGAGAGGAGAAGAGGACTGCCGTAATCGGCTTCATGCCCAGGACTGAATGTTCACAGCCGCGCGTGGGTGTCTGTGACTTTCACTTTCTCGAAGCCCTTTATTCAACCAAAGATTCCCTTTGTGACTATTTTTTCATGCCATTATGAAGGGTCCGAAGAATACCCTATTCAAACAAAGTCAAGTGCTACCCTTTAGAACTCTGCTAAGGACACTGTTTCTTACGTTTCTTTTGTTAAAACAACTATTCACCCCAAATGCTATTCGACTCAACTGCCCCTGCCCCTCCATCATGATTCTTTACTTATTTCAATCCTTTAATTTCGGTATCACCATGTCGCTCTTTGGGAAAGCATTCGTTTATCACCTTCCTAGTATTATATGCATGCAAAACAGCCGTTTATTTAAACTTTTCGCAGCTTCTTGGTCCTCATTCAGGGCTGTAAGTATTAACGCTTGGCGCGTACAGTACCGGATAGAGTGGCAGAGCTGCAATAATGGCTTTTGCACTAAAAGGGTCAATGTTTTTACATTAGACTGTTAACTGCAGGTTACATAGATAACAATAAATAGGGGCTTCTGACTGACCTGCTATATTAACATGAAGTAGATAGAGGAAAATGCCTTTGTTAAATTTTTTTGTACAAAAGTATAGAGAGCCATTTGGGTGCTATATCATCAGCTTTTTTTATTTATCGTGATCATGGAAAGGGCAGAGAATTTAAAATCAATTATATAAGATCCTTTTTTTTAAATAATCTATCCGCTGGGGCTATTGCACTGTTCTTATTTTTACAAGGGATACGTAACTGTGTTATTAAAAGCTTATGATGATTAACGGAAGGTATTTTGATTTAGAATAAGCTTCCGCAAGAATAGTTTGTAGAAGATTGAGTAAAGAAGGTGATGTGATGATATACATAAAGTTTTTTTTTTTTAATTTAAAAAATAACTACGCTGACCACTTTTCCGCAAGTGACGAGAGAATATGCGGGTCTCTGATAATCCTATAGTCTTTAGTTTACGCTGGTCGCTCTATAGGTTATGCGAATAATGTGAAGGCATTGCATTCAACCTTCAATTTTTACGCCATTTATTATTCCTGACGTTTCCGTTAATGATCCCAATGTCATAACAAACGACATAGTAGCTTTGTTTTATTAATAGCTCTCGACGGCCATGTTTTGTTTCTGAAATGTCATAAATAATTTTATCTAACATATAAGATGCCACCTGAGAAAGGGGACAAGCCTCGCTTTGTTTTACATGAACTTGATTGATCGATTTTCGAATAACGATAAAACAGTTATTATAAAAAAGGGAAGCTGAAGTGTTTTTGTTCTGTAGTTCAATTACAGCCAACAAGCCTTGAACGCTTCTTCAATATTTTTGCTGAAGTACTACTGGCCAGGATTCTGAGATACGCCGGTACAACCGAAACAGTTACAATAGTACCACGTATGTACCACCATGTTTGCTGCAGTGGTGCTGCTGGCTCATCTTCCATATCTGATCTCTGCATTGTCTATTAAAGAAGGTATGAAGTCACTTTTATGTTTTAATACATAAAGAAGCTTTACTCACAACTCCGGTAATTCTTGATTACTGTATTCATAAATGTAGAGCAGGCATTGTATTCCAACCCAAAAAATGGATACCGAGATTTCACCTAAATGTGCTTTGAAATTCCCATAATTTAAAGTAGTAATGTTTCATTTTTTTATAAAAGCTCTTTGTGCGTGCATTTGTCTGTCTGAATAACATAACTCTAACACTCAAACACAGTTAAGTAATAAACTTGGTATTAAGTTTAAGTACTTCAAGAATGCTACACGATATTTAAAAAGGATATTTTTCACGGACAATTTTACTAAAATTTAGATTTTCTTAAAACTGCCTTTAAAATTCTGACTAAAATACCATATTTTAAAATTAAGTGCATACACTGAACTTTCTGCGAACAGCCTCTGAAATATTCATTATGGATGACTTTTGCTTAATAGATAAACCATATGAGATGGACAAAATCTCACTATACCAAGTGACATGAGTCACTTTAAGTCACATGATTTATGCCAAGTGATCGCGTGTCTGTGCGTGCGTGTGTGTGTATGTGTGTGGAGCTAACCATTTTCGAGATATTCCTCGTTACTGGTTTTAATTTTCAAATACATACACTTTGCCTAAATAGCAAGTCATTGTTTCTTTTTTCAAATTCTTGGTTCTGGAAACAAAATGTATTTCATAGCCAACATACGGTGACCAGCTCTTAAAGGAGATTTGTTTAAGCCTACTGTATTCCTATGCCCTGCGCGTAGCGGGCTAAGGCAGGATCCCTTGGTCCATGACCAAGGAAAGCGGCCCGGGTTCGTTCCCACAAATGGGGTGCTGATTTTAGGTCCCGGGTATATGAGTGGTGCCCACTCAGCATCGTGAGATAGGCGTCCCTGATCACGAAAACCAACATTCCGGCTGGTGGATACCGAGATGCTGACCACATCTGCTCCCCGTATCGTTTGGATGATCGCCGACCTTCACCGTGCGGGTTGGTAGGCCTTGGCTGTCGCGCCAGTGGTTAACTTTTAACTGTATTCTTATATCCCACTGCACTTGGACTACGGAGGGGATTCGGCACGGAGGTCCAAACTTGGTCTATTGTACATATACCCCAAGTGAGGTACCCTCGGGAGGAAAGACGAGGTGAGATGCAGAGTGAGGCCATATTAAGGAGTTACTGCAGTGCAGAGGTCAGGGTCCTACACTTTACCAATTGGAAACTCCAAGGCAGGGCAGTACAAACGGCATCCCATCCTACTGTGGTCCGTAAACGGCCTCACCAGACCGTGTTCAGAGACCGGAAACCGGAGGAAGAAGGTGTACCAAAAGTATATAATCCTACCATACAACGCCGAGGCACCCACCGACACTTCTACCCTGAAAAAGATCATCAGATGAGAGATGACCTGAAATTATAATGTAGATTAAATGGAGGGACAGGAAATTCGGTGGATGTAATTAACCTAACCAGTATTGTCTGACGACCCGCGAAACCCCACGTTTCAGGTAGGTCGACCACGGGAATCAAACTGACACCTCCCAAAGGCGGGCTACAGACGAAACCGCCTGAACCATCCCGCTCGGTCTCATTGCACTTACAAGGAAATATATAATAAAACAATTTCTTCAACTGTTTATCACGAATGTCTTGAGGTAGATAGTAGAACAGCGTTTGTGAATTGTTCAAGAATGGCTAGAGAAGGTCTGTGAGTACAGCACACCATATTTTTAGAAAAAATTCTGTATATATGTATGTGGTGTGAACAGTATAATCAAAAACGAAACGTAGATCTTGGTATTTAATTTTAGTATCTTCCAAAGATGCGAATCATGCCTATCCCAAAACTAGCCCCTTTATGGACCAGTTTTAGAAAATTTGAAAATACAACAAATATACAATATAATGAAGCTATCCACATTTCAAATGAACTTCATATTTTATCATTTCTGGGAATAGCCACTAAATCCTCTCAAGTGGGCAGGAACTTTGAATAATCTTGAATAAGTTTATTGTCCGCCACTCCTATAGACCGGTGCCTATCGAAAAACGGTCGGGAAATTACAGATCCTTGTGTGCCACTTATCAGTTCCAGAACTACGTTTTGTCATATCCGTCCCCTTCAGCTGCCCTGGTGCGGGCGCTGCGGACTCCTAGCACTCGTGATACCTCTGATGTTACTAGAGGAACCTCGGGCCGAACATTCGAGCCCCTCCCTGATAGGGAGTTGTTCGGATTGGGTTGGACTCGAAGGGGCAGTGGTTCCCGATACCCGTGGGTGATCGGGTACGTCTCCGGACGGGGTTGACGGAAGCCATTAATATTCCCGCGTACTAGCGAGCATAGCTAGTAGAAGGTGTGCTAGATCACCAGGCGGCCCAACCGAGGTCATATCGGTAGCCTTCCCATTTTGGCTTTGGCGCGCCTAAGTGACGTATCCACCTCCACCCCGTCTTGAGTCCACAGGACCAGATGGGGGGGGCCTTGTTAGTCTCTAGTTCTTGCCCTATGGAAAGCCCCATGGAGGTGCCGGGCGCCCTTTTGGGACAGCTCGGTACCTCCCTGGTCGAAGGAGGCCCGGGTCCTTGGTCCTACGGGGCCAGGACTGATGGGAGTAGAACCTCTGGCATTAACTGTCTTCTCAGGAACACTCCGTTCGAGTAGTTTTAATTTCCAGCACAATGCCCATTGTTTGCCGGCCTTATATAAGAGAGTATTCCAACGAGCAGAGCAATGCTGCCCAATTTCCACTATTGGGGCCAAAGGATCGAGTAGACTAATTTCATTCAGTACCTAGAAGTTTCGCCACATCAGGTACCTCTCAACTTGGTTGCTGGGGTGCTGGGTTTCGAATGCCGGTTGGCTTGAATTTGTACCTCGTCCGAGCGCTCGTGGTCCGTAAAGGTATATACTGCGAGATCTGGGGCATGGCCGCAGACTGCTGGATTTTATGGCATCAAACGTGCGCAAAATAGAAGGATTCGGTCCATCTATTCAGTAGGCCGCTCTTTCCCCATGAGGTTATTCCAGGAGGCTTCGTCTCTTCCATATGTGGAGGACGAAATTAGGCGCCGGGTTACAAAATTCTGCGCCAAATAACCTCAACACAGCAGTGCCCTGGTTAGAAGATTATGACCCCAATAGACGCTTTCAGAATGGCTAGCAGGCACCCGAGGTAACACAGAAAAAGTTGAGCTCCGCGTAATCTATCCAAGAGCTATTTGGTCTCCAAATTAAACACCTCAATCAATTTTTTTGAACATTTTATACACTCCAGGCTGCGCTAGGTTTTGCATCCTGTTCAGTATTCAGAGGACTTACACATAGCCCACTACCAACAAATCCCCATGGCAACCTGAAAAATCCCTATGAAATCCATTCTGCGGTAAAACCCATTAACAGCGTGGGCACGCAGCAAAAACCTTCGGGCTGTGTACAGCCTATCAGCACCGCGGAGAGACGAAAGTGCAGTGCGGTACGAGTTATGGGTCTGAAGGTGAGCATTCTCTACGCTTTTCTCCACCGACCAGTCGTATTTATTTTGAGTGTGAGCATCAGTGAAGTAGTCGTAAGTGCAACGTTAGCGTTTTCCTAACTTTTTAAGAAGAGAACACGGCGTTTTTAGCACAACTTTGTCTTCATTTGATTATGAAACGTTAAGGATAGATGGGAACGTACTACACAAAAGATGTACATCTCTTTAAAACGTAGCATTAGTTTTATTTAACTTTGTGGTATACGTAATTTGTAATGTGTGTTATTATGTAATAGAATTATCTAATATTTTTATTTTCTCTAAAATCTTGTGACTGTAATTTGTTTCCCGGGATAGCTTTGAAAGAGCACTACACACATACACACGAATGTCTTTCTAGAAAGGCTTTTTATTTATTTATTTATTAATTTATTCAGGGATGTGTTACATTTACATAAATGCCTCTGTTCTTCATAGTTCAATAATCTCTCTTACGAAAATGTATTTTTCTGCCCATATTATTTCAATTCTTCGCAGAATTAGCTATAAAAGACATCAGCGTTTAGCAACTGTTTACCAGCTTTTTATTATATCTGTTTCTTGTTAACCCTGCTGTTCAGTTTACACATTTCGATGAAAAGGTAAAGCGATAGAAAGATTTTTTGACTATCATGTCCTAATGTGATAGCTTTGAAATGGCATACTCTTTGCATTACCGCGAGGGAAAAAAAGAATAGAGACTTCAGGTTCAAAAAAATCTAAGTACTTATTTAAAAACTCAAATAACAAGCAACAATTCGGAAATAGTCAATCTCCAAAGAAAATGAGTTTTTGACGAAAACTGTATTTTACATACCTTTGTAAAGAATATTTTCCCTATCTCTTTCGTCTACCAGTTATGCAGACGTTATACAGAATGAAGAAGGCTTAGAGGAAAATCGCTGTACATTCAAGATATCTCATTTGTCAAGAACATATCTGAAACATGTTATTTTAGGCTGGTCTCGTAGCTCAGTTGGTAGAGCACCTGCATGTCGTGCGAGGGGTACCGGGTTCGATTCCCGGCGGTGGGGGTGGGGACTTTTCTCCGACCAAGATAATTACCCATCTTCCCCAGAGTGTGGAAGTATGAATGAGAGTGCGAATGTGTGCGTGATATAATGATTAAAAATCCAACGAATACGAGTTAACACCTTCGGTATGTTCCAAAGTAGAACGGCCGCCTACATGACCATTGGAGCTAAAGGAAGGTTATAAATGGAGCAAGTAACAAACAAATGTTATTTTAATCAAAGTCATTAGCGCTATTCCTAAAAAATGAAAAATGTCCCATGCAAAGGGAAGTCTGGGGTGGGGGATTTTCCTGAAACTCTTCATGCTGCATTCTTGAAAGTAGCTGAATTTAAATACTAATTTAATATTCAACTAACGTTTCGTTTTTTAGTTATGCTATTCTCGCGCGCACGCACACACACACGCACACGCGGATCTTTTCTGAAAATGCTTGATTAGAATTTAGGTAAACTTCGAACATCTATTCACAATGAAATCTTGGAATCGAATCCTTGATAGAATGTAACAGTTTTCCAAATTACTGTAACTACGTAGCAGTGCAAGAACAAATATAACCTGTAACCTATAAGCGAATTTTATCAGTTCTTTTGATGAAACAGGGCATTATTTTTTCTGAATATTATCTTAACTATGATAATTGATAGTATCCTGTTATAAGATTACATGTCATCCATTAAAATTGATGCAATATTGTCTTTTCACACACAGGTTGTGTCATCAAGGTGAACGGAGGTTTACCAGAGCCGCAGCCGTTGTTCCTTCTTCCTGACAGTAGTAAGAACGGTTCCGGATTCCTTTTGCCGACAGGCACTAAAGGTATCATCAAACTCGCACTTGGAGACCAGGTACTCCTCGCATGTCCTCGTAGCACCTTTCCGGCCTTGAAGTCGGACAATGAGACAGCGTTGGCCACATGTTGTACGGGAGGTAAATTCTGCATAGAGAACCAGTCTCATCGTCTAATCGATCTCAAGTGTTCGCACTTTCCCTACCACACAGTTCGCAGTTCTGGAAATAGTTGCTACGATGGAACTAAGATGCACCTTGAAATTGGCTTCGAAGTGGGTACTCCGAATAACTTCTATAAACTAATTGATATCTGTTTTGACAATGTCAGATCCACAACATTGTACAGCAAGTTCGACCTCGTTCCCGGCATAGAAGGACATCAAAAATTATTCCCTAGAATAGATTTTATAGCAGACCCCTTCTTTGGAGACACACCTATTAATGAGATGTACATCAGACATCGTCAAAGAGAGACAGTTGGCAATATCCTAGGTTCTAAAAAATTAGGACACAAGTAAGTAACCTACATTATACGACTCTATCCATCATGTAAAAAAAAAAAAAAAAAAAAAAAAAAAAAAAACCAATTCAATATTGCCAGAAATTAAGTTTCTTTTAATATACAGATTGTATTTGATAGTGATATCGCATGTTTTTACCTGAAATTACTTGTCGTCCATCTCAAAGTGATGCGTACGAAACATTCGGGAAGATGGTTAAGCGCTAATTATTTTGGAAATTCTGTAATGAAAGTACTGTAATGCAAGGTTGGAGGACTAATTAGTAATAATCTGGACATATGGTTTTTGCTATTAATTATTATTATTATTATTATTATTATTATTATTATTATTATTATTATTATTATTATTATTATTATTATTATTATTATTATTATTATTATTATTATTATTATTATTATTATTATCATCATCATCATTGTAACTATTGTTTTCTTCAAAGCGTTCCAACGTTATTTCCTTCATACTCTATTGCAGATGAAAGCAAGAGTGGAAAGAAGGAAAACAGGAGTAATCAATAACAGTGTCAGATAGCAATGCTGTGTGGTTGGAGTTCTTATGTATAAAAGATGTTGATCCATGATGTTTTTGATGCCGGAGACCATGTAAGTGAACGTCTCGAAAGTCTGCACGTGCAAGGTGTGCTTGAATTTGTCCCTTATGCTTTTCAATCTGCATATTTGACACACGATATACAGATGAATCCCTTGTATTCATCTACTCGTGTAATGTGGAGATCTGAGAGAATCTTTCTGAGTTTGATGGAAGCTGTTAGTCCAACGTTGCGGATATAAATGACAGCGAGGCGCTTGCATGTCATCAGGAGCAGCACATCGAGCCCAGTGTTCATCCTGTCCATTTTTGCTTGAAGAACAGTTGTTGTTGCCTGAGTTCAGTTATGAAGCTCTCATTAGATGGCTGGAAGACTGCGGGAGAGTCATGGATGGGGTCGTAAACGCCTAATGGGCTCTGACGTACGTCCGACGTACTCTGTAGAGTAGTGCAGTTGAGACGAAGCTGGCTGCGACGGTGCATGGTGTGCGGTTGGTAATCAGGCTGTACTTATATACAACAGCCAGTTGATCTGCGCCATGTAAAGCTTTAAGCTGTAGCTCGTGTCACAGAACTTTTATCAACGCAAAAGGCTGTATTATCCGCAGGCGGCCGATAGTGTCAGCGTAGAGATCAGTGTAATAAGCAGCCGAGTGATTGAAGGCAGCAACACGAGGTGCGCTTGACTGCAAACGGAGACGTCTTTCAAGAAAAATGTCGCATTGGTGGCGACGGCGGCGGTATAGTACACCCTATCTCTGAAAACAAGGCTCACTAGAACCGTTATTTCCCTGTATCAGGCTGGTCTTCCTGACGGTGGGCTACAGGCGTTGGGCTCCCTCAAACACCATACGCCGCGGTTGTCTTATGAATCCCTGTGGTAACAGCTTTGAAGTGAACAAAAAGGCACCGACAGATGGGGAGAGCGTGTCGCAGATCTGATTGCAGCAGCCGTGCGTCGGTGGTGGCACTATCATACAACGGCGTACGAGGAGCTGATTCCAAGTGTGGCGATTGTGATGAGAGTGGGCGTTGGTCTTACGTCCGTGACTCGCGATTGGATGACCGTGATATCGGCTATAGTGACGATGCGGAAGTGATTGCAAGAGAAGTGGAATTGGTTACAAATAATTAACCGGGAGAGACGGTGTCGCTACTCTCTTGCAGCTAGCAGATGAGATGATGCTGACGGCGTTGGGATCCAGATACAGGACTGCGACGGCAGTTGCTATCCTCGGTGAAGTTGAAGTGGGTCGGTGGTATTTCTTCTTTGCTATCCAACAGAGGAGTCAGTGGGCCACAATGTTGAGAAACTGGAGGCTATTTATACCAATGTGCCCCACTGATGCTCGCTGCGTTGGGATTCAGATACGGGACTGCGACGGCAGTTGCCATCCTCGGTGAAATTGAAGTGAGTCGGTGGTATTTCTTTATCCAACAGAGGAGTCAGTGGGCCACAATGTTGAGAAACTGCAGGCTATTTATACCAATGTGCCCCACTTTTAGTACACGATTATAAGGATTCTCGATTGGTTATATTTTTGCGCTACGACTGGCTTGGAGTTCATATAGTCTAAACTTAACTCCTATAGCTCAATTTATTATATACAGTGACTCTTTTCTCTAAATCATACAGTTGTTTCCTAAAGAAATCTGAACTTTTCTCGCCTACTAAAATTACTACACTTCTCGGGCAGACATAATGGGGCAATACAATTTTTGTGCTAAAAGTACGAAGAATTTCAACCTCCAATACAACCATTAAACTTAATCTTTATGATAAAACGGTGACCTTTAAGGTTGCAAAATCCGCAGGTTGGAGAACCTGAACTAATAATTACATGAATATGTCAAACTATCGCTGAAACTGAAGCAATTTACAATTAATTTGGACATAATAGCTTAATCCTGCTTCAGGAAGGAAGACGTTTTAAACAACCCACAATAACTAGCTCTGTTGTGTCGGATTCCTTACAAAACATTTTTTTACCTATTTCTGAATAAAACGGACAAACTGTCATTACACAGTCACTATACCATTTGGTTGTAGATAAAAAATAAATACAGTTAGTTAACAGTTACGTCAGAGTTTCCAAAAACGTATCGCTATGTGATCACTTCGAAATTCCGTGTTCTTTGTAGGACCGCCAGAAGAAAACGAAAAAAAAAAAAAAAAAAAAAAAACGAGCGCGGATATGTAGTGAGGAAAACAATGAACTATTTGAGAATTAAAACCAATAACTTTCATTTGACATAAATTGTGTGCTTTAACGGGATTAGTATTTTTGTGTAGTATTAGTTCGTCTACTTTTCCGGTTTACCAATAATACAAGAGTCAATGAATAAGGCATAAAACTTCACAGGCTATTGCCAAAAAATTCAAGTTTTATTTTGCATTCAAATATTTTAAACACAGGTAGTAAAATCCTTAGCCATTTTTTAAAAATTTAGAATTAAAATCTTTTCCAAGTAAAATTGTAGATTAAGCTAGGGCAAATTTCTTAAAAATCTTCGTGTCGCATCTTTGTAAGATACGTTTTTTGGGTCATACTGTTTATAGACATGCGTGCGCTCTCCTCCGAAATAAGCACGGGACGGTCGCTTTACGTGCAGTATCCGCGCATCTCCTGCAGCGACTACCAAGATAAAAATGTATACGTTTTAACGTTCATCTTCTATAATGAAGGACACAAATGTAAACGTTTTGATCTACAGTGGAAGTAAAACATGGAAACATGAATTTTATAGGTTGTGCCAATTGGGTACACAAACTGTTATGATATTTCCATTATAAAAGATAATAAAATTGAGCACACTACAAGTAAGCACGTAGGCACGCTCACGGGCACAAACACATACACGGAATATAGACACTTATGTATTCCCCTGTATGCATATAACTAGCATCTTAATCAAGTTTCAGATGTTTTCAAATCTTGAACAAGCTCAACTTAGCATACAAATATTAAAATGAGAATTCATGCAGTTTTTATAAATAAATCGGAGATAAAAATTGTATCAGGCAATCAACAGTCCGGGTTTCTTGCGCCAGCTAAGTAAAATGTCTGATCGTGATTGAGAGAAGCTGGTAATGTATGAAGGAAGAAATGCAACACAAGCGTAATAGTTGGTATTTGCAATCTCTTGCGCTACGTGGCTACATTATGAATATATTCATTCTTAAACGTGCCTTCACTTTCCAATCTTTGATGCTACTCTACGGTTACTTAGAAATACATATCTATGCGGCACCATTTAACGTTTATGGTTATGCTATCTCAAACAATATCGGTAGCTGAATCGGTACTTAAGTACCAGGTGAGCTCGCTTGGAGGTATTCCCTTGCGATTGCGAAATGTACAAGAGTGTACCATGAGGATGTCCTACGGAAACCTGCTCGCACATATGGGAAAGATCTTGCGTACCATGCAGCATATCGTGGCTAAGAGATCACATAATACAGCACTGTGCCTACAGTCAACAGAAAGTATTCGTACACCACTAAAACTTTAAATGATAAATTGAGGCTTATTGACTCATAGGAAGGCATTCTGAAAATAATTTACATTTTATACGAAAATAGCTACAATGTACAAACAATATGTCACTTATATAAAAATAAAATAAAATTGCAAATTTTTCGGGCACAAAAAGTATTCCTACATTCACAAAAACAATACACAATACAACAAAAATGCTACAATTCAGTACTTCTTAGCTTTAATTATATAGCCTCTTGTCTCCTTGGTAAGGAATGGACAAGCTTTTTTAACCTCCGCTTTTGGTATTCGGTTCCATTCTTCCGAAAGAGGTTTCAATGCTTCTTTGTTGGAAATTGCCCTTTTTCTTACGCGTTTTCCTAGGATACTTCACACTTGTTCAATAGGATTAATATATGAAGATTGGGGAGGAGTATGAACTATTAAAGTATTTCCAATTTAATGTTCCATATCCTTCACAACAAAAATTTGAACTAAAATAAAGTAAAAATAAAAAAAAAAAAAAAAAAAAAGCCCGCCTCGGTAGCGTAGATGGTAGTGTGTCTGCCTCACGTTTAAGAGGTCCCGAGTTCAAATCTCGGTCAGGGTGGGTTACCTGGATAAGTTTTTCCGGGGTTTTCCCCTATCCTTAAAGACGAATGTCAGGTAGCTCTAAGCTCCATGGACCCGGGATTCATTTGAGCATCATTTCACAAATTTCATTCATCGTCCGATATGACTTAACGTTGGAGGACGTAAATTACAAAGGAACATTGTATAATATCCACAGTCGTGTATTAAGCGCAGTATGTTTTGGATCATTATCCTCCATAAGCATCCAGTCTTCTTGCAGACTCGTTTAATCCACACTTGCATGAAACTTTTGATTAAGAATGCCCGTGTACTTGCTGTGATCCATTCCCCCGATAACATGCAGATTGCCGACACCTGATGCACTTATACAATCCCAAACAAGCACGGATCCTCCGCTGTGCTTTACTGTGGAAACAAGAATTTTTGGCTCCGGCTCCATATGTTTTTTCCTCCATACTTTGCGACTGCGATACGCACCGAATACCTTGAACAAGCTCTCATCTCTCCATAAAACTTTTCCCCCAGAAGTCCACACCCTTATCACGGTACTTGCGAGCGAATTCAAGGCGTTTTTTTTTTTTTTTTTTCCTGTTCTGTGGGCTAACATAGAACTTCTTACCCGCTACTCAGCCGTTGTACCCTTTCTTACCGTAAACAGCTCTCACAGTTCTCGCTGAAACATTAATTCCTGAATCACTGACCGTGGTGTTCTCGCTATCTGAGATATCTCCGAAAATGTTTGAAATTCACTGTGTAATTTAATTACTATTTTTCTCTCATCTGGCGCACGTTCTCCCCTCTTCGGCCCATTTTACGTTACCTATGCAACCTACTGTGTTCCATGTCAGATTGGTGCGTGCAGATCACTTACTGAGAAACAGCTAAATGCAGACTGTCCAGAAAGGAGAGCTAGCTTGTAATATAACCACAGTATTCAATCTAGATACCTCTGGTGTACGAATACTTTTTGTGCAAAATGTACGGCTTTATACCATATTACCGTATAAAACTATTGATTCTAGAAAACTTCCACGAAAATTACGATAGGAATAGGTAAATAAATACACAAACCATATAATTTTACAAGTTTACTAAGTTTCATAAATAATTATGTTGCAAAAGCACACATTGTTTCTTCATTTAGGCGGTGTACGAATACTTTCTGAGCTGACTGTACATGTTGGAATGCTATTTTCGAATCGAAATCTATATGAACCAGTGGGTTGGTGGTTTTCTGGCAAGCAGAATTCCAAGAGGCACCTCGAAGAATCCTTAAAATACACATTAGAAGATAAAGTCTGTTTTTTTTAACGTGTGTGCAGTTCCCACTCAAAGGGACCTCAAAGGACCTGACCTTTTCGCCCACTAATGACCGTCATAAATCTATCTCCACACTTCAGAAATGGAACACTGACGTTGGGGACCAATAGCAACCCCGATTTCTGAAAATGACAGTTGCAAGTCTACTCCGCGTGGAGTCTCAGTTACCAAAGTTCCAACTTCCAGTTGTTCTGTTTCATTAGGTGCAAGACGGTGATGTTAAAATGTTGCAACCTTGTAGAGAGGATCGTCAGGAGGAGGGTCCATGTTGTAAAACGATTATGAGGGTTCCTCAAAGAAAGCGGCCGCCGTGCACTTGCGTTGAGTAGACAGACTTTAACTAAAGCTTTTTATGACATTTTATTATGTTATAAGGACACATAGGTATGCAAATAGCTGTGTGTGGTACAAATACTCAGAAACACTGGGTATTTTACTGTCATTTCATTCAGATACCTATTTTGTTGCCCCCTATCTCTGATATGTGTGTAGTGGGTTTTCAAAAGTTTATCAATGTAAAAGTCACAGTGCTAGTATGTAGGCACATATGCTTCACTTCTCAAATTCCCTGTCGGGAGGTCTTCCAATAAACAGACGAGACAAGCTATACTTACATGCCTTTGGAAAGCTTTGTGAACCCAAAGAGCAAGCCTGGATAAACAAACTAGTTCCCCTACCACTTTTGACCTAGCTGCTCTTTATGTAGTGATAGCCGTTTTCTTCAACTTATTGAAAGTAAATGCTTCCCAGACAGCGCGTCATACACGACCATCGGTAGAACAAATAAAAGTGAGCACTCAGTATACATGGATGCTTCCATAGCATGGGTGCAAAGTCCTCCTTTTATACTGGATCTGCCATACGCTTAATTGTGAATGGGCCTTATATGAATTACATAGCCCAACTTCAGTGATGATTTCCATTCGCTGGCCCTTGCAATGCCCTTGGCACACTCTTGTATCTAAGTCAAAGTGGAGACGAGCATCAAAAGAAGCCTTCGAAGCCTAAAAGTCTCTTAACAAATTTTTCTGCCACATTAAATTGATAAAACAATTATTTACTTATGCTTCAACTAGAAAATAGTACCTGGTCATGAAATGTAAAAATGAACATATTTCACTCTAAAAATCTAGGAAACTAAAGTTTAGTATTGAAAAAGCTATATGAGTTGATGATTTGGATATAAGGGTGCTCAGCTGCTTGGTCATCAGCGCCATATATGAGTTAAGTTAAAATAGTCAATATTATTTTTCAATTATATCAATGAATAGTATTCACAGGACATTGAAACCAATAAGAAAAGACTTAGGTTTCTGCTGACATGATTCAACACAGCATATTTCGAAATGTTCTAAGTTCTGCATCAGAACTGACATAATTTTAAAATGTTTTAAGAAATGAGTGGTTCACGCTTTACTTTGTTGCAAGCACTCATATTCTGCGATACCTTAAATGCAATTGGCATGCAGTTTTTCCCCCTTTTATGCTTTGCACTTCTGTTATAAATTTGTGTATTTGATTCCACTGATCTAGATGAAAACAAAGTGATTGATATGAAATTTTTCAGGTTCATTGACGCTTTTGGAATTCACTTCTTGGCCAGAGGACATCTAGCAGCAAAAACAGATTTTGTATATGGAGCGCAACAACTGGCCACATTCCACTACATAAATGTGGCACCTCAATGGGAGACGTTCAACACTGGTAACTGGTTTGCGCTAGAGAGAAGCGTACGTTACTTTGCAAGCAAAAGAGACCAAAATCTGGAAGTGTTCACTGGAACATATGGTATTGCAAAGCTACCTAATGTAAACGGGGTTCCCACAGAGCTATATTTGTACACAGATGAAAACAATAACCATGCTGTCCCAGTGCCAGCATTTTACTGGAAAGTTGTATACGATCCAATAAGTCAGGCAGGTACTGCATTTATTGGCGTCAACAACCCCTACCTCCAGAATATTACTAGTGAATACATCCTATGTAAAGATGTATGTTCTGAAATATCCTGGATTACCTGGGATCAGAAAGATATAAAACGTGGATATGCTTACTGTTGTGAAGTGGACGATTTCAGGGCAAAGGTGGATGTACTGCCAGATTTTCCTGTTAATGAACTCCTAAAATGAAAATATAATTAAGATATGTGGAATTACCTCTATTGCTCTGTGCAACAGAATCCATGAACTGAGCTTAAATGTAGTTTTCAACATGATATTGCTGTCATGACAACGAAGTGTAGGATGGTGAGAAGAGTGTATGGCATTCAATCAGTGTCAGATGTTACTCTACAATTTCTTTTTATATGTGAAACCTTGAAATTCCTTAGCAGCTTCATCCTGATAACATCCCTATGACGGCAATGCTGTACACTTTTCGCAGAAAAGACAATGATATGCAGAATTACTTTTACAGAACTCATTTTATTACTGCTCATTATTACTTTGCACTTGATACTTTGCACTTCTAGGCAAATATTTCTACCTGTGGTCCTAACTTCAACACCAGAATACATATAAGCATGTATTACAGTGCTTTGCTTACACCACTTTTAAAAACTCAACATCAAATAAAAATATATTAATTTACTAAATTAAGTTCAGTGATCCAATATTCTCCACTTCCGGGCCTACATCCTCTTCCTCCACAACACCTTTACATCTACACTTTCACCGTTCTTTGTTATCCAAAATTAAGCTTCTTCTCCTTGTAATGATATCTCCTTAGAACATACAACTAGAACGTAAAGAAGATGGGGAGCCAGGTACAATTTTTGGGTTCTGTGCATATCTGTGCAAGTCATGAGGTGCTCAATGACACAGCAATGATAAAAAATTGAAAAGAGATACAGTAACTTCCCCAGAAACCTTATTCATTATATTTCTTGGCAATCCAAATATATAAGAAGAAATACAATGATGACAGAAATTTGTAACGTTATATATCTTACACCTTGTCTTTATGTGTATATACTCTGCAGTTCAGGAATATACCAGAAAACACAAGCAACTGGCAAAGCTGCTGTTGTGTGCCAACACATCCGTTCTTGACAAGTTCCAATGGGCCACTTTATACATATTAAGATAATCACACAAAGGTGCTAGAATAAATAGTTAAGAGAATAAAGTAGAGAGGACGCGTTGTGTTCCTTGTCACTTGCTACAGAGTTACAGATTCTAATATAAAAGATAGAGGAGATCAGTAGTAAGTTTTCCCAACAGGGTGCAAAGGGTTTTGTATACTGATTACTGAGCTAAGACCCAGAAGAGCAACATATCCTCACCCCTTCCCACTTAAAATCCTTAATCCTACCTAAAAATTACTGAAATAAAAATATTTCTGCGGTTAATCCCTTTTGACTGTGGGCACACAGCAACAACATTTGGCTGTACCTCAGCCTGACGGTACCTCGACTGGTTAACAAATTTTCTACTTTCGAATCCAGTCGCACATCAAAATGGCCCAGTATGCTGAGCACATGCTACATATTCACAGAGCCTTTTACCCTGTCCAAAATACCTCCACCTTATTCAAGAGTGCTGCCGGCATTGACTGATATCCATTCATTTGGACAAAAGCCCAAGCCTTACTATTAACTAAGCAACACACACCCACAGACTGCCCCATATTTCAACTTAAGAGGTGTAGGACTGATTGGGAGAATACCATCACCTATCTGAGTAAAATGGACAGAGGCCTCCCTTTCCATGAACAAATGGTGCTCTCTGAACAGGTACATACTGCAGATATACCAGAAACAAACTGAAACAACTCAACACATGAATATTAAAAGCAGAAAAACTCAATACATTTTATGTTTCTATGAGGCCAATAATGCTTTTGGGGAAATGTTTTTAGAACCAGAAGAAACTGAAATCAATATGTTTGTGTTCCTTGGTAAAGGTTCAGGCATAATGAATTGGCTTTGAAACAATACACATATCAAAATGAGCCCATGGCTTATTCAAACATTCAAACCTATGACAGAAATATATGTTGAGCAAGACAGGCATGTCCCAACAATCAAATATATTTTCAGAGTTGCAATTATACTGATAATAAGCACATACCTTATCATAAAAAATGTCAAAGTTCTATTCTCCCGGTTTACGTCCAGTTGCTCTTGCCCATTGAGCTACCATGGCCAACGTGCCGTCATGACATTAAATTCTCCATTTGAGTTGTGTTTTCCCGGTAAACCACTAGGGGCTCTTGTATTCAAGATGCACTGTTTGTGGCGACTTACTATTGTAAGTACTTGAGTCCCAGGCATCATCGTTAAACTCTTGTTATCAAGTTAAAGTACTTACAACAGTTTTCTGTTTTCTGTTACAAATTGTTATATTTGTATAGTATTTGTTGCTTCACTGTAACTAGCTTCATATTTTACGCATTCAACAGAGAATAGGTACTTTGAAAAAGACCACACCAATCAGGACCAAGACTAGTGTACAAGTATAAAAAACATTCTCAGTCTTTATTGACTTTGTGCTTGCAGAGTAATCAGTAAAATATTTTGATCTTTGCGTTCCCAATTTAATTGTATGCAATTTTTATATATGACAGAACTTGAAAAATAAAGTATATGCAACAAACCCCATACATTGGAAGAACTAAAAGAAAACATCAGGTGAGAAATTCATTCAATTTTGGATATTGAACTCTCAAGTATGTATGTAAACTTCCTGAGATGATGCAAGAAGTATGTATAGAGAAGGACCTTTCCATTTCCCTCTTTTATAATATGTTTTTACTATCATAGTAATTTTAATTGTAGCTATAAGATCACAAAGCAGTTGCAAGGATATTCTACCTCTTTTGGCAGCACATTGAGCTGAAGCAGCTCGCTTATTAGTTGCTGAATGTTAGTCACAGTATGAGGGAAAAGCAGTGTAAAATTGAATAACATTTACTAAGAATATGGTTAACCAACAAGATCTTTTATCAGTAATGTCCTGTTTTTGGAGTTCAGAAAACTGCTTTAATTAGCTTCACAAATATACATGAGAATTCCAATTGTACTGTTCATTGAACAAAATCATTAAAAATTTATTCAGAACTATGAGATAAAAATTACCATTGTTATGCTACATTCTGCATTTTATGTCTTAATTACTGAGACTTGACCCCAAAATAGCAGCGAACATGTGATTAAATAGATAACAGAAAATATTTTAATTATGTTTGACATACTTTAAGATTAGAACTCTAGTAATAAACATATTACTATGAACCATTATGTTAACAATTCTCAAAGAAGTTAATAATTACTTAAACTTGGAAGACATTTGTATTTTTTGAAATTAAAAACTATGTATGTGCTTAATGCTCACAATTGGATAGTAAACTCATTATTCTTGCTTCCCAGTATTTAGAAACTAAATCCTTTATAGTGATGCATCTCTTATAGCCTCTTCTATCCAAATCCCATTTTCTACCTGCTTGTGGTGCACACTGTTTTAACACATGAGGCTCTGGGGACCAATTACAGTGGTAAAACTGTTCCATCAAAAATGGAGAAAATGCCATTTACACTACTGCTGACTTGCGAGGCAGTAGGGATGCCTGGCAAATGAAGGAAAGAGCAGTTATATCCTAATGATTTGATAAGCCTGATCCAATTGTTCCTAGACCAATCCCTGGTAATGTCCCTCTGCAACGTGAGGGTTGAGAAGGAACAATTCAATTGTCTACTTATAAAAAGGTGTTCACAAGAAACAGTTGATGCCTGCTCAATAAACAATGTCTATGTCTCTGTATGTAAATTAAAAGCTGTTAAAATTACTGAAATGCCTAATATTTGTTTAAATTATTACATAATATTACATTCCAGTGCGGCAGCCGATAATCCCTAAAGGGTGTGTCCACAAGTAGCAGATAGAAATGTGTTTCTCAGAAATGAGAGGTAGGAGGATAATCAAATACCTCTCATGGATTAACAGGAAGCAGAACAGATCTGTGGAGTGTGCATTCAATTATTCTAGGATAGGAAACCCCAAAATCAATTCCCTAGGTCTCCGAGTGTGGCTTGTTTGTAAGGTTAATTCCCTTGTTCTCAGATCCAGTATGCAAAAAATTCATGGATTAAAATGACAGAAGTGAAAGCAATAGCACTGCAAAGGAACAAGCAGCAGAAGCAGCAATGGGGAAGAGAGCAGAGCTTGCATTCTCCTGTAAATTCAATACTTCTAGTCACATCAAGATTAAAATGAGTGATAAAAATGTTACTAATGTTTAAGCGGCTACTGCTAAATATTTAGGACAAGATACTACACAATTGTCTCTAAACTAAAGATTGACCAGAAAAGTCCATCAGGCTTGTGGATATAAAAACACAGAATTGAAAATCAAGAAAAGTTTTGTGCCATTTTTGACTTTACCTGGGATGGAAAAAAATTTTCTTTCACAGGACAAGTGTCAAAGAAGAGTAAGCTGCTGTTATAGTATATAGAAAAGGTAAGATAAAATTTTTGGCAGCTTTTAAATTCCCAAGGAAGTGGAACAGCTCAGGCAACAGCAGCAGTAAATGGGACATTGCAAGAGTGGAATCAAACAGATACAGTCATTACACAAATATAAATATTTGTTACTAAAAATTTATTTAATGGTTTTAATA
Organism: Mantis religiosa; assembly: GCA_030765055.1. NCBI lineage: Eukaryota > Metazoa > Arthropoda > Insecta > Mantodea > Mantidae > Mantis > Mantis religiosa. The sequence goes on from CM060957.1 coordinate 98,587,492, forward strand.
AAGATTTTATACAAAAGAAGATTGAAAAATTTAAATATCAAAAAACTATTAATGATATTTCTACTCTTAAAAAATAAAAGATGATTATAAATTTAAAACATTTACTAACCATCTTTGGGTTAATAAACATTTTCAATTTTTTTTTTAAAGAAGTTGGTATAACTTTAGTTCCTCAAAATAAATATAGTATTAAAAGTTTATTATAATTTTCTCAAAAATATATTATTCCTAATAATAAAAAATCTGGTATTTATCAATTTAATTGTTTAGATTGTGAATAGGTTTATACTGGAAAGACGAAACGTAGTTTCATAACATTAAATATAAACAGATAAATCGGCCATAGCAGATCATTTTTGGTCATTTAACTATGAAGTAAATTCCGAAGTTAAATTATTAAAACAATTAAATGTTCCTATAGATTTGATAGTGTGGGAAAAAAATATTTATTTTAAAAAATAAGCATTGTGTAATGAATTTTGACATCAACTGCTTAAGATAAGTGGATTGTTATTAACAAATATTTTTATTTGTGTAATTTGTTACTAAAGTTTCACTTAACTTAAGAAATTGATGTTAATATTTCTTTCTTCTTTCTAATGAAGATTGATTTTGAAGGCAAATTGCATTCGTCCTCAGTTCAAAACAAAGTCCGTTGTCAAAGAAATCTCGGTTACCATGTTTTTTCTTTTGTCATGTTATGTTTTCAACATTATCAACCTCTGAAGACGAAACAAACCTAACAACAGAATCAACTGCCGGTATGTCAAAATTCATTACGTGATCAGGTACAGTCATGCTAATATTATTGAACACTAGAGCAAGTAATTCTGGAAATGAAAATGTGCACTGCTGAAAATGAAGATGGAGGTACTCAACTAATTTTAGCCTGCAGAAATCACATATATGAATTCAAAGTCACAAATGTGTTGGACTCTTTAATAGAAACTTCAACACCCCCCTCATATGCTTGCTTAATTTTTATGAAATTTACAGATTTTTATAATTCTGGAGCAGTTTGAAGGCAATAAGTGATGATTTCATACAAGAACATTTAAAACATTTTACATGGGACTTACTTTATTTCATCAAGGATCAAATGACCACTCATCATCCAAGGGATGAATAAAGAGAGTTACTGAAGGAAAACTCTCCAATTTTGACACCACCTTTGAAGAGAACCCAAACTTCAAGTCCATCGAGACATCAACAGAGATATCCCTATTGCCTCCAAGGTGTTCACCAAATCAAAATTAAACAGTCGACTTTAGCTGAGGACATTCGAAATGCAATGTATGGAGCATAGAGTACTATGTAGCTCGACTCAAAATTATATTACTGCAGTTAGTTGCATTCTTTGGTGGTTCCACTTCAAATCCATGTAAGAGAAATGTTAAAACTTATCTACTGCATAAAAGTATACTTGTTGTATTCACAGTTTCATTTGGAAGATTAAGTATTAGATGGACTAATGCAATTGAGTCTCTTTGCTATGGCAGTATATCTGAACACTTGGTTACTAAGCTCATCTGCAATATTATCTCCACACCAAGAAATTTTTTAAAGGAGCTAGTATTAACTACAGTGAGTAAATTAAAGTGTCTTCGGCATTGTTTATCACATTGAGTACATGATTACTTATATAGAATAAAAAGAAGTATTTCAGAAAGTGGAGTGCCATTGTTACTAAAATTAGGCAAATGAGTCAATCTTGTATATTAAAAAACTTTTAAGTGGAGAAAAGTATATACGAGATTGACTCATTTGCCTAAGTTTAGTAACATGATTACTTGTTTGGCACTTTGTGAGGACGAAGTTCCATCTATACCTTCAATGATTAACTTGAATCAACAAGGCTGTCATAATTCACTTAGACAAGCTGAAGTGAAAGAAGGTTCAATTTCTTCTCTCTATTTCAGGTTTTAATACATAAATTGCACAAGAATTTTTTGTGGCCCTTTTTCTTAATTTCCTCCAAATTACCCTGATATGTAGCATGTGTCAAAGCTATTATAAAAGAAATAGTGCTGCAGAAGTTGGTGTATCCTTAATTCAGTCCTATAATGAGTGCAATGTGTAATAAACAAAAACAGATTTTGTTAAAACTGTGGAAGAATGCAGATTAAAATTTTCAGACACCAAAAAGTCGGAAAGAAAGTAAATTGTAATTACTCTAGTTTATATTTAGAATATATGAATATAATGCAATCAGTTTCAAGTAACTTCAGATTTGCTACTTTCTCATACACATTCTAAGCCTAATAACTACAAAAATACAAACAAGCTGAAGCCTCTTGAGCAGTCTATAAATAAACTCCTCTTATGTTAATTTTTTATATGCACAGATTGCATGAAAATTGAATAATTTAAAGGGCTACAGCTCTTCAGTTTTAAAACTTTGATTTTATTTGGCACCTTACTGTACGTAAGCAAAAGTGAGAAAAATAAATCAAATAGGTGAAGGAAAAATATAAAAGTTAGAATTGAATACACATCTAGATGATGAAATACAAATATTTAATTATTAATCTGCATCTATCCAAACAATTCTTTAGATTTTAACCAAATATATTTTGGAAAAACTAACAGAAATTTGGAAATAATGATAAAAGGATATTTTCAAAACATAAGACTAAAACAGTTACAAAAATTGCCATTTATTGTTGGAAGAACAGTAATGAGATAAATAAAACATGAAGCTCAATTATTAAAACCCCACCAGTATTCAGCATAATTTTCAATCTGAGGAAACATTTACATCATAAAACACCATGAAAGCATATTGTTGCGAACCCGTATCTACGATCGCGCGGTTTGTTTACACAAAAGGAACTGATAGGCGGGCAGTGTGAAAACCAAGCGCCAGCAGACGAAGATAACATGCAGATAAAGGCCTGCCGAAACAAACAAACTGAGAGAAATGGAAGTTTCTAGTTACTTCTGGACTGATAGAGTTTATTCAGTTTCTGTTTTTTTTAGAACAATCTAGAATTATCGATGCCGGGATTTAAAGAGACGACGACTGGCCAGGAGTCCAGTTGAAGTTGTGAAACAGTGTTGTGAAATGAGGGACAGCCAGCTGTGTTGTTGTAACGAGAGCTAATGATGTAATCTGCTGTCACTGTTTGTTATTGTCATCGACCTTGGAAGACTGTGTATATGTGATGTGATGTTGTTACGTGAGAATTGCGCAGTGTATCTCTACGAAAATAAAGGAGATTTTTAATTTCTGCAACTCGGCCTTTTAATTCTACGAACCCACAAGTCACTTGGATACTCTGACATTGAGTGACCTCAGGAGATTCATTACACCAACAGATGTAACCAAGCAAAACATGAAATGGCTGAAACAGTAACTGCTACAGTCTACAGCTGATGACAAAGTCAATCCTGAATGCATACCCTTGATTGCATATCATGATTGTCAAAGAAGCAAGTGAAGTTAGTATCACAAAATCACGTTATATAAATTTGGAATGATATGATCTTTAAATTACAAATAAATCAATTCTTTTAACTCATTCTTATGGACATATCTTGTATCTCTTACCTTAGAAATGAAGGTAAAATGTCTTTAAAAATGACATTCCACAATGACCAGTGCCTTAAAATAGCACAAATCAAGTTGTCTTGAATGGTTATCTACTTTTCTTAACAGAGGCACAAATGAATATGTTTCAATTAACCACTGAAATGTAGGTATGGAAGAGGATCTGTAAATAAAGAAATTTATAAAACATGAAAGTATATTAATCTTTATTTATCTAAATACAATACTTAAAATACTTCGGCCGTTGAACATAGTTCTACAAAAACAAACATTTATTTACACATAAAATGCTCATCTACTCTATTAAGCAATTTGACAGTGAAATGACTAGACATAAAAGAAAGCATCAATTTGTGCCTTGACTTGATAGCGAGAAACAAAGAATTAAGTTCTCTGCAGAGATCAAAGGTTTTCAGCAATAGATACTATTTGTAGGTTTTGGTATTGCATGGCACCTTGATTTGAGTTATTAATATCTGCAACTGAACATAGTGTGCGACTTTATCAAGTGATTGTACATGGTGGTATTACAATGGCAAACAGGAGTAGCTGCAACTCGGATAAAGCTAAGATTATATTAAATGCACAATCAAATGCTGTACACTTAAAGTTTAATATTACCTTGACAAATGTTTGTGATATTACAATGCTAGTTGGATAAAAAAATTACAAAAATCATAGTCTCCGAATTGGTCTGCAATTTTGCTGTAAGAGTTTTATACATTTCTTAGATCTAGGCAAAATATTTACATCTACTGCAATTTGACTTCTTGTAGTTTTACATATCTGTGTAAAACCTAATATAATCACAACACTTATTGTTAATCAGTAAGCATATCATCACAGCACCCATAAGACTTCAAGGTTTCTTAAAGTAATTGAATAAAACTAATACAGTATTTATTATTTCTACATGCATTTATGTCAATGGATTGATGCTAATATTTTATTTAGTAATAATTACTGAACTCAAGTGTGGAGAAAGCCTTAATACTTAAATAAGAGCACTATTAGGGAAAATGATAATAAACAAAGTAGGTAGTAAGTAATCTGGAGTAATCTCGATATACATTTTGATTTCATATCGAGAGCATCAAAATGAGATTAGGGCAGATTAAACTATTTCAGATATAAATTATAATAAATAATATAGGAAAGAGCTATTCTGAGGTACAATATTCTGGAAACGTTTATAAAATGCAAATTAAAAAAATGATAACTACATAAAATACTGGGAGTAACAGTCATGCTTAACTGAAATTCAAGTTTCCTTTAGTCTTGTCAAAATCCTATAATGAAATGCAATAGTCTGTAGTGCCTTCAGACTTTCTGACTTAATTGGACTATTTCATGAATAAACTGTAAATGATATAAGTAATAGCTATTTATTATTAAAATAAAACAATAAGGTATATATCCTTGTTGCTGTTAAATAAACACTCTTTTTCCATAGTGGAAAAAGAGCAAATACAAACAGCAGGGAAAAAATGTGAAGCAAAACATTGGGAATCGTAAATCATTTAAATTGTTTTATAAAATACAAACTGCAAATGCAGGCTTCTTATATTTGAAAAAGCGAAACTGCATCCACATGGGCAACTTCATACTTTTTACAAAACAGCTTCCGGAAATTGGTAAATAATCTTTGCTCTTAAGTGTGGTTTCATTACAACACTGTCCCATTATCACTTGTTTAGTTCTGGATCCTAGCCACAAATGGCCGTATGTAAATCTGCACACAGTGAACTCAAAGCTGATGAAAATATAACACAATACTTTAACCAATACAACCTTTCTTCATTCATGTAAATGTTGCAGCATTACCATTCACCTTTTCTGCAAATGCAACCCACTTCCTTACATTACTTCCATGTGTTTCAACCTTTCTTCATTCATGTAAATGTTGCAGCATTACCATTCACCTTTTCTGCAAATGCAACCCACTTCCTTACATTACTACTATGTGTTTCAAATGGGAAGAGTTCTGGCTTGTAGCGAATCAGATGCGTTAAAGCCTTCAGTATTGCCAGCTCATTACCCCCACTCTTTTTATATTTCCCTCTCTCTTGCACACTTGCGAGTCTTCTTGGCGCTAGAGGTAAGGGAACGCACACTGAATTTTCCAAAGCTTTATAATAATGCAGTTGTTCAAATCACATTTGCAACATGGATATTCGTATATTATGCACATGTTTTAAATACATAGTTTAAAAAATAATTATAGTTTATGAATTACCTATTTTTCTAATCCAATGAAACTACCAGCAGAACATCCACATAGCTATGAATATCACTTTCATTAAGAGATAATTCGTCATTGTCACTGTCTTCATCGTCTGAGTGTTTATGATGATAGGCTCCAAAATCTCGTCACATGCTATTTCTTTCCAAAAGCAACGTTCTTGTAGTTTATCTGCATGTCTCATGCAGTTTTCCCAGTCTTGTGCAAACTTTTCAATTTCTTGGTGAATAAGTCATTCAGCGTTAGTCAGTTTAAATGTATTATTTCTGTTTGCAACATAATTTGAGCCCACATTAACTCAATTGGATTGTTCTGGCAGTGGTAAGGGGGAAGGTGATTTATAATACCTTGTGTCTCATTTCATTTGCAAACTGATCCAGATGATAAAATTTTCCTGGTTTTTAAATGGAAGAACTGAATAATACTGCTTTGAACTTTCTAGAGCAAATAGTGATTACGTATGATTCATAAACGAACATATAGTGTGACAAGTCATGTTCCGCCGATGCACCATTCTACAAACCGCAGGAAGTGTATTGTTTGTTCTCGCTCGAATTTAACAAACACCTTGGCTTATTCAATGTAATTCTTTTATCACGTCATGTCAAACGATAACATTTCAGTTCTGAGTAATTAAAAATATACGTAAACACATATATGCCAACCAGTAATGGTATCCATTACAATGCTTACTTCGCGATGCATTATTATAATATAACAGTGCTTTATTTATTTGTATTAGGAAAACTATTTGAGCTAAACATATGGGGTTTTTGCAGTTATGTTATATATTACTCTCTACCTTCCCCATGGATCAGTTTTTGCAAAATCAAATTTTTGTCTTAGCACGAATAGTACTTATTAGAGATTGATTAGGTTGGCGCTCGTCATACACCACTTAGGGGGAATGCTACACGACAACACTGCAGGACTCCGATTGGTTGCTCGTCTAGTAGCAATCAGGAGCAAACATCATCCCATTTGAAACACATAATAGTATTAAAGTGGCATCACAAGAAAATTAATTCATTCAATATTCATATGCTCACTGGTGAATAGATACTATGCCAGGTAGTGATACATATCCCTGAAATAACTTGGAAATGAAACTATGTCATGTGAGCCTCTATAACAAAGAAATGAAAAGAGATGTTGAAATGCTTTCATCTGCAATTCTCTCCCATGTCGTTGTTTGGAATAGACAAAATATGTCTACCATGAGAAAAAGCTTTATACTCCCAAAAACTACATTTTTTTTGTGTAAATGTATTTGTTAATATCATACGTAAGCAGTAATATTGTAACATGCATTTGTGGTGTGTTTAAGAAAGTAATTCTTTGTACAAACAGACATCAAGCTTCAGCAAGGTGAAGGTGGTGATGATCGAATACATCTACTCCTTATATGTGCAGAGGATTCTGCTAGATTTTAAAGCTTGGGTAACGGAGCAGTAAAAAGTTAACACCATTATTCGAATTGTCATTTTCAGCATCATTATCATCTCCAAGAACCACACAACTAAAAAAAATTAAATCTTATATATATTATAAAATCAAAAAGTGTCCATGCATAAAATTAGAACATAACACACTAACAAATTTTGACCCAGATTTTACATATGCAATGTCAAGTCTTTTATTGTGTATCTACATCAACAACTTATAAAATATGGCAAGTACTCTGTAATGTAAACAAAAATTTTCCTCTCAGAGTTTAACATGCTTTTGGGTTCTCATGCATCAGTGCATTTAATATGACTGATGAATTTTTCGGCATTATAATTCCTTTTCCTGTACAATCATAACTAATAGATTTGATTTCCTGGATCAAGGATAAGAGAAAACCTTAATTGCACCATATTGCTATTATATAGGATGTTCCACTTATTCTTGAACCTGGCATTTCCTCTATAATGGTAATACCTTGAAACTGCTGAAACAAAGCAGATTTTTACAGACTTTGTGAGAAAAATGAAAAGATAGTTTGTTTTAGTTAATTGATGACAATTAATCATTTCTCCACACTAGCCGTATATAGGCTAAGATATTTGATGGATAGAATCAACATGAAAAATTCAATGCCATGGCCGGGATTTGAACCACGCATCTCCTGGTTTCTGTCCAGTCGCTCTTAACCTTTGAGCTACCATGGCCAAAGTGCCGTCCTGACATTAAATTCTCCAGTTGACTCATATATTTCCCCGTTAGACCACTAGGGACTCTCGCATCCGAGATACACCGTTCGTGGCGACTTACTATTGTAAGTACTTAAGTCCCAGGCTTCATCATTTAACTCTTATTATTTTAGTTAATTGATGAAAATTAATCATTTCTCCACACTAGCCGTATATAGGCTAAGGTATTTGATGGATAGAGTCAACATGAAAAATTCAATGAACCACGGATTTGAACCACTAGGGGCTCTACCAGGTTTACCGGAAAAATATATGAGTCAACTGGAGAATTTAATTTCAGGACGGCACGTTGGCCATGGTAGCTCAAAGGTTAAGAGCGACTGGACAGAAACCAGGAGATCTGTGGTTCAAATCCCGGCCATGGCATTGAATTTTTCATGTTGACTCTATCCATCAGATAGTTTGTTTCAGATGAAAGGCGGCTAACTGCTCTATTTACTTTTAGCTCATAAGTAATTTCTATTTATTGTGTAACTTTTGTTTCAGTGTGATCAGTTTTTGTAATTATCCTTCAAACAAAGCTGCTTATTTCCTGAGACTGTGCTCTGCGGTACCCTTTAATTGGCTACCATACTTTATGTGAACAAGACAGAATCCAAGAAGTATACTTTGGAAAATTATATAAATTTCTTCACTGTTAAAGTTTCAAGGTATTTATGGTTGAAGGTTTGTCACTATAAATTTTCAGATACACAATTAAACACAAAGAGACAGAAAAAGAAAGAAAGAAGGTAAAATAGAAGGTTAACAGCATATGACGGAGATTATAATTTTACTGCTTGAAGTTTCTTTGAAATAGTAGTAATTTCTGAATCAGTACCGTTGTGATGATTTGGGAGGTTCACAACTCTCCAGTCAAATAATAAGATGCAGTACTGCTACAGTTTCTCTTAGCTGACCCATTTATTTTGTGTAGAGTGAAATATATAGCAATGCCCTCATTGCTGAAAGGCAACTTGGATCGTGACCATAGCTTACAGGTATACTATGCAACTAATTTCAATAAATGTTTTGTTTTACCAAAGTACAACAGGAATATTGAGTAAAACTTAAGTGGAGTTTGGAACTATTTTGAAGTAGATAGCATTAATTATGACAGATCAATGTGTAAAATGTGCAGAATAGCATTTTTGCACAAAGGTAAGTCATATAATACAACAAATTTAAAGAAACTTATTGCATTCATACACTGAGTGAATATTATAGAACCTCTATTTAAAGGTAATGTACAACTTTTGGAGCACTATAAGAACATGACATGACATGAAAATAAGCAAAAGCAAAATTGATAGATTGAGTCAACATGAAAAATTCAATGCTATGGTCGGGATTTGAACCACAGATCTCCTGGTTTCCGTCCAGTCGCTCAAACCCATTGAGCTACCATAGCCAACGTGCCGTCCTGACATTAAAAATTGTTTACATGCCTTTACATAGAGAAAAATACTAATACTGTGAGCAAGCGGTCACTGTAACAGCTTTTCATACAGTATAGAGTATTGGTGCTTAAAACTCAGTATCAGTATTGAGTATTGAGAAATAGTGGTGTTGTCTCATCACTAAACAGGAGTATGGTGATTAAAAGGATAAAGAAATGGTGTATAGAGCCAGTGTCCCTTGTGCAGGGAGAAGAAGATGAGTACTCCATGTTTTAAAGTAAGGGAAGAGACATACAGTGAAAAATATTTTTTGCTCAGAAATGGATAGATGGATGATAAACTCCTTAAATGGAATGCTTTAAAATGATAGTAGAAATTGACGGAAGTTTCTTAAAAAGGAGAAGAGTAAACAGAATTGGACAGTGAAAAGTGATATAGTTCAAAATAAGAGTATGACAGACAAAGAGCATGGACCTGATGTGAAGTCATACTCTGAAATGTGTAGTGTTTAACGCCCGTTTTTACTACATACGGCACCGCAGGCGGTGACACTGATGATATATTAGATGAAGATGGAGCACTGGTGGAATGAGATGGCGGGGGAAACCGGAGGTCCCGGAGAAAACCCGCCCCAGCGCCGTGTTGTCCACCACAAATCTCACTTTGCAGTTGCCTGGGATCAAACCCGGGCCGCCTTGGTGAGAGCCAAGCTGTCTAACCACTGAGCCACGGCGCAGCCCTGGTCATACACCCATGTATTACTCAGGAGAGAAAGCATTGCATTTATTTGCAGCCAATGGAGGAAATATGGATGCTCTGTCTAACCAGCATACTGTCCACGCAACACAAGAAGGCAAGGCAGAGGAATATGTAATAATCACTTTTTCTGTCCACATGCTGTTTATGCTCATCTTCCGGATATGATAAGGATGCTAGGTTCACCAGTGTTGTCATTAAACTCACCCATTCATAATACCTATCACTGTATTTACTGAAACAAGCATAAGATTTAGCAGCATGGCTGATTCATATGCATGAATTTCATAGTGAACAGATAGACTACCAAAGCAGATAAACAGTTCACGTCCCTCTCCCTCTTCAGGCCTGGCTTGCCTTCTTGTGATGGGTAGACCTTAAATGGTACATACAGTGGCCGCAATTGAAATCTTTACATGGTAATAAAAACAAACACTGACTTTACATGGTTTTATTTTGAACTTCTCCGTACAATTACTACTTGGTCATATTTCCCTTAACTTGTATCACCTTCATGAGTCTCCTGGGCATCGAATCTGCTAGATTTTCAAAATATTTTTTGTCCATTTCTACCCATAACTTCTTCAACATCTCCTGCAGCTCCTTAATATTTGATGGATGCAGCTCTTCTATTTTATTTTTTATTTGATCGCCAGTTTTCTCTATTGGATTTAGGTCAGGAGATTACCAGGTCAGGCAAGTACAGGTATATTATTGTATTTTAGGAACTTCTGAACCATCTTTGTTCTGTGAGCAGGGTAACCGTCTTGCATAAAAAACTGACACTGATGAATTGGCCAAAATGTCAACAAATGCTGTTGCAACACTTCTAAATAGTTACTTCCCTCCATTGTTGCATTTTTAGGGAGAAAGTACAAACCATCTCTACCACAATTAAAACTAAAGGCACCCCATACCATCACATTTTCTGGGTGTTTAACAGTTTTGACCATAAACTTTGGATCATACTGTGATACACTTTTGGCCTTCTCACCTTTTTCGAATTTCTCTGACCAATTTGAAAGTGCTTTCATCAGAAAATAATACTTTGTGCCAGTCCTCTAATGTCCAGTGCTGATATGTTTTGCAGAAATATACTCTTTTCTTCATCATGGCTCCAGTTAGAAGAGGCTTCTTGGAAGCACACCAAATTGGTAAACCTAAGTCTTTTTTAAGGCAATGCTGAACGGTCCAGATTGCAACACTTTTGAACATTTTTAAACCTGCTGCTGTAATCCATGGATTAGCTATCACTTCACGTTTTAGAAGGTCACCAGTCCTTTGAGAAGTCTTTCTTTCACCACCTGAGCCTGTCTTTCGAGTTGGTGTGGTGCCATGTGGCAAAGGAACTGCTGCATTTTTAGGTCGTAAATGGCTTGTCTTGAAACCTTTAGATCAGGAGCTATGCAAATTACAGAGGTACCTACTTCTAACAGAATTAAAACACAAGTCTTTTCCTTACAAGTGAGCTCCTTGTGTATTGGATGCAGAAATACACACCTTCAAAAACAGCACCAAGATCAAAAATCAGATGACAACACATAATAAACAACTTGCTGCACGCAAATACCAGAGGCAGACTGAGCCCTGGGCTGCTAATGAACGGAAGTTGCTGCTGTGCACTCAAGAATCTGATTTGCAGCTCCGCCCACTTTTTTGTGTAATGGCGGGAGAAGGACAAACTGAGCGCATTGTGCATGTAAAGATTCACCTTGCGTTTAAGATGTAAAGATTTCCATTGCGGTGACTGTATGTTAACAATGTAACAGTACTACCAATATGGGCACATTGGTAAATTTCCCAAGTAATATGTGGCTTAGAATGAATGAATAAAATATATATTTTCTCCATTTGGATTACAGCAACTTATTTTGTGTAAACCAGACCTACATGCGAGGCATTATTTATTCTATTTCTTGAGAATTTAATGACTTTAAGTTAAAATTACTATATTTCTGCTGAAAGCCCAGAGCAAATAGATACATCTTCAGAATTAGTGGGGCTCTACAAATATTTTAGGTAAAGATGACTGCATGCCAATTTACTATTTCCAAAAACAGTGATCTGTAATTTAATAAACTTGTTGTTTGTGTTACTAATTGAAAATAAATAACATACTGAAACTGTTATAAGTCATAAAGTAAAATAAGTTAAGTATACAACAGAGCACAGGATTACTGTAATTATTACTTAATATTTTTGGACTATGTTTGAGCTTTAATCAAGTACAGGAAAAATGCCATTTTACTGCTCCTTCTTAATATGTGCATATGACCAGTCACATTCCTATGTTTCAATGTTATTTTCTTCATATATGCAGTTGACTGAAATGTACTGACTTAGAACAGAGAACTTACAAGCAGGGTAAATTTCTCAATAAGTGAGAAAAGTAAGTAAGTTTCAAATTATGTTACAATCTTTGTACTGGTGTTAAAATTATAGAGGAAATGCTGGGTTTGTAGTGGTGGCATTATAGCTGCCTAAATTAAGCTGATAATATTCTCCCTAAAATATCAGCTTACAGTTAAATTAACATACATAACAATTATAATAAATATATTCATATTCTTCAATATAAATGTGCTACAAGTAGCCCACCTTCTGAAAACAACTTCAAAATTTTCAAAATGTAGGTAATGAAGTATTTAAAATTACCTACTTACAATACATTAATGGTAACTTAGTGTCAACAAAGCTGTGAAAACAATGGTAATAACAGATGTAAACAGCAAATTAAATTTTATGATCAGTTCCAGGACTGTCCATGTTTGGCAATAAACTTCCTCCAAGGTTTAATCTATATGGTTTAATCTAGCTCTATCTATTCTCCAGTTCTAGCTTTTCTATAACCTAATGTAACTTATTTTATTTCAAAATAACTGCTATAGCATCTATTATAGTACTATGCTATCCATTACAAACCAGCTGTTACAATGTAATACCACTCTTGAAATAACAAGCCAAATTAATAGTACAAATAAATACAGCTACAAAAAAGGAGAAAAAGACTAAATTAAAAAAAAAAAAAAAAACATATTCGTTTTATTGATCCATTATATCTACATTGCTTATGGTAAAACAACCAACAATTTCTTGTGTTTCTATAAAGTAATTTTGAATCAGTTGTCTCCTAGCGACATGCTGCTAACATTATGAGTCAAGTTTTGGGATAGGTTTGTTTCACTTACTCTGGGATTTAACAGACATGTTCCAAAAGCTTTTGGCCTACTGCTGATGAATTACACTTTCAAAATGATAGATGAAAAACATACAATGTGATACGCAACTTCAAAGCTTTCGAGTTCATCAGCTAAGATATATTACTTAAAAACATTATAATTTTATAATAAAAGAGGAAGACTGCATTTAAGATGGTTAAAAAATTATCGCAAAATTAGTAAACAAAGAATAGTTTAAAATAATCAATTTAGTATTGTTCAGTCAAACTGGCAAGTAATAAAAACTGGAGTTTTACAAGAAAGTGCTTTGGGTTATTATAAACTAATGACCTTAAACTGTATAAATGGGAAAAAATTACAAAATCATTTTACTAAACTACAATGATATAATGCTAAAAAAAACTATAATTCATTTAAAGAAACTGTTTAGCAATAACATATGAAACTAACACCTCTAAAATATCCATGATACAACTCAGTACTGGCAAGAAAAATTGTGCGAAAAATATTTAAACTAAATTAGCAAATCATTTAAATACTTTCAAACATTTTAGATATTTTTTAAGTGAACAACTAAAATAAGATGGGTACATCCTGTACAAAAAGTACTAATTTTATAATAATTTGCACAGTGACAATAACTAACTTTGAAACAAGAAAATCTGTTTACCTCATTCTTACTTTCATTCCATTTGAATATGGAATTATACAATGGTGTTATGCCTCCGTTTGAGAAACAATCTTTAAATGTTGGAAAAATATAATCTATATAACAATATATTGGACCAAATCATATAAAAATCTGTTAAAACGCTAAATTTAGCCTCAATTTTTATGCAAATTAAATAAATACAAACTTGGGCACATAATCATGGAACATGAACTAAAATTAACTTTTAACTACCTATGTACAGGATAATGTTATATGAAATAAACCTATTGTATGTCAAAATAAATGTTACAATAAATTGCCCATCAAAATCACAGCAATCAGAAACTTGAAACATTTAACTGAAATATTAAAAATTCTTTTAATAAGCAAAGCCTACTATTGAATTATAGAAAACATGAATGCTAATTCAGAAATTAATTTCTAATCAATATTATTTTTTAACCTGTATCAGTGTATCTCATTGTAAGTTTAGATCAAATTTCTGGTAAGTTATTACTGCATTGTGTATTGCAAATTATGATTAACCATTATTTTGTAAACACATCTTTGTTTCATTAAAAAAAGCACCTACTTATAAAACTTTTGCTCAGCAAATGTTAAGTATATGTTATAATAAAGCATCTTATATTATCTTATTTTTGGATTTTATAGTTCTTAAAGTTCCTTAATTAGACATTTAGTGGAGAATGAATAAAAGTATAATTACCCAAATAAATTCAGAGACCTCAAGGTTCAAATTATTTTCTATCTCAGAAAGAATGATTCTGAAATAAACATGTAAGACTGAAAAGAGAAGGTAGATGGGACAGTGCTAGGTTGATAACCGGAAGAGTCAAGGTTATAAACTCTTTGTCTGATTTGTTGTGGTACTTATAACATTTGCTAAAAGCTACTACACTGCTTCTTATAACTCCGAGCTGTAAACTGTGAACCATAATGAGGTTTCAGTACACAATTTTACTAAACAAAAGCTAAGTTGACTTTAGTTGATTCTATCATTAGTTCAATTGACACTTCACTATAGTTGTTCCGATCATAAAAAAACTTAATCGAAAAAACTATTTGTAGTTGGTTCATTAAACACTTCATCACCTACATTTTTATATTATCGAGGGACTAGTTTCGGAAACCATTGCTTCCATCCTCAACCATCTGTTGTCATCTGTTCTCTTCTCTGTGGAGGTGGAACTACGAACTTCTTTGTCAAATTATCTACCGGTGGGATTTCAAAGTTCATTACTTGGTCCTTATTTTTCCAAATGAATATGTTCTCCCACCATATAATTTGACAAAGAAGTTCATAGTTCTGCCGCCAGAGAGAAGAGAGCAGATGACAACAGATGCTAGTTGGAGAGAAGCTGAAGATGGAAGTGATGGCTTCCAAACCTAGTCCCTCGATAATATAAAAATATAAGTGACGAAGTGTCAATAAACCGACTACAAATAGCTTTTTTGATTAATTTTGATGTAACTATTACTAAATTCCTCCAATCATGCATAAAAATACTTTTATGCCACTGTTATAACTTGAGAGCAATCTACTAAAATTATATATTGAAATGTGTTGAAAGAGCAGTTTAATAATAATAATAATAATAATAATAATAATAATAATAATAATAATAATAATAATAATAATAATAATAATAATAATAATAATAATAATAATAATAATAATAATAATAATAATAATAATAATAATAATATTAATAATAATAATAATATTAATAATAATAATAATAATAATAATAATAATAATAGTAATCATAATAGTAATCATAATAGTAATCATAATAGTAATCATAATAGTAATCATAATAGTAATCATAATAGTAATCATAATAGTAATCATAATAGTAATCATAATAGTAATAATAATAATAATAATAATAATAATAATAATAATAATAATAATAATAATAATAATAATAAATTTATTATCACTATATATTTATACAGAAACGAATGAACGAAGCAGTTGGCGGCTGACTGAGAGTCAGCACGTTGTGTGTCATTCATGTACGTGTCCTAGATGGACTTAACCACTTAATGACAGGATATGTGGGGGTTTTGCAGGGTGGTGGGTTAAATTTATGTGGATGAAAAGAAGGGAGGTAGCCGTAGCTCCTCATTGGTTGCTGACTCGGGTGCAACGCCTGTGTGCACCGCTGGTGTGAGAAAGTTAAGGAAGAGTTGAATTTAGAATAATTATTAGTCTAATTTTTCAGGTAGGTATAATTTTGAAGTTGTAATAACTTTATTGTTACCGGGTGTGCCCGCATGTCATGCGGGAAAGCCGGTAGAGCTTGAAGCATCTTTCTGATGTTTGGTAGTTCCCTAGAAACCTAACCAGGGCGCTCTGAATTTATACAGAAAACAGGAAAACAGGTGAATCAATTAATTTATAATTAAATGTATACAAATCTGTACTAACTTTTTGGCCATAGTGTATTAAATATGCTTAATTCATTTGCTTAAACAAACAATATTTACAATATCTAATACAAATTCCACAAACACAAACGCCATTAAAACTGTTAATTTAAATAATGCGTGTAGTGTTTAATGCCTGCTTATACTACATACAGTACCACAGGCGGTGACACTGATGATACACGAGATGAAGTTGGAGCACCAGTGGAATGAGATGGCGGGGGAAACTGCAGATCCCAGAGAACCCTCCCCCCAAGCGCTGTGTTGTCCATCACAAATCTCACTTAGCAGTCACCTAGGATCGAACCCGGGCCGCCTTGATAAATTTGAATATATTAATATCTCATTTATTTACAAATTCCTCCAATGTATAAAACACATTTTTAGTTAAATGTTTAAAGTAGTTCAAATTTTTTATAACTTTCACATATTTTAATTTCAGCTGGCAGCCTGTTGTACAGTTTTGCAACAGCATAACTTGGAAGTTTTTTAAATAAGCTAAATCTGTGCACAGTGACAGCAAGGTTCTTTTATTTCTCGCGTTGTGATGGTGGATGTCTGAATTTGTTTACATTGGGAATTTGTATTTTATCATATCATGGTTTTATGAATATAAAGGTTTGGAAACATTTTTTTTTTTTTGCTCTCTGAAGGCTTCCCTCAATGAATCCACTCTTTTTAAGTTCGACAGATATTGTACTCATTTCTGCAATATAAAGATTTTAATTAAGTTTAATTTTGAAGTGCTGCCCCTTACTTGTATGCATATGAAATTTATGAGTGAATAAAACAGAAATAAATAATCCTAATAGTTTTGCTAGAACATACTGCCTTAAACAGTTGAGTAGAAATAGATCTTTTACAGGATTTATTGTCATGTGCAGTTGTAGAGGGACATTAAGTGTCTTGTTTCCAAATATTATTTCACATTTCGTTGGGTTTAGGTTTAACACTTGTAGTATTTTGGCATCTATTTCATTTATGTTTGTTTCTAGCCCTGTGCTCGTAGATTTACTAGCTGTGACAATGGTGTCAGCAGCAAACTGTACTAATTTTGTATGAGCAGGTAAACAATCAGTTATATCAGGCATGTGCACGATAAATAAAAGAGGTGCAAGGATAGATCATGCCACATCATGCTTAAATTTTGTACTAGTAGATATAGCATCGCCATATGCTGAGTTTAGAAATACATATTTCCTATTAGTCATGGAGGATCCTATTAATTTATATCCAATCCCCAAAACCCAGGACAGATAATTTTTCCATTAGTATACATTTAATCACACAGTGGATAGCCTTAGTAAGATCTAATAAAAAGAACTGCTGGATAGAGTCAACATGAAAAATTCAATGCCATGTCCGGGATTTGAACCACGGATCTCCTGGTTTCCGTCCAGTCGCTCTAACCCATTGAGCTACCATGGCCAACATGCCGTCCTGACATTAAATTTTCCATTTGACTCACATTTCCCCGATAAACCACTAAGGGCTCTCGCATTCGAGACACACCGTTTGTGGCAACTTACTATCGTAAGTACTGGAGTCCCAGGCTTCATCATTTAACTCTTATTATTTTAGTTAATTGATGGAAATTAATCATTTCTTCACACTAGCCGTATATAGGTTAAGGTCTTTGATAGAGTCAACATGAAAAGTTCAATGCCATGGCCAGGATTTGAACCATGGATCTCCTGGTTTCCGTCCAATTGCTCTAACCCATTGAGCTACCATGGCCAACATGCCATCCTGACATTAAATTCTTCATCAAAGATATTAGCCTATATACGGCTAGTGTGAAGAAATGATTAATTTCCATCAATTAACTAAAATAATAGGAGTTAAATGATGAAGCCTGGGACTCAAGTACTTACGATAGTAAGTCGCCACAAACGGTGTGTCTCAAATGAGAGCCCCTAGTGGCTTACCGGGGAAATATAAGTAAAATGGAGAATTTAATGACAGGACGGCATGTTGGCCATGGTAGCTCACTGGGTTAGAGTGACTGGACGGAAACCAGGAGATCCGTGGTTCAAATCCCGGCCATGGCATTGAATTTTTCATGTTGACTCTATCAAAGACCTTAACCTATATATGGCTAGTGTGAAGAAATGATTCATTTCCATCAATTAACTAGAACTGCTGGATGTTTATCTGCATCATTCCCTTCTATAATTTTTTCTATGCATTCGAAGACTGCACTGACTGTTGACCTATTAGAAGTACATACTATTCATTACACCAATAATGTAAACATTTTCTTGTAAATCCTTTTATGGAAGTGTTGAAAACAGTGTTGTTGTATAAATTAAGTTAATTAGGAGTCGATTAATAACACAAAACAACACTCACTTTTAAATTTTCCCGGAACCGGTTTCTGAGGTCTTCCCTCTATCTTCAGCCGGACATCGACTAGTTCTCATTGGTGTAGCTGGCAATATTTTGTCTTCGGTCTCCTCTGGTGGCGGTTCGAGGAACTTGCTGAACAAATCTTTCTGGGGGATGTCGAAATTGAATACTTTGTTCCTATTTTTTGAAATAAAGATTTGTTCCCATGTGGACAGTTCTTCTTTTCCTGTTGTATGTTTTAGTAATTTTGGTTCTGGATTTATGTTGTGGTTTTTTTCCCAAAAATGCGTGGCAACTGCTGATTTTTCTAATTGTTTGTATTTTATGTTCCTAAAGTGTTCCTTTGCTCTTGTTTCTAAATTTCTTTTCGTTTTTCCAATATAAATTTGACTACAGTCACAGCATTCAATTTGATATATACCAGATTTTTTGTTAGATGGAATGGCATCTTTGATGTTTGAGCAAATTAGGTTTTTTAAGGAGTAATGGTTCACTGGAGCTAGTTGAATGTTTTGTTTTTTGAAGACTTTTTTGAATTTATCAAAGGCCCATGGATGGTAAGTGAATTTTTTGAAGATCATTTTAGTTTCTGTAGCTGAGAGGGTTGTGGTTTCCTTTAGTAGTTTCTTCTTTTTTGCTAAGTTCACTTTTTTGTCTACTAGTGATTTGGGAAAGTCATTTTTCTGTGCTATTTCAATAATTTTGTTGTATTCTATTTTGTATTCTTCTGCTGTGAGAGGGATGTTGACCAGTCTGTGTGCTAAACTATTAAAGATTGCCTGTTTGTGGGATCTTGGATTGTAGCCATTAGCTTTTATGTAGTTGTCTGTCTGTGTTGGTTTTCTGTAAATGCCAAAGTTTATTCTATTTTTATTTCTGATTATTTTTAGATCTAAAAATGGTAAATACTCGTCTTTTTCAACTTCTACAGTGAACTTGATGCTTTCTTCTTGAATATTTAAAAGTTTTAGTGCAGACAAAGGTAACAAAATAGTCATAATGGAAAAATCTGATTACCTTGAAAAAATGGAAGAAATGCTAACTAACAGTGAATATGAAACCATTAACAAAAATCCATTAACAGCTTGCATAAAATCATTTGAAAAAACAAGGCAGACAAAGGTAACAAAATAGTCATAATGGAAAAATCTGATTACCTTGAAAAAATGGAAGAAATGCTAACTAACAGTGAATATGAAACCATTAACAAAAATCCATTAACAGCTTGCATAAAATCATTTGAAAAAACAATAGCAAAATCAAGTATAATATCAAACAAATATGCAGTTAAACCAGATAACCCAACCTTACCTAGACTTTATGGCTTACCCAAAATACACAAACCATCCATAACAATGAGACCTATAGTTAGCAGTATAAATTCACCAACATACAAACTTGCAAAATGGCTAACAAACAAATTCAACTCATTTCCAAAATTCGATAGCCTAAGCATCAAAAACACCTATGAACTTATAGAACACATTAAGGATACTGAACTAAATGAAGAAGACACACTAGTCTCATTTGACGTTAAATCACTGTTTCCCAGCATACCAGTTAAACAACTCCCAACATTGATAGAAAAATGGCTCAAATCACTTGGAATGTCATCACTTGAAATTTCAGATTACATCGAACTTACCAAATTATGCATAGAACAGAATTTCTTCCAGTTTCAAACAAAATATTTCCATCAAACTTCTGGTTTAGCAATGGGAAACCCCTTATCACCCTTCCTGGCCGATCTGTACATGAGTGCACTAGAAATAAGGATCACTAAAGGTTTCCCATGGATGTTCAAACTCTGGCAAAGATATGTAGATGACATATTTGCCATAGTGCCAAAAAAACACATCAGTGATGCACTAAAACTTTTAAATATTCAAGAAGAAAGCATCAAGTTCACTGTAGAAGTTGAAAAAGACGAGTATTTACCATTTTTAGATCTAAAAATAATCAGAAATAAAAATAGAATAAACTTTGGCATTTACAGAAAACCAACACAGACAGACAACTACATAAAAGCTAATGGCTACAATCCAAGATCCCACAAACAGGCAATCTTTAATAGTTTAGCACACAGACTGGTCAACATCCCTCTCACAGCAGAAGAATACAAAATAGAATACAACAAAATTATTGAAATAGCACAGAAAAATGACTTTCCCAAATCACTAGTAGACAAAAAAGTGAACTTAGCAAAAAAGAAGAAACTACTAAAGGAAACCACAACCCTCTCAGCTACAGAAACTAAAATGATCTTCAAAAAATTCACTTACCATCCATGGGCCTTTGATAAATTCAAAAAAGTCTTCAAAAAACAAAACATTCAACTAGCTCCAGTGAACCATTACTCCTTAAAAAACCTAATTTGCTCAAACATCAAAGATGCCATTCCATCTAACAAAAAATCTGGTATATATCAAATTGAATGCTGTGACTGTAGTCAAATTTATATTGGAAAAACGAAAAGAAATTTAGAAACAAGAGCAAAGGAACACTTTAGGAACATAAAATACAAACAATTAGAAAAATCAGCAGTTGCCACGCATTTTTGGGAAAAAAACCACAACATAAATCCAGAACCAAAATTACTAAAACATACAACAGGAAAAGAAGAACTGTCCACATGGGAACAAATCTTTATTTCAAAAAATAGGAACAAAGTATTCAATTTCGACATCCCCCAGAAAGATTTGTTCAGCAAGTTCCTCGAACCGCCACCAGAGGAGACCGAAGACAAAATATTGCCAGCTACACCAATGAGAACTAGTCGATGTCCGGCTGAAGATAGAGGGAAGACCTCAGAAACCGGTTCCGGGAAAATTTAAAAGTGAGTGTTGTTTTGTGTTATTAATCGACTCCTAATTAACTTAATTTTCTTGTAAACTGCTTTTATTTGTTTATTCTTTTTTCTGATTTGAACTGAAGTTCCAGATGTTGATGAAGTACTTTAAATGAAAATTTATATTATAAAAAGCTAGACTGTGCAATAATTTAAAGCATAAAATATTTATGTCTGAGTAGCCTGGAAAATACTAGTCTTCAATAACCATTATTTTTACATTTTTTACAATGTTTAACAAGAGTTTTAGAAATAGCTACTGAAGCACAAGTTTTATGTTTCATATTGTTTTTAGTTAGAAAATAATCAAGTTTCAACACTGGGCAGAGTAAACGGTTTCACGTTTACAGGAATTATAACCTAATTTTTCAACAGTCACCATATCCTGCACATGATACAATTTTGTACTATCTCTAATGCCGTTCTAACTACTAAATAATTTATTTAAACCATTTAAGATCATACAAAATGGAGGGCCTACCTCTGTGATAAATGTGTCTGCTTTTTAGACCCAAGGGCCCGATTTGGAATTTTAGTAGCAATGATTAGTCTATAGAGTATATAGTTTTCTTCACTCCTTCTCTCTCTCCCCCCCATTTATTTTATGCTCAAGTAAATATCAAATGCCTTATTCTAAGCTAAAAAGGCCAGTATTCCAAACATTTCATTCACTGTCTGCAGAATCTGAGATGTATGTCAGTGGGATAAAGAAGAAGGATAGAAAGAAAGAAATAAACAAAAAGAAAGAAGGAGAGTTAAGCCAACTCCTTCCAATTCTTGTTTGAAATGATATATATATTTGATACTTATTTTATATTTACTGCTTGAGAAAACCTAAATAAAAACAACTTAAATCTGATAGGTGGATAGATAACTTTAAAAAGTGCAATGTTTCTCAGATTTTAGGATGAAAATTAGAGGACAAAGTCCATTATAAATATAGTTTTATTAATCATTACATATCATGAAAATAATTTGTATATATTTTTTATGCTTCATTTTGTGATAAATTTATCAAGTAAAATGTCCCAATCAAAAATTTAATTTTTGTCTAAAGATATTCATCTACCACTACAGTCATGTTATAGTTGCACTTTTTAAATGCATGTAATTATTAATCCTCTTTTATTTTATATTTTTCTTTTTCTTTGCTACAAAATATAAATTAGGTGTAAAATAACTTTAAAGGTTTAAATAATTTATTCCACTGTTACATATTTTGGTAATTAGGAGGGGTAGTAATGAATAAACAATTTTATTGATATTTCTTTTCTATCCCTCAACATCCACGCACACGAACTGTGTTAATTTTACAAGGGACCACTCCATACTTTACAGCAGATTTCATAGCACCACAATGAGGATTGGAAGCTAGGTAACTTATATCACTGAAATCTTGACCAATGGCCATCCAGACTAGAAAATCAGTTTTATGCTTTATGACATGCATGCGCACACATGCATGAGAACACACACACATAAAATAGGTTTGAAAGGGATAGAAAAATTAATATATATCATTCTTTAAGAAGTTTTCTGGCTGCAATGATGTAACAAACTCTGAATAATTTCTGGAGATATACAAAATACAGTTACAAATTTAATTTAAGATTTCAACCTTAGTACTCCAGATACTTGCAACTCGCTTTCCTGAGCTCGATTTAGGAAGGAAAACATGCAAAAGAAACTATTCTCAACCATACTATGGCCAAACTGTGCATCACAACAAAATTATAAACAAAAAAATATTAAAAAAACATTCTGAAACTTATAAATACACATTATACCTTTTATGCTCATCTTAACACAAGCCATGCGTCAGTCATTTTGTGTAAAATATACTTACAAAAATTTCTCTGAAAAGCTCTCTAATATTGCAGCAGAAAGAAAACTCTACCAATAAGTAAATATTTGTGATTTATAAGAACAATTTTATGGCACCAAGGTGTTATCCCATTAGAAAAGCTACAAAGGAATGTGAAAGAATACTCACACTTATGGACAGCCCTGAGCTGATAAAAGATTTCATTAAAATTCAACTCTTTGAATTGGTTCATCATGTTTTCACACCAAAAGATGAAGCTATACAAACATAAGTTAGCTATGGATACTAGTCATATGAAATCTGTACACACTCAATCTAAGGATATGCCCTGGATCCAAGAACTAAGATCACTAGTACCCTCACACTCCATGACAATTTCCTGAGGTGAGTCTGCACTCAGTAATATCTGTGCTGCACTGCGTCCTGTAAGGTATGCTCCATGTACCGTTGAATAGAAACTGCTATGAGTGTGTTCCCCAGCAAAAAGTACTACAGGCTGTAATATATAATACAGTTCAATGTTGGTTATTTCATTAAAATAGACAACATTTATTAGTATTTCACAGGTTTATGTGATGTGGACTTGTGAATCAGAGGTTGTAAAGGCTGGAAGAGGCACCGATGTCCATATTTAAGCCGTATTTTTACACAGAACACTAATTAAATGTTTTATTCACTTAACCCATTGTTTTGGGAGACACTCTGCAGCACGTCCATTATCTTCTGTTGCCAGTATAGTACTCCTACTGAGTGACTACTAATGACATGTAACAAAAATTTTACAGACATGGTGATTTATTTCACTGTTCACAACAATCTCATTTGAGTAGGTTACAGTGTGCATGTCTGAATCAATTTTCAACAGTAATTTTCCAATGTTTTATATCAATTTTCTAAAGAAAGTGATGCAATTATAGTTTTCACCTAAGAGCCCACAATTTCCATAAAATGCATTCATTATTAAATAGTGGTAGCTAGCTTGAGTAACTCTACTGTTCTTGACTTTATTCAGTGTCGACCTTGATAACCCCTTTTCTTCTTCGTCTTCTTTAACTTTCCGAGTTGCACCACGATCATGGTGTTAAGGGATTCTTCTTCCTCTATCCCTAATGCCTTTAGGTGGCAGGTTGAGGATCAGAAACTCTGGATCATATAGAGGATGGGTGTCAGCCCGATACCTGGTATGAAAGTGAGAGAAGTAGATGACAGAATGAGGACGAAATGAATGAAAGAAAAGATGATAATGGAGCAATTGATGGAATGATGGCAGGGGAAACAGGAGATCCCGGAATTAACCTGCTCCTGCGCTGTGTTGTCCACCACAAATCTAACATGCAGTCACCTGAGATTGAACCCGGCCCACCTTGGTTACAATAATGCGATACTTGTCTTACAGGTGTTTAAAAAGTCTTCAGGATGTGCCTTAGTAGTACAATGTTACTTACGTCTTTTTGTTCCTTTTAAGGAATTTTGTTAAAACTTTAAAGATGGACATCTGTGATCCTTCCAACCTATATTTAGTTAATATTCTCACAAAAATAATTTTCAGATGGACATCATTGTGAAGGAAAAGGTCAGTGAAGTGCTGAGGAGTGTTGAGGATGCAGTTGCTGGGGAAGACCCACAACCAAGATCAACAATCTACTCACAATGGTATAGGATCCAAGGCTAGAAGAAACATAGGATACTCATAGGATACCCACCCTAAGAATTCAGGGAAGTAATGGGTGTGCAGTGGATTAGGATGTTCAGAGACACACTGATGATGAAAAAAATATTTTAGGTGTATGGTAATAAAAACTGACAAGGGTCAGTAAAAGGTCAAACTGGCAAAGGGTGCAGCTAAATTTGTCAGTACCAACATAAACTGCTGCATTCCATTATATGCATACCAGTATGCATCTCATCATGAATATATTTTAATATACCTCATTTAATACATTATACAGAAACGAAGGAGGAATAACTGAAGTTTTCTTACCTTTTTCTGTTGGGGGCTGGCATAGAGGGGCTGTGCCAAATGCTCAATGTCAACCTGACTAGCTCCAACAGCCATGGCAGTATAAGACCCTCTTGTGTATGGCTGTTTGTGCCAACTTGTGCTATACATCAGGAAGACAAACATGAAAGTGAAAGCATTTATCATTATTAAATAGTTACAGTTCTATAGCTATAATATAATAATTTATAATTACTGCTGTAGCAATCTGATCTATGAAAGAAAATACCATTCAGCTTACTTTAAAAAGCTCAGTCTCTCTTAAGGTTTACAATGTCACATTATTAACGAAATGTGTACTGGGTGCAAATCTTCTGTCATAATACCTTCTTGATTGAGTAGAGCTGTACTAGATAGTGGTGTTTTTCTATAGCTATATACTATAGCTATAGTATTAGCTATATTCTATAGCTATAGTATTAGTTATACAGCTATAATATAATAATTTATAATTACTGATGTAAGCAATCTGATCTGTGAAAGAAAATACCATTCAGCTTATTTTAAAAAGCTCATTCTTCTTTAAGGCCTACAATGTATATAATGTGCAAATCTTCTGTCATAATGCCATCTTGATTGAGTAGAGTTGTTAAAGATAGTGGTGTTTTTTCTATAGTGTGTGTTCTCATAGGCATGAATATCTCCATTTTGATGTCTTCTATGAAGAAAGTTTGTTTAGATGTAAGCCAAGCTTCATAGTACTGTATTTATGATGCCAAGGATTCTTTCATATAGTAGGCCTTGACTTTCTCTAGTATTATGATAGCATTGACTCTTAGATGTTTCAGATTATAAGGATCCCATAAGTTACTATTGGAGTTATAGTATCATCATCTTTATATTGAATTGCTTTTATTGCTGCTATTACTCTTTCTTTCATATGAAGGTCGAAGAAGCTAGTCTTTCCGGATGGGTTGATGCACATAAGTAGTGTATTCACTTCCACCCGAAAAGAGAGGAACTGTGGCCTGCATTCAGGAGGCCCGGGTTTAATTCCCATGGCCAATCTACCTGATTCATGAGTTTCTTCAGGGTTTCTCCTGGATCGCCAGGTGAATGAATGCTGGGTAGATTAACTACATCCCTCAAATTTCCTGTCCCTCTATTTCATCTCCATCTCACATCTCATGTCATTTCACATCATGTCTTCTCATCTGGTGGGCTTTTTCAGGGTAGAAGTATAGGCAGGTGTCTTGGTATTGTCGTGACTCCTTGGGTCGGCTGCCCTCTGTCTCATCTTGTCTCATCCTTCCTCCCGGGGATACCCCACTTGGGGCTTAGGTACAATAAACCCCCAGGTTTCAGTGTTGAACTTTCTCCACAGTAATCCTAATCCTAGACTCCATGTATTGCCCCAAGGAAACAGCTATGCAGCTACTTCGGCATTCCTTGGTAAATAAGGGGAGTTTCGATTCCAGAGTAGATTTAGCTCAGCATGTCAGATATGAGAATTTTGATAATACTGTCACCCGAACATCGGAATTCCCGATAGAACCAGCTGGCGGGCAGGGCCAGACGGGAAGTATTGAGGTCACGCCTACCCATTTATCTCATGTCACTAACTAAGGGGATGATTAGGAGAGCGGCACGAGCCCTGTACCATCTCTTTCCCCTCCTCCTGAGGTCTGGAACCTTCGGGATGATTTTCCGAACCGCGAATTTTCCAGAAACAGCGATCTTCCTATATAAGGCTGCAGTGGACGAGTCAGTGCAGTTCTTGGCGAGTACCCATGAGGAGCGCTGGGCTAGTGAACGGACTGGAAGACTGTGTACGTGTATCAGAGGAGTTGTACGTAATTGTGAGTGTAGAGTGGACCTGTGACAGACGAACTGGCGAATTGTAATTGTGTGCGCTACGTAATTCTGTGTAATCGGCAAATGTTCCAACTGTAATTCGGTGGAAATAAAGAACATTTTGAGTTTGTGCAATTGGACTTTTAATTTAACGAACCCACAAAGTCACAATACTTCTAGGTATTTATTTTGAATGGTCGTATGTGTCAATGAAGGGCGAGGGAGGGGGGATTACAGCAATGTTTACAGTGGCATCCATCAATGAATTCAATAAGTTTTCCTCTTATTCTTCCAGAGTACAACAAATTCCTGTTTTTTCACAAAGTTCAAGCTTCTTCCTCAGTGGATGAATATCTGCTCTCTATCCATTTTTTCGGAGGTCTTTCTCTGTTTTATTTTTTGCCATTCAACGGAATATCTTCTTTCACTTTCTTTGCCAACCAATCTTCTTCCATTATATCTATGTGCACCTTCCATCTTTTCCTTTATTCTTCATAAACATATATGATGTTGAAGTTTTCTTTAATTACTGTATTCTCTCTTCTGTCAAATAATTATAGAAGACTGAGCCATAAGTTCACAACATAATAAAATCATTCTTCTTTGAACATATCTTTCACAAGTAAATAAAATGTATTCTTAGATCCTATCAGTCAGTGCATCATACTATTCATAAGTCAGAAAACAGTATCACTGATGTAGCAGAGTTATGGGTGGTCTTACAATTACTTGATGGTTATGCAAACAAAATACTTATATTTTGTTGATAAGTGGAGACAAAATGCTCCCATAATATATATGCAAACATACTTCATCCACAATATCAGGGCAAAATTTCAAAGAAGAACATCACAATCAACTGAAAGGATTTGTCATAGAAACACTGTAGAAGCACGTTTCATCAGCTTTCAAAAGTATTGAAGAAAAGCAGGAAATTTGGTGAACTTTTGAGCAAAAATAATTACATCCCTAAAAGTATTTTAGTTTTTTGCTAAGAGGTACCATTTAAAACTAGCAAATCTCGATAATAAATTACAGAAAATTCCAACTCAAACTTCACAAATGGAAACTAAACTTTTCAATTGACTTCCTGATCATAAACTAAACAGAAATAGTTGTTTGTTTGAAAAATTTAAGATGTAAGTGTTAGCTTATTATTTTCTTATACTCAAAATGTGTAGTGATTGACAAGATAATGTGAATATAAGGAGTCCTATAAATTTCTAAATCATAACCATAGAAAGCTGCAGTTCAAGTGATAGTTATGCAAACATTTCTTATGCAATCATTTTATGTGAAGATAAGTATTCTTTAAGGAAAACATGTGAAAGTCAGTTAACTGATACTAGATCATTTTTCAGCATCATGATGGGAGCAATTCGGCTCTCAAAACATGTCTCAGTTTACAAACAATGTATGTAAGTGATATACTGTCATTAAACAGAGTAATATATATATACTCTCTTAAAAGGTTATACATCACTCTAAATAAACTTCTGACAAATAAATGGAATAAGTATTCTTTGTCATTAGAAACAAAGCAGAAAACATAAATCTGTTGCAAAGAATAAAGTGAGTAAATGAATTTATTTGAAATCAACATTTCAAAAACTCTGTTTTATAATATAGGTAACATTATGATTTTTGCATTATTATTAATAGCCTATTTGATGTAATAATGTTCCAAATTGCTAAAAAACTAATAAAAATTTTAGGAAGCATGGTTGAATAGATTTGTTGCATGCCAGAACATTATTACAAGGAATGAAGCAATTAATGTTTACATTTTCAAAATCAACAAATGTACATAGTTATTTACTTTGTATAGAAAACAGTTTTCTGGTTGCATATTTTACTCACCCAATCCTGCTTCTTATCTTAGTAAGAGATACTTATATGAACCAGTAATGGATAAAAAATGAATTATGTGGTTTCTTAAAAAATTATATATTTTATAGCAATTTTAACAACAATATAGGCAATAAGTGATTTGTATTTCAATAAGATTTCAGTCTTGAATGAACAGTTCAGATGAATATTAAAATTATAGAGGTAAGATATTTTTTCTGAAATGGAATTGTAACACTAAAAACTTTACTAAAAGGTAAGTTTTAGTTGAAAATGTTTCAAAGTTTGTTAATCTCGTCAGCATTCTCTAGCTTATTTTGGTAATATAAAACTTTTCTTTTAGTGAAGATTTATCATTACAATGCCTACTTAAAAAAAAAGAAAATTAAAACACACAACAGTTTCTATTTCTGTATATAAATTACATATAAAAGCAAATGTGCCTTCAAACTATAGCCTAAATACATTACAATTATTATTAAGAAACTGATTATTTCTTGAAGTTTTTTAAAACTAATAATTAAATTTCTATTTCTGATTATCCATAATATTCTCTTACAACACATTTTAATTTGAATGAAAATGAAAAGAAGTTAGTTTCACTTACCAGACACAAAGCTTGGGTTTTGGTACAAAAGGATCATTAAGAAACTTCCTTAGTATCTCTGTGCATGTGTCTGCCACTTCATCATGTGACAGCGTCTCCATATATTCTGCTTCCCGACCTGAGATCCAGCCCAGCAGAAGCGTCTCCGACAGTTTTGAAAAGGAGTAGATTTTTCGGAACCAAGTCTTGTTAAGGTCTTCTGTGACAAACCAGGCAACTTAGAATATTGAAATTTAAGGTATAAAAGATCTTTATTGCTATTAGCCTCCGTCATCAGGTAATCAAAGGAAATTCTCCCCTTGAGGAGGGTCTAATACAGGAAATGTGGGTTGGAAAGCTATTTAGTTACATTAATAAGGTCAATGACCTATAAGTTTTAAAAGCCTTTTATTCTACTTACAACAGATTTGAAAAAATAAAGATTTTATCATAAATACTGCATGATAGAGATATAAGAGCAGATATTTGTATGCATAATTGGGGACAGTATAACAACATTATATGTTACATAGGAAGGAAACACACACAGAAAATTTCATAAAAGCAGATGGATATAACCCAAGACAACACAAGCATGCTGTTATCAATAGTTTAACTTACAGGCTGGTTAATGTATCTTTAAACAAGATGGAATATATCCAAGAGTACAATAATATCATTCACATTGCAGAATACAATGGATTCAGTGCTGAATTAGTCAAAAAGAAAATTGATAAATTCAAAAGACAACAAAGATGCAAACAAGTAACTACTCTTTCCCCAATCAGCAATGAAAAATGACTAAAAAAATAAAAGAAACCACCACCCTAGAACCTACAGGAGAAAAAGAGAAACAACTTTTTAAAAAATTCACCTTCCACCCATCAGCCTATAACAAATTCCAAAAAATCTTCTCAAAACACAACATAACTCTTGCACCTCAAAATAGGTTTAATATCAGAAATTTGTTAAAAGACCCTCCCAAAAATTCAATCACTACCAAAGAAAAACCAGGAATCTATGAGATCAAATGTGAAACTTGCCCTAAAATTTATATAGGAAAAACAAAAAGAAATATTAACATCAGAACTAAAGAACATCTAAGAAACAGAAAAATCAGCAGTGGCTTTTCATTTTTTGAATACTAGACATGACATCAACTTGGAAACATCTCTAATTAAATATGTTAATCACCCCATAGACCTTTCCGTATGGGAAAAAATCTTCATCAACAAAAATCGTCATAGAGTCATGAATTTTGAAACTCCACCACCGGACATCTTTGACAAGTACATCACGCCATCTATTGACAAAATGGAGAAAGAGGAAACCACTACAACTTGCACTAGCCGAGTATCAGCTGATGATAGGAGCAAGAGCTCTTGAAACATGTCCTGTGAATAAACAGTGTGAGTGAAGCAATGTGTCAATATCTCCCCGATTCACTTTTGTACTAATGAAAAATGAATTTACATATCATCCCAGAGCTACACACCTTTTTCAAAAAGTCTTCGAAGAGCACAATATTACTTTGACCCACAGAACAAATTTAGTGTACAACACCTTTGAAATCACATAATACAAAGGAGATACCCAAAGACAAAAAATCAGATGTGTACCGGATAAACTGCAAAGGCTCTGACAACTTTTACATTGGAAAAACTAAAAGGAACTTGAACATTAGGCTTAAAGAGCATTTTAGGAACATCAGGAACAGAGAAATAGATAAATCGGTGGTACTGTACAATTTTTGGAAGGAGAATCATGATATAGAACGAGAAATACACTTATTGAAAGGTGTCCAAGGTCCAGCTGCATTAACCACATGGGAAAATAATCTTCATAAAGAAATATGAAAGAAAATTGTTTAATTTCGACACTACCTTTGAAGAAAACTCAAAACTTCAAGTTCATCAAGATAGTGACAGATGCACCTATTTCCTCCAATGAGTTCACCAAACCAACATCCATTAGTCGACAACAGCTGATGATGTTAGGAAGATCCTAACGAAACACGTTCTAGGTAAATACTAGCAATAAGTGGAGCATTGAGTATTAGTTCGACTCAAAATTATATTAACAAGTAATACTCAAGCCCACTTTAACCACCTTAAGCCCACCAAACAACTTAACCATCTACTACGCTCTGCTAAAGATCCACGGGAAGCACTATCATCAGCTGGTGTATACTGAATTCCCTGCTCCTGCGGTTCGGTCTACATTGGAACGACACAGCGCAGCATCAACACCAGACTCGCCGAACACAAACGAAACTGCCGCTTGGGTCAAACAGATAAGTCATCCACATAATTTCAACAAGAAAGAGGAAACCATGAAGCTCAATAACAACTGGCACTCGGTCATCCAACACAAGAAACGGCATAAAACAGAAGAAAACCAAGCGAACCAATCAGAAGGGAGCAACATCTGCAACGAAGCCCACCCCCTCCCTCACTCCGTCCGCCAGCCGAGCCAATCAGCGGAGGTCACTCGGCCTATAAATATTGCAGCTCAGACAGTCAATACTTCAGACGCTACTCGAACTTCTCCGAGGAGACTAAGACCATGACCACGTCACTGAAGATGTCCACCATAGTAGTGGACGAAACGTCTGGAAAATCCAACTCCAGCAGACCACGGCATAACAGCTCGGAAATAACTCTTAGTTATATTGACTCCAGCCGTGAAAGCCTACACTCTTATATACTCAAGTGGATTATTATATTAAGATACCATTACAAAATTATCTGCACTTATACTTATAACACCCTTATGTGCTAAGATATTATCTAGGTTTCTTAGTGAAGAGGAACATTTAGTTATTTAAAGTGTTAGGCTATGATTAATGTTTAGAATACCATTACAAGTTCTGAATGTTAAGGACTGTTTTACAGGCACTGAATTCATTTTGGGCTTAGCGACAAATTTGCTGCAGTCATTATGAACCAAGTGGTGAGCTATGCACTGCACTCTTGAACCAGTACAGCCAATAATATGACCTAACAGCAGCTAAGTGTGTGTTTGTCAGTATTATGATTACTGCATGCTTTCATTATTACTGTTCATCATCCTCTCTCATTGATAAAACCACAGTAAATATTTAAAATAGAAACAAATATTTCAAATTCAAGAAAAAAATATAAATAAATGATTTCAATACACTCTGAGACAAAATATACAACAAATACAAAATCATTTCTTTTCACTAAGGTAGCAACTTATACACAATCTGCAAAGAAACAAAAGTATACAATCACCAATAGAGCTATGGTGATGTTTTGTCATTCTATTATGTGTTGAATGTTTTGAACATCTAAAATAACCATGGACTTTACTGAAGACTACTACATATAACCAGTATGTCAATGTAAAACACACACATAATAAATATTCTTCTTCCTAAAAGTGTGTATACATTTTTGTCTGACTTTAAATTAACAAAAGTTAGATAATGCAGTATGGAATTGTATAAATTAAATTTTACAGTTGTGCATTAAATTATCAAAAGTAGTGGATACAACAGGGTTAATATCTTAAGGTGTCCTGTGATGTTCTAAACTAAGTTTTAGAAAATTATGTATCAATGTAATAATACAATTATTTTGTGTGAATGTTTAAATTATATAGCAATCAAATTTATTTGGAACTTAGCACCCTAAATGTACATGTATGATTTAATTGCGAGTCAAGTCTGCCTCTATATGCTTTTGTGAATAATGGAAAGAAGAGCATAATGTAGATGCACAATCTTGTAGATGCACAAATAATGTAGATGCATACTCAAGACCTATTGAGTATGGGGGATTAAATTGAGATTGGGAGGGGAAAAAAAAAAAAGATCTACAGTTGGCTCAAGAATTAGTATGATTTAGTTTGAAGCAAAGTTACTTACAATCACACTACTGTCCACCAATGCAAAGTAAGTCACTGAAAGGATGTGCCATCCAGTGCCACCCTTACATAGTGGGAGAAGGACAGCGAATGTGTGTGACAGAAAATGCATGCTACACAAGGAGTAGAACTGTTAAAAAAACATGCTCCCTGTTCATTCTGTGCACTAAAACCGAGAAGATTTATTCACAAAAGTAGAAGACGTCAGAATATTTTTGAATGGTCTGTAATTGAACTGACATGGGGTGTCATAAATCTATCCAGGGAGGGTGTGGAAACCTTCTCCAACCCCCTTGCATCTCAGGCCCCGGAGACTTTCTTTCCTGTGGTATACTGTATATTCTGTTCAAAGTAACGAGTGTCTCAAATGAGTCTCCACAATGTATTTAGAGACATATGGATGTGGTTAGGTTGGTAACAAAACTACGCAGAAGGAGCAAAGCCTTCTTGCAGGTAGAAAACATCCTCCTTCTTCCTCCTACCACGTGAATACTACAGTGAGAAGGTTGCTTTTGTAAAGTGAAATTAATATTATGTTGTGCTTGTGAAGTGAAGTCAATATGAGTGAAGCAATGTGTCAATATCTTCTCGATTCACTTTTGTACTAATTTGTGCTTCACTGTCCCTATGCTTCTTTCAAGTTTATACTTTGAAGTCAATATGTTGACCATTGCCAACCTGACGTGAGTAAGCATGTTAGCACATTCCCCTTACTGTAGAAATCATTTAAGGCACCTGATATTAGCAAAATGAATCCCACTACCTTGCATCACTTGTGTGTTAGTATTGTTTAATGCCTGTTCTTACTCCATGGCATTTGTCAATTATGAGACTTAAGGAAAACCTAAAAGAAAGCTTTGGCCAAGAAGAATGATTCTGGTTGGATTTAAACCAAGGACCTCCCATTCATAAGTACATGTCTTAATGACCTCAGCTACAACTATGTTAATAAGCCCCAAGTACACATGGGAGGAAGTTAATTTCAAACTGAAAAGATAAAATAAAGTGCTTTACGTTTCATTGTTGGCCAGTGTCTGAACTATTTTCCACAGCTATTAACAAAGGAATTAGATTGGTGTATGTTTTATGATGTAACTACTACATTTTATCTGAATAAACAGGTTTGGGACTTTACAATTATAATAGAAATATTATCTAAATAATGTAAAATATGCATAAATAACACATAATCAACATATAAATGTAAAACAATTAATTTACATCAATTTACTTAATAATGGTAACTATGATGCCTGGGACTTAAGTAGTTGTGGCACAGTAAGGCACCACAAACAGTGTGTATCTTTTTCTAATTAAGAACTCCTAGTGGTTTACTGGAAAAACTACAAGTGAGATGGAGAATTAAATATCATGCTGGTAGCTCAATGGTTAACAGCAACTGGATGGAGACTCAGTGATCAGTGGTTCAAATCTCCCGATGGCATTGGATTTATCAATCTATGTATCCATATTTATATTTTGCCAAAAAATCACAAACAAGCGTTGAGCTGTGAGTGGGAGCCTTAGCCTGAAGCAATTTCTACAAGCAGTTTCACCACAATTCTGGTCAATGGTTTGGTCTGTGGCCTGCATTCGGGAGGCCCAGGTTCAATTCCCCTGGCCGACCTACCCATGGGTTTTTTGGGAGTTTTCTCTGGTCACCAGGCGAATGCTGAGTAGGTTAATTTTTGTGAAAATTGCAAATAAAAAAACATTACACATAATGCAATGAATATAATACCACAAATCAGGTATATAACAAACAAATGATTAACTTATCAAATCTGTTCATAACCTCCGAGCCTCATATTCAGTATTTGGTGAGGCCCACATGCACTGCAATTAGATCTACTATATGCCATTGCACCGAATTGAAAATGTTCTGAAATTGTTCCCAGGGGTATCTCCTTCCACCCATTTGTATATGAAGTCACAAACCATGGAGCTGATTACTATGATGAACAAGTTGCCGATCAATCATATCCCAGACATGTTTGATGGGTTAAATGTCAGGCTAATATGTATGCCAGGGAAGCAACAGCACCTGTCACTCTTCGAAGATGGCTTACACATTCATCACAATATATAGTTAAAAAATGTCCTGTTGAAATGTAGCCTGTGGAGATGACAGAAGAAGGGGGAGTATCTTGGGTTTCCTTGTTTTAACCAATGGTGCTACAAACCATCACACCTGGTTTAGTTGATGAAAATTAATCATTTCTTCACACTAGCCGTATATAGGCTAAGGTTTTTGATACATAGAGTCAACATGAAAAACTCAATGACATTGCCGGGATTTGAACCACTGGACTGGTTTCCGTCCAGTTGCTCTAACCCATTGAGCTACCATGGCCAACTTGCCGTCATGACATTAAATTCTCCATTCGACTCGTATATTTCCGCGGTAGACAACTAGGGGCACTCGCATTCAAGATAGACCACTTGTGGTGACTTACTATCGTAAGTACTTTAGTTCCAGGCTTCATCATTTAACTCTTATTAGTTTAGTTAATTGATGGAAATTAATCATTTCTTCACACTAGCCTTATATAGGCTAAGGTTTTT
This sequence comes from Mantis religiosa, assembly GCA_030765055.1. Taxonomy (NCBI): domain Eukaryota; kingdom Metazoa; phylum Arthropoda; class Insecta; order Mantodea; family Mantidae; genus Mantis; species Mantis religiosa. The sequence goes on from CM060957.1 coordinate 98,623,604, forward strand.
GATACATAGAGTCAACATGAAAAATTCAAAGTCATGGCCGGGATTTGAACCATAGATCCCCTGGTTTCCATCCAGTCACTCTAACCCATTGAGCTACCATGGCCAACTTGCCGTCATGACATTAAATTCTCCATTCGACTCGTATATTTCCCCGGTAGACCACTAGAGGCTCTCACATTCGAGATAGACCACTTGTGGTGATCTACTATTTATTGTAAGTACTTTACACCTGGTATTTATCTGCTATGCCATTCAACAATGCAGACCTCCAGATTGTGCTTGTTATGGTACCACTGAACGCATATGGAGCCATCACAATAGGACAGGTTGAAGCAGAACTCATCCAAAGAAGACTACATTTTGCCACTCAACACAACAGAGACAGCATTCACGTGCACAGTCAGAGACACTTGTTGTTTCTGACAATGGATTGGAAGTAATAGCATGTGAGCCACCAGTTAAGTCCACAGCATATAACAATAAATCACTGACGCATACAGGTTCATTACTGTTGCAGTGCTCCAGCATCGACCCAACACTATAGAACTGTGCAGTTCATGATGGCCATGCAGATAACATGGTGGTCATTCCATGCTGTGGTCATCTTGCATGGTCCAGTACCTGCTCTACACTGCATGTAATCTTCTTCTATTCCCTGCTTCTACACATGTATCACTGTTGTAACAAAACACCTGTATGAGCTAAATATTAAAGTATGATAAACCCACTTCCCAGAAACTGATCAATCTGGTCCGTTCAAACTCAGTGACATGCTGATATGGCTCCCTTTGACATCAAAAAGCTTACTGGCACTTATTTAATTTTCCACATTGTTTGACAGTCCTGCACTGACTACTTCTGGCACAACAATGACCTTGTCTGACAAATATGACAGGACTCTGCTCAGGCTACGTGTACCTCATGTCTCTGCAATCCTAATAATTAGTTATTGCTTGTACACTCTTCTACATATCCATTAAGTTTGGATTCATTCAGGAGTTCTTTTATGCTGTTACAATTTTCACAAACAATAGTGTATAACCATCAGTCCAAGGTCTAATTCCACGATGAGTGTGTCCAACTTGTAGCATAGGAAGCTAGAAATGAGGCTGGGAATGTATGGTGTCTACCGAGTGTTCGCAGCATGTGTCACTGGGATTAGTGCCAGACTCGTGGCCTGGCAGATGGCGGTTGTCCCACCAACATTCACTGAGATTCGCTGTACTTATGCATCTACAAGTTAACTGTATTTAACTGTCAGAAGATAATATACATTGTAAAACTGGATGATGAATGATGATTTTATAGACTATGACTATCCAAAAATATCAGAGCCTTTCAATGGTGAAGAATTATCAAAATCATTTCGGTATGGTGCATAGATTGTTCCCATATATACATTTCTATTTATCGTTTAAATGTGTAATATAATGATATTGAACCATACATTATTTTTAATGTAATCTATTTAAGAAATATTACTTCCAAATTATTTAATTTAGAACTGAAGGAGACAAAATTGTGATAGGTTTTCTACTATGGTACTCAAAAGTCAAATTATAAAAGACACCAGCTTGCAGTCATTTTTTTTTTCATACATATATTCCCAATAAATGAATCAACCTTACCTTTGTTATCCAATTCTGTGTCTGTTTCCCACAACAACATTACTTCTGATACATCTGGGTTGAGAAAAGGCCTATCGTACTCCAACAAAATCTTGTCTACTGTCCCAAATAGCAGTCTATTGATAGAATCCATCTTGAACTGAGGAAGTGGTGGTGAGAAAAGGGTATTCCCCTTCTCCTTTAACACTCCCAAAGGAATGGTGCATATCACATGATCTACATGGTAGACTGATCCATCCTCACAGACCACTTCTACATTCGGAGGAGGACCAATAGCATTGGGTTCTAGTGGGGCACTGGAACCATCATTTGCTGCATCACACATTTCCAACACAGACAAATCACCACTGGCAGAGGTACCAGCCTCTGCAGAATCACACTCACACTGTTCTGAGTTTGGTTTATTGGAAGAGGACACTTCTTTCTCACTATTTGCATCTTTAGCCTCTGACATCCTACGAGGCTGTTCACTTGTCACAGTTTTATCTGAATCATCAGATTCATTGCCAGGATCACCATTTGCCAGCAGGTCAATACCTGAATCGGCTCCTGGACTTGTTATGCTTACTGATTCAGTCTCATCTGAATAACGCCACTTTATGCAAGATACAGCCTTTCTCTTCTTTATGTTATCTGGAGGTATATCTTTGGCAATGGGATCTAAAATACTGCTATATCCTGATGGCAGAACAATGTTACCGCCTTGAAGCTCAGTATAACTGCCCAATTCCAGGAGATCAATCTCATCCATTGAGTGGCAGCCTGTGATGCATGTTTCTCGTTTCAACAGACAGTCAAATATCAGCTGTCGTAGATGCCGATCCTCGCCGTCAGTTGTTCTATCCAGATACAGAGCTGTCTCTAAGGCAATATGCTCCCCAACACTGTGAATTCCTGCTGGAGGTAAGTAATGGCAGAGAAAATACTCTTCACATCGGCGAAGGAAGCAGACATATGCCTCATATATCTCCTGCAAAAAGAAAAATGCATCAATTAATTTCAGAATATATAATATGTGAAAACTTCATTTGAGGTAAAAGTAAAATTTCAGTTTCTGAATATATATATAATATGGGTGTGTGATGGGTTATCTGGTTTATTTAAACTATTTCACTTCAAAAATAATTTCATGCAATTTCAACTGCATGAGAAGGAATCTGGTGTCCAAACTTTTGACTATATCTCTGTAGACTATTTCAGGATACATACTGATTAGTTTGAACATTTTTTCAAAATAATATTTCATTTTATTAGAACATGAATTACTTTTGATTACAAATCATTTACGTAATTACTGTTTCTTTGTTCATAAGGTCCCCAACACAAGCAAAGTTCAGGGACGTTGAGAAGGTTCACACATTTCAGTTAAATAGCATTACTTCATAACACTCCCACCACCACTAGTAGACTCGCTCCCCCTTTATCTCATCTTACATTATGTATAACATGAAACATTGTAAACCATCACCATTCAAGCTTTAACATCAAGACATGCATCGTAATAAGTTAACAATATTGTATGTCAGTCATCAAATCACCTTCACAGCCAATCTGCTACAAGTACTGAAAATTCACCAGCTGAATGGGACATTAAGGAATTCCTCCACATTATATAGGGTGTGAGTATATAGAACGACTTTAAACGTTTCTTTAAGATTTTATGTTGATCAGGATCATCTAATAGTTTCAAGTAATATTGAAGGTTATTGCAAATACTTATTACAATATTGTAAGTCATCAAATCACCTTCACACCCAATCTGCTACAAGTACTGAAAACTCACCAGCTGAATGGAACATTAAAGAATTCCTCCACATTATACTGGGTGTGAGTATATAAAACGACTTTAAATATTTCTTTAAGATATTGTTGATCAGGATTATCTAATAATTTCAAGTAGTATCGAAGGTTATTGCAAATTTTTACTATAGAATATAACATCCTTTCTGAATATGTTAAACTATTTTTAATAAGCATGGATTCTGATACAATGAAGCAAAAAATTAATATAATCTTAATAAAAATAGTACTCCATGCTCCATATACTGGTAGTGTTTACCTGGGTTTACAAATGTAAACACTAGCAAAATATGGAGCAAGGAGTAAATGTTCAACTCAAAATTATATTAGCGTTAAGCTGTTTGCTTGCATATGCAGATTGCATTTCTCATACTGTGGCGATGCAGCTAATATTGTGTACATTAATGAAATACATGAATACTAAAAAAGTGATCTGAGGAAAACTGTAATGTGTGCTAGAGCACTCGTTGCAAATGGTTATTAGCTTTTACATCAACAGTCAACTGAAAAAATGTCTAGAGATAGAGGCACTATATCAGAACACACCTAGCCTACTGATTGTTGAAGGAAATTTAGATCAAAGTATAAACTTGAAAGAAGCGTAGGGACAGTGAAGTACAAATTAGCACAAAAGTGAATCGAGAAGATATTGACACATTGCTTCACTCACACTATTTATTCACAGGACATGTTTCAAGAGCTTTTGCACTTATCATCTGAGCTGAGCTGATGATAAGAGCTAAAGCTCTTTAAACATGTCCTGTGAATAAACAGTGTGAGTGAAGCAATGTGTCAATATCTTCTCGATTCACTTTTGTGCAAATTTATAGATGTTTACAAAAGTGATTATTGCACAATAAAAATTAAAATAAAACACCATGAATTTCCCTTCAGCAACCAGCGGCCAAGTATGTTTCTCTCTTTCTTCTTTCTCATATGTTTACAACAGAATCATTTTAATTTGAAACAAATTATAGGGGACAATGCAAATAGCATAACTTTATAAGATGGCTGTATGACACTTTTATTTCGTTCATGTATGTAGCTATCCTATAATCTTATTTCACTGGCATGCAAAGGCAAACTCTTTTCTGCTCTGATAAAAAGATGGTTAACCCATTTCTAAAGGCACACATTTTATTCAAGGCTTTATGAAATACATAAGTCATATTATTCTGATCTATTAATAAATGAACTTCATCCGATGTTTCTGATTTACATACGAGGTATGTCCAGAAAGTAAGTTCTGTTTGGTAATAAAATTAAATAGTGTAAATATACAGAAAACTTATTTATTGCACAAAATTCTACAACTCTTAAACTACTTTTCCACATAACTGCCGAAATTTTGCAGGCATTTGTCATAGCGAGGCACAAGTTTTTGTATATCTTCTTCATAGAAGTTTGCCGCCTGCGTCTTCAACCAGTTGGAAACATTTCCTTTCAGCTCTTCGTCACTGTTGAAGTGTTGACCGCCAAGGAAAGATTTGAGATGCAAAAGCAGACAAAAGTCACTAGAAGCGAGGTCAGGGCTGTACGGGGGGTGATCAAACACGTCCCAGCCACATCCTTGTAGGATGTTTTTCGTCGCATTTGCAGTGTGTGGTCGTGCGTTGTCGTGAAGAAACACAAAACTTTTTGACATTGCAAATTTGCTGATAAATTTCAATTGGTTTCACTTTTCTAGCATTCAGAAAATGAATCACAGATCTGATTTCACAAGCGGCGGGATTTTCAATCAACACCGACATTGTAAACAAGCACAACAAAGCATACGTGGCTGACAGCGATCTCACAATTGCGCACGTTTCTTCTCCTTGATACAGAGCGTCTACCGCGCATGTGCGGAACTGCGATCGCAGCGCTGCAGTGGAGATAAATTGAAACAGAATTTACTTTTTGGATGCCCCTCGTATATAATCTAATTTATTTAATTTATTATAAAACATATATGTTCATAATTTGCTTCCCTAATGCATAAAATAATTATATATAATTAAATATATTTATTTCTTCCTTTGATTTTTGTACACAAAATCTTCATTTTTTTTATGTTTGAGCACCTAAAAATCTAAATCCTATTTCTCAATAGTAAAACATCACTGAATCTCTTAGTTAAACTTCTGGTTTTTGGGCAGTCTTTGATATCTATTCATACATTTATTTTTCTCATAAAAAACTAACATGTATGGCAGACTTTGTGTGCATGCATATGTGTGTGTGTGCGTGTGTATCACTAAGATATATAGAAAGTTGGTGAGGCTTACTCAGTTTTATTATTGTTTTCAGCACATTTTTGGTGTTGCAGCTAACTCTGCTTTAAATGTATATTCTGCACTTATGAAATTAGTTTCTTTTATTCAGGATTAATAAATCCTGGTGAATGTGCAGAACATCTTAAAGAGGCATTAAACGATTAAAGTTTTGCACTAAAACTTATAAACCTAGACATTAAAACTATACATACTGTTACTGGATATAAACTTAAAATGTTTACAACTCTTTAATTATACTTTACCTAAAAGTCGTTATGCTACACATGCAAAATAAAAACTGTTTCTCCGTGATGCCTAGCCTGCCTCACAAAACTTTTTTTTTTGCAACAGATACCTACATATCACTCTATATCAAATAAAAATTGGATGGACGTAAACTGGGAGATTTGTTTCAAATCCTGCTTATGGCATTGAATTTTTCAGTCTGATCTACCTTTCTAGTGTGAAATAACAATTAATTTCCACAACAGAAAAAAAAGTGTTTTTCATTCAGTAAGTCTTACAGATTAATAATTTCACCTAATGCATTAAAAAAGAGAAAATTAGTTTAATTTAATTTTTATACAAAAAAAAGGGGTATATTTTGCACATAACACATAAAATCTGCTTTTCATTCATTAATGACCCTATTCAATAATACATTACAAGCTAATAAAGTTAAGACAGCAAGCAAATGCAGTTACCAGAAAAATGTCATTTATTTTAAAATGTTTCAGTTTTTTAAAGAAGTGGCTGTACCAAAAGTTAAAATGAAGGATATCACTGTACAAAAAACTCCTCTAGCATCCATTATCAGGAATAAATTGTAGTAATATTCTAAATATTAGTTTCTAGTATTATGTAGCACATTCTTAAAAACTGTCCTGAAACAGTGTTGTTCTCCATTGACTATTATGAAAGACAAACACATTAAGAAAATGCTTCATATAAGAATCCCCAAATTAATGGGAGCTTATATTGCATTTAAAAATAAAATGCATTATGTATTAATAATTCATATCTAACTGAAACATGCAGCGAATTATGTATTTTGTATTTTAACATGTGCTAGAATGATTTCCAGTCATGCATTATCAAGCATGTCTTAAGGTCTCACAAAGGTCATCAACCAATGTCACCTTGGTCTGTTTTAGTCCCTTTTGAGCAACCAGATACAAATGTGGTTGATAATGAACCAAGATAAGAGAATATCGTAAGTATATGTAATGCTGCACAATAGTTTTTGGAAATTAATTGTTATTTCACACTAGCCGTGTGTAGGACGCACTATGAAGGGGTAGAGCCAGACTGAAAAATTCAATGCCATAGCTGGGATTTGAACCACGGATCCTTCACAATGGTTTTTGTAATGAAGTTTCTTTTAACTTCCTATTGCTTCCATGTTTTCGATAAACAGTGTTTGGAATCATACAAATTCATTAATATTTTCTTTCAAGTCAGTACTTCTTGCTTTCAGAGAAGCTAGAGTGAATGAAGTTAATAGTAAAATGAGAAGTGAAAAGAAAAGACCTACATATCACAGCGATACAATTCATTTTTCAAAATACTATGTAACCAAGCAACGAGAATATAAAGTGTAATGTTTTACCCTAAGGAGAGATTATTCTCTAACCTGCAAAACTTGGAAAGGTATTTGTTTTCCATCCTCTGTGGCAGCTACAACTTTATGAGGTTTTGGAACATGAACAATATCAATTAAGCCATTTGCCATTGCAATTTCATACATGGGATTTCCCAAAACACCATGAATCCAGTTTGCTCCAAGTTCCAGCTTGTGATTTCCTGTAACATTACAAAGGATACCAATGACAACTAGAATCATAATGTTCCTAATCTTACAGAATTTATTTGAAACTCGTCAGATTGCGTAATTTGACACCAAGCTCATAAATACTGACAGCAGTCGTATTTATACTCTAACCAAACATGAGGTTATGTATACCTGTATTAATCGAAACTATCCGCCCTCCAATTCTGTTTCGTGCTTCTAGTACTTTGAAATCTGTAACACCATTTTTTACTAAATGGCTTGCTGCAGACAAGCCAGCCATTCCACCACCAATTATTAGTATTTTACATCTATTTGGTGGGGGCTGGGCAGCAGAAGCCATATTTACCGAAATTTAACAGCTGACAGCTAATCATGTACGGTGACATCTGCAAGAAATAGCATGCATTTCTGTGTAAATAGTTTAACCTTCGCACAAGAGATGGCGCAAAGAGTACAAAACTTCAAAGGTTTTCATACGGAATATAATATGGAATTGAAATTATAACTATTATTCATATTAAATAATCTAATGTTTCAAAACGATTTCTGGATGGAATACAAAACCGATATTTACTTACATTAAGTATCAAGTGGCTGAGAAAATATAAATTAACCGAACAAAACTAAAACTGTTAGTTATTTAACTGCTATATTATCCATACACGAATCTGTGTGTAAACTAAAATATATTGAAAAATTCATTACTAATTCTTTTAAGCAGATTTTTGATGGACGATTTATAAAGTAATTTTCTTTATAAACAAGATTTATTAAATTATTTGCCATCCCGTTATATTGAATCTGCCATTCAGGTGCTTAAAATCAATTTAAGAAGGCATTGTTTATTATAACTGCGCTTTTGTTTCACAGTAAACGTTCAAAGCATTTTCGAGCTATTCCTTGCTACTGGTTGGGAGTTCTAAATACTTATGTATACCTTTCTCAAATAGGAAATCATTCGTTTTTATGCCCTAGCCTACAAAGAGAATGTTATTCAAAGTCATTACATAGCGACTAGTTGTTAAAATATTTGACAATCAATATCGTATTCTCCAATTCCTATTGTCTCTGCATAGAAATGGGTAATGGAAAGAGTTCTACAATCACTTTATCATGATTTAACATGAAGAGGATATAAGGTTTAAAATGTTTGTACAAAAATGAGGAAAGTAATGTAGGTGCATACATTAGTGTTTTTTTTTTCATTTTCTTGTTAATTAAACTAGTATTTATACTATTAACTCTGGAAATAGAAAGGATTTGCTGCTCCAAGTGCATTGTTTCATAAAATTTGATACTAAGAGATGCTGTATGGCATTTTAAAGTTATGTTTTGGAAAGGAAGCTGCTTACGAAATTCTCAATTAATGTTAGGTACTATTATTATTTACATAATAGTACTATGCGCCTTCTCCTTTCTATAGTTGTACACTAATATAATTTTCTGGAGCTTTGGTTGAGTAAATACAATAGAACATGCAATATAAAGGAAATGCACAATTTATGATGAGTTATTTCCTTTGTGATACAGATATTTTAACAAGACCCACTTTTCCCCTAGCTATTTGCGCTCGGAACAAAGCAGTTTGTGGGAAAATAGTTATCCTCCGGATAAATAGCATTCATTGTACATTGGGAGGATCCCGGGTTCGACTCCCGGTTGGAGCATGAGAGCTTTTCTTTAGCCAGAGAGAGTCTGCGTGTGTTTGTGTGTAATGTAATGTGAAAACGTAAAAATCCAATGATAAGTATATAGCTTACCAGTTAACTCCGTTGCAATATGCTCCATAGGTAAAAGGTCATTAAGAAAACCACTGTAGTTAAAGAGTAGATATAAATGGAGCAATAAACAGTTTGGTAAGAGCTCGGTTATTGTGTTTAGCTCCATATTCCTGGGTTTACGTATCTCTGGGTTGGTATTGATACTCTTTGAAGAGTCCCGCCTCGACAGCGTGGATGTAGTGTCTGCCGCACGTTCACGAGGTCCCGAGTTCGAATCTCGATCAGGGTGAGTTACCTGGATAAGGTTTTTTGGGACTTTCCCTTATCCTGAAAGACAAATGTCGGATAGCTCTAAGCTCCATGGACCCTGGATTCATTTGAGCATTATTCCACCAATGTCATTCATCATCTGATGAGTTATTGTTGGAGGACGTAAATTAAAAAAATAACTCTTTGCACAGTCCAATTGAAATAAAAAAAAAAAAAAAAACATTTAAAAGTGTATTGTTTCAAGTAAAATTAAAACAAAAAACGCAAGGACTTTGGAAATGGTTACCGAGCGGGGTGGCTTAGGCGGTTTTGGCTGTGGCCACCATTCGAAAGATCCAAGTTTGATTCCCGTGGCCGAACTACCTGATCAATTAGGTTTTTCGGGGTTTTCCCTGGTCGCCAGGCGAATGCTGGTAGATTAATTACATCCCCCGAATTGCATGTTCCTTCATTTCATCTCCATTACCATTTCAGATCATCTCTCATCTGAACATCTGATCTCTCATCATTACATTATTTCTCATCTGGTGGTAGAAGTGTCAGGCGCTGCATGGCAGGATGACGGGCTACTGGTAAGCACTTCCTACTGCGGTTTCTGGTCTCCCAGCCGACCTAATGGACCGTTTCAAGACCACGGCGGTTGGGATGTTAATGCCAGAGGTTCTACTCCCATTAGTCCTGGACCCGTAGGACCAAGGACCCGGGTCTCCTTCGACCAGGGAGTTACCGAGCTGTCCCAAAAGGGCACCCGGCGCCTCCATGGGGCTTTCCATAGGGCAAGACCTAGAGACTAACAGTTGCCCCCCCCCCAATCTGGTCCCATGGACTCAAGACGGGATGGAAGTGGATACGCCACTTACGCGCGCCAACTCCAAAATGGGAAGACTACCGATATGACCTCGGTGGGGCCGCCTGGTGATCTAAACACACCTTCGACTAGCTATGCTGGCTAGTACGCGGAATATTAATGGCTTCTCTCAACCCCGTCCGGAGACCTACCCGATCTCCCAAGGGTATCGGGGACCACTGTCCCCTCGTATCCAACCCAATCCGAACAACTCTCATTCAGAGAGGGGCTCGAATGTTCTGCCCGAGGTTCCTCTAGTCGTCAGAGGTACCACGAGTGCTAGGGGTCCGCAGCGCCCGCACCACAGCAGCTGAAGGGGACTGATCTCACCTAGGGGGTCGGGTGGGATGCCGGTTGCTATGGATTGCCTGGGGAGTTTCCAACTGATAAATAGTAGGGACCTGCCCTATGCACTGTCGCCACTCATTGGATCTGCCGCCCTCTATCTGCTCTTGCCCTACACTTCCTCCCGAGGATGTCCCATTTGGGGCTTAGATACAATAAACCACAGGTTTTGGCACCCATCCCCCTCCGTAGTAATCTTAAACTTAAATCCTTGGAAATGGTTAATATTAAGAAAAAATATAATAGGTACATTACGAATTTATAATTTATAAATTCTATATAAATATAATTCTATACTTTTGCTGAAGGAAGTTCTTGTCTACCTCACGTGGTTTTTAAGCAGAGCCCGGATTTGTATAAAAATACTAAAATATGAATGAAAAATTGCAAAAAATATGGATCGTAGTATGCAAAAACAAATGAACACAACTCAAAGAGGACCATATTTGGGAGGGTTGGGGTAATCTTACCATAGTCATGGTTGTTGCGGTAGATAAGTAAAATTGCCATAGGGTTTTCTTGCGTGAAGCTCCTACATCATTTAGTGAAGGTTTTATACATTGAAATAATCCTTTCCACATAGCATGATGTGCCAGGTGCATGTGAAAAACACCACAATTCTTTTTCAGTGTATTATTCTTCTGTTATAGTTTTTGCACTATCACCAGTCAACATTTTGCTGATTTGACAAACTGTTTTGTAATCAGGATTTTTTATTTAATACTTGCAAGCATATCGATTGCAATTTTAGCAATACTGTGAAGTTCTGCAGACAGTATATTTGAGAAAGTGAATAATGTAGAGAATTATTTTGGGCCTCCGACTGTTTTATTATAATTTCAGATAATTTCGAGAACCTGCTATGAATATGCTGGATTATTTTCTCACTGCGATCTTCAGAAAAAGTGAGCTATAGCAATGCCAGCTGCATATTCCTCTTTTAAGGAATGTATTACTGTTTTCACTTTACTGAAACGTTTCGCGTAATATGACACAGCTTGAAACCACGTACCTCGCCTATATATAGATAAAACTGCTTCAAGGGTTAAGGACAGATCTGGAAATAGTCTATTAAATGTTTGAACTCTTAGTGGCGCCTTCACAGTTTTTTTTTTGACATTGGAAACAATAAGTTCATTTCTTTATGTTTGACTCTAATAGCATCACCGACACTGAGCAATGCAAGACAGATGAATTAATTTGAAGTGGTAAAATGTAGGGAAAATTAAAAAAAAAATTATTTTCTGTGTTTATTTGTTTAGATATTAGAGTTTCAATTTCTTTTGAATGAGATGTTGCATAATGTTCATATAATCTTTTTAATTTTAATTATTTGTGAAATATATTTATGACTATTATTTTTAAAAACTAAATAAATTTCCTATAATTTAAGTTATAAAGGTTTATATTTATGTTTGAAAATTTTAAATAGAAACTGACAAGTGTAAATATTTGAAATATCATTATCTGATTTTAATATTAAAACTGCTCATATATAAAAAGAGATAAAGTCATAATATTTGTATTATTAAATTAAATAATAAATATTTAAATTTTAAATAAGTTTAATATTTGATTAAGAATAAATTATATTTTTAAATTTGCATTTTTAAAAATGTTTTGTATTAAAATTTATGTTTCAATTGGAGGTGGAAATTAATTTTGTGTATTAAACTCTTTCTTGGTTTTAAATTTTAATTGTGATATCAATTTTATAAATAATATTTCAGGAAGTTAGAGTAAAGTTGTATATATATATATATATATATATATATATATATATATATATATATATATATATATATTAAGTTATACTAAATGTTTATATTCAAGATTGTCAATAATAATTTTCAAATGTTATATAATTCTGTTAATATTTTTGTTTTTTAAATTATAATGAATTGTAAGAATATTTTATTAATTTTTGAAAGTAGGTAAATTAATAATTGCTCATTTTTAAAATTTATGGTTGGTAATTAATCAATCTGTATTTGATAGCTTCGTGTGGTTAGGATATTTTTGTTTGGTTAATTAGTAGTGCTGGATGCCAGTACCAATGGTGGCCACCGGCTACCGGCGGCAATATTTTATTATGGGGAATTTTAAAATATAATTAAGTTAATAACTGGATTACCAGTTATGTGCTACTAGAAACCAGCAATATTATATTTTTTGTTTAAAATATTTTTAAGTATGTTTGAAATTTTTGTAAAAGAAAATTAAATTAAATTTATAAAATTTTGAACGGGATGAATTAGGAAAAATTAAATTTTAATTATATTTTTGAAATTTAGTTTATTTTTATGTATGTTTATTAGAAATGTGGTGTGGATTTTTATTTGATTAGTGTACATTTTAAAATGTTTGTAAAATTATTTTTATATATTTTATTTATAATCTGAAAATTGTGTATGATTTTGTATATATTTTTAATGTTTTAATAAATAAATAAAAGTCTGAGTATTTACCCCGGATTAAGAAATTAGGTGCCGGAGTATAGTACGCATATATTTTTTTAATGCATGTCAGATGAATTAATTTGGGAAGAAGACATTCCAATCCAGTTCTCACTTTTACCGTACATGGAGCACCATCAGTGAGAAATAAAAATTTATTGTCATACTCTTTCCACCTGGCCACAAGAAAGCTAAGGAGTCATTGAAAAATATTGCAACCGTGCGGTGACTTACTCTGTCAAGTACTTAGAATGTCCAAGAGGTATGATTTGCTACATGTTTTTACTGAAACTACTATAGCACTAGCAACACTCTGTCCTGTACCATCTGACGTTTCATTTACTGAAATCCAGATTTTTTTTTTTTTGGGCCCAAATGACCTTGATGTCGACGGGCCCTAAAACCCCACACACTCACTCACTCCAGATTTTTTTTTTCCGTGTTGCATGTATCCCGTATTTTAGAAATTACATGCTGAAAACACTGTGGTGCGCACGTTTTTATAATAATAATAATAATAATAATAATAATAATAATAATAATAATAATAATAATAATAATAATAATAATAATAATAATAATAATAATAATAATAATAATAACAATAATAATAATAATAATAATAATAATAATAATAATAATAATAATAATAATAATAATAATAATAATAATAATAATAATAATAATAATAATAATAATAATAATAATAATAATAATAATAATAATAATAATAATAATAATAATAATAATAATAATAATAATAATAATAATAATAATAATAATAATAATAATAATAATAATAATAATAATAATAATAATAATAATAATAAATAATAATAATAATAATAATAATAATAATAATAATAATAATAATAATAATAATAATAATAATAATAATAATAATAATAATAATAATAATAATAATAATAATAATAATAATAATAATAATAATAATAATAATAATAATAATAATAATAATAATAATAATAATAATAATAATAATAATAATAATAATAATAATAATAATAATAATAATAATAATAATAATAATAATAATAATAATGAAAATGATAATAAATAAGTAATAATAATGATAATGATAATGATAATGATAATGATGATGATAATGATAATGATAATGCTAATGATAATGATAATGATAATATTATTATTAATAATAATAATAATAATAATAATAATAATAATAATAATAATAATAATAATAATAATAATAATAATAATAATAATAATAATAATAATAATAATAATAATAATAATAATAATAATAATAATAATAATAATAATCATAATAATAATAATAATCATAATCATAATAATAATAATAATCATAATCATAATCATAATCATAATCATAATCATAATCATAATAATAATAATAATAATAATAATAATAATAATAATAATAATAATAATAATAATAATAATAATAATAATAATAATAATAATAATAATAATAATAATAATAATAATAATAATAATAATAATAATAATAATAATAATAATAATAATAATAATAATAATAATAATAATAATAATAATAATAATAATAATAATAATAATAATAATAATAATAATAATAATAATAATAATAATAATAATAATAATAATAATAATAATAATAATAATAATAATAATAATAATAATAATAATAATAATAATAATAATAATAATAATAATAATAATAATAATAATAATAATAATAATAATAATAATAATAATAATAATAATAATAATAATAATAATAATAATAATAATAATAATAATAATAATAATAATAATAATAATAATAATAATAATAATAATAATAATAATAATAATAATAATAATAATAATAATAATAATAATAATAATAATAATAATAATAATAATAATAATAATAATAATAATAATAATAATAATAATAATAATAATAATAATAATAATAATAATAATAATAATAATAATAATAATAATAATAATAATAATAATAATAATAATAATAATAATAATAATAATAATAATAATAATAATAATAATAATAATAATAATAATAATAATAATAATAATAATAATAATAACAATAATAATAATAAAGGCAATCATAATTTGTGCTGGTAACAATGAATCCTGTCCACTGAAAAGCATGTCAATTTTCAAGGAAATGCTCCAGTGGGTACACTTGCATGCAACCTATCAACCGGAAAGTCCAACCTAATATATAAACTACCATGAAATTCAGGCAAGCTACACTTTGCAATGACCGCTGTGCAGGCATTTATTTTGGTACTTTACATTTTAAGAACCAATTTGGCTCAGCAACCTTGCGAAGATGGAACCTCCACCGAAGTCAATCTCCGAAAAGATATTTGCCATTTGGGCCCTATAAGCATCACAGCAGCTTCTGGCCATCTCAGAATCGATGATGTGAACTGCAACATTGCTGTCGACTACACGGAATTTACTGAACAGCCATTGGTGATGTTCCTGGATGCACAAGAGGTATCTTTTATCTTTACTTCCCTGTAAGGTTTTATGTTGGTTTGTTGTTGTTGCTTTTTTTTATTGGGCTCATGACTGTACACTGCGTCGAGCAATATCAATATTATGGCAGATATTCTGAAACAGTAAACAATTATTGTTATTATTCTCTTCGGTCCAATGGATACCCACGTCTTAAGTGTCTGTTTTCTACCTGTTCCTTCTTCTTCTTTCTTAATTTTAGAATCTCCACGATGAAAATTAATCACACTCATAAGCCAGTTAGAAATGTCGCTTACACTCACTAATACAAGTGCATTCTTACACTTATATCCACTAGTCTGAAGGGGCAGGGGCAGCTTATGAAGTGTGCCACGGCACCAACTGTATGAAAACGAAAGAAAGAGAAGTGTATAGGAATTGCGCAAAAAAGATTGTTGCTGAGTATCTGCTCCCTCGTGTGAATAGGCGCGTTAAACGCAAGCGCTCTGTCCTGGTTGTTTTCCGTGGCTTGGTGCCAATTTCAGAACGGCACCATCTACGCTCATAAGCGCCTGTGTTCAGGGATAGGATATCTGCTTCTGTGGCGTACAACTTACGCTTTATCCGTTGGAGTGCAGTAAAGCACGGGACTTAAGATAACTGTCTCTCTGTCGCGAAATCGTACACGAACGCTTCGTATCACATTCTCCATGAATTGTATTACCAAACGTTTGCTGTGCTCGTTACACCTGTGCGTAACAAGAGTACGGATGTAATAAATATCTATTTCCGTTTCCCTGTACGTTCTGTTTGGTACAGTATATTATAAAATAGGATGGATTATTGATAAGATTACCTAAATCGTTCGTAATTGGTACACATATTTATATTTTAACAACCCTTATTTATTTATATATTTATCTATTTATTCATTTATTATTCATTCATTCACTCATTATTTAGTTATTTATTCATTCGTTTATTATTTATTTAATTTATTTATGGTACCGTCAATACAATACCTCACCGGCCGGCGACCATTAAAATCAAAATGATTTTAAAATGTAAAGAGTTACTCATGGCATTGGCTATCCACAGTTCAGTTTAGTTGAAATGAGTGCTGGGATATGAAACAGCAGATAAAGCTGCTAAGTAAGGACTGACCAATTTTTTTTATTGAATCTAACCAGCACTAGGATTGTCAGTAGGACCAGTTATACTGGCTATTAGGAACTGTTTGCTCAGAAAACACAAATGCTGTCACATTACATTAGGATCGACAGCTTACTGTAGAGAAGATTCGAGTTCGGCAATTGAGCTGCCGTGGCCTTCCATGGAGGCGGCCACTAGCTAACTTCACAAAGGCGGAAGCGCGTCTGCCGTGAGATTAACCCGCCTTTAAGTATAGCCACAATCTGTCGTCACGAAGCGAGTTGTATTGTTACTGTATAGATATCATTCGAGTCCCTTCTAGAATGAAATTCGAACATTCGACTACTAGGACTATCTCCCGCGTCAGTTCACGAGCGAATATCGGGGTTGGATTCAGAGTCGGCGTGGAGCTTCGTGTGAGATGTAAACAGTTGTGTACGTCAGAGACATAACAAGCAGAGCAAGTAGGTGTGAACTAAAGATATATAAAGACGCATTAAAAGACATGTTGAAGATGTGTATTTGTGAAAAAGAGAAGTAATTGAGTGTTCCCATTGGGCTAGCGATTTTGTTGACAAATAAATAATGCTTGAGCGGAACCACGTTTCGTTTCATTTTTATTACAGTACTTAAACATATCTATAGATTTGGCGGTGCAAATTATTTGCAACTAGTTACAAACTTCAACCGATGATAGAGGAAATATCAGTGCATTGGTGTGAAAAGCACCCAAAGTAAAACAATATAATAAATATTTAATTTAATTCGATTTCGAATGCACGAAATACATAATTGCAGAAGCATAAGCTTACAGAAATCCGGCTACGAAGCTCCTTCAACATTTATGCACTAGTTTCAGACAGTACACAAACTTGCTCTTTATCTCTCTTTCTTTCTTTCTCTCTCTCTCTCTCTCTCTCTCTCTCTCTCTCTCTCTCTCTCTCTCTCTCTCTCTCTCTCTCTCTCTCTCTCTCTCTCTCTCTCTCTCTCCCTCTCTCTTTCAGATTACTTCGCCCAATACACAGTTGTAATTGTTGTTTTGGTTTAGGCTCCAAGAATTGTAAAATTATTTAAATATGTGGTTTAAGAATCGATATGAATAAGAAAGGAATTGTGAAAATTCAGTAGGTCATGAGTTGACGCAACATGTAAGTGATATGATGTGAATGTTTTATGACTGGTAGCTTTAAAAATGAGATTATGTAATGTGTAATGTAGACTAGTAAACATTAAGTTTGATTGGTAGTAATGGCAATGAGAGAATGAAAAATCAATAATTTTTGGTAAAAAAAAAGTAGGAAAAAGAGTATTTTGATGGAAGACCGTTAAGGTGAACAGATGTAAATTCAGTGCCGTAAAAGAGTTAATATAAGTTTTCTGTTAATTGTAATCAATGATACCGAAATTAAGGGATGCAATGCATAAAGAATCGTAAGTATATTTATTGTGAAACGCGTGCACGTGCAGTTGAGTTGAATAGCATTGGGTTGAATAGCTGTTTTAACAAAACAAACGCAAGAAACAGTTTTCTTAGCAAAAGGTTCTAAAGGGATAGCACTTGACTTCGTTTGAAAAAATATTCTTCGGACCTTTAATAATGGCATGGCCGAGACTAACAATCACAATGGACAAAATAGTCACAAAGGAGTTTTGGATGAATAAGAGGGTTTTCAAGAAGTGAAAGTGACAGACAGATGCACAGCTGTGCACAGTGAGAACAGGCAGTCCGCGGCTGGCGGCCGACAAAAACAGTCATTTGTTTTCTGTCTTGGGTGAAGGCAAGAATTAAGTATTACCGAGTACTAGTATTCTACATACGGCCATTCTAATCCGTGAAATATTGATAACCAGCAACTTCAAGTTGATGTGATAAAACGAAGCAGTCATTAAATCAGTTTGAAACGGGCATTCCAGTGTCATTAGAACTATGCTTACTCATACATATCCACGCATACCCTGAGAGAACCTCATTGCTCCTACCTGCGCCACCATTATCGCTTCATCAAGGTATACAATATTACTCTCAAGTTTTATACGAAAATGTGTATAAATAATATAAATTAAATTGAGCATCTTGATATTTTTTAAAGTAAAAGGAATTTATTGGTATCGAAGTTTATTTAGAAAATTTACCCTATCACTCGCGATCACGTCTGAAAATTCAAGAGTTCTCATAGCTTAGACTGAAGCAGATTCGGAGACTTTTTTATATACATCGATATATTAAGTGGCAGATTAAACCAAGAAGAATCAGTAACTCGAGGCTTCGTCATCGTCTTCCCGGTGAGCGCAATACAACCCACAGCCCCAGCCAAAACGGGGACATCAGGTGAGAATAATCCCATTCCACATGATCACCGCAGACTCCAAGAACATCATCTTCCCATCAGCACCACATTTCCTGTTACACAGTTCCGTATTTTTGGTTTGCAAAAGGCTCTTAATATGAAACTCATAATTATTTTAAATCACTGCTCTGCCCAAACTTTACACTACTACTACTACTACTACTACTACTACTACTACTACTACTACTACTACTACTACTACTACTACTACTACTACTACTACTACTACTACTACTACTACTACTACTACTACTACTACTACTACTACTACTACTACTACTACTACAGGGGGATTTTAGGGCTTATTTCGCCCATGGGTTTATTTCACCCTGGCTTATTCCTCCCTATGGCTGCTTCAGGGTTGTACCCTCTTCAGCCTTGACTATTTGGAGTTGAGGGGGGATGGCTCATTTTTTGTGCTTGATTAGGTTACGTATGCATGTGTTTACAATTTGTCGTTACTTGCTAATTGTAATAATGTTAGTATATGTCATATTTGTAATTTATTTACTTAATATCATATATATTATTTGTTTAATATTATTATTATTATTTGTTTTGTATAGTTTCGTTTTGTTTTTAGTAGTAGGTTTTTTTATTTATTATATATAATTTTTATTATTTAATACAACCTTTGGGTATGTGTACAGTTACGGTATGTACACAATCGTCATTTTTCAGGCTAGAAATATTTGGAGGTGCTCACGTATCTCGTCTTCCTCGGCTTCCTTTATCCTGGCGTGGTGCTGTATCAGGGTTACGATTGCTGGGGCGGTGGTTTCCGTCTTCTTGTAGTTCTCTGCTGCTGCAATCAGCTGCCTCCTGTACGGTCTCTCGGACGCGTTCGCGATGTACTTGTACATTCGGTCTTGTATGTGCTGTTCAAGTGGGGTTGCCTTACAGATGTCGTACACTTCTTCGTTTCTGTGCCAGGGTACGAGTTTGTTGGCTATTCTTAAGCACTTCCTCTCTATCTGTAGAAGCCTGGTTTTGGTATATGTTGTTGTTATTGGGAAGGTGACGATAGCGGCGTAGGTGAAGTATGGTCTTACTATTGTCTTATGCAGTTGGTTGAGGATCGGTGCTGAGAGTTCTATTTTGCCTATTTTTGATAAGTAGTGTAGGGTGGAGATTGCTGTTTTTGCTTCTTTCATCTTTTGCTGGAAATGTGGTTTTGTACTCAGTTTTTGTGAAGCTTTATTCCCAGGTACTTCACGGTGGTCTGTATAGGTATTTTGTGCCCTTGGTAGGCTATCGTCGATTCCTGGTAGTTACGCTTTGTTTTCCTGCGGAAAATGATGGCTTGAGTTTTGCTCGCATTTATTGTGAGGCGCCATTTGGATGCGCATCTGTGAAAGGCTTTTAGCTGTTTCTTTAATCTTGGTTTTGCGTTCATCAGCTTCGGAGCGCTGCTCAGATATGCAGTGTCGTCGGCGTATTGGGCTAGTTCTATTGCTGGGTGGATTGGCTGTGGCGTGTCTGATGTGTAAATGATATAGAGTAGTCCTGAGATAGCGCTTCCTTGAGGTGTGCCTGCTTCTAGTGTAATGAGTGCTGAGAGAGTGTTGTTGATCATTATGCGAGCTGTCCTGTGATATAAGAAGCTTGCCGTCCATCTTATGATGCGCTTTGGGATGCCCATCGTTGTCATTTTATACAACAGTCCATTTGTCCAACATCTATCGAATGCTGCTTGTATGTCAAGAAAGACACCTATGGTCGTGAAGCCTTTATAGATGTTGTTCTGGATCGTTGATATTATTCTCAGTTGTTGGTCTTCGATTGTTATCTTTCTCCTGAAGCCGGCTTGGGTGTTCGGAATTAGTTGGTGGTGTTCAAGGTAGCTTTGTAGTCGCTTCACTAGTATTTTTTCGAATACTTTGGACATCATTGCAGTTAATGAGATGGGCCGGTAGTTTTCAGGGCTGGTGTTGGGTTTTCCAGGTTTCTCCAGTAGGATCATGTGGGCCTCTTTCCATGTCTGCGAGTGGTATCCATGTTTTAGAATTGGGTTGTATAAGGCTGTAATTTTGTCCATCATCTGGACTTTACACTTTCTTGAGCTTTCTTTTCTCCTTCATCAGATCTACTGGTAGCCGTAATTGTAACTGTGCGATACCAATTTGAGAATATGGAAGATTTACTATTCCGTCGTGATTGTTGTCTCCCACAAGACCAAACCTAAATTCATTATCATTACTTGGAAATGTTCCTTATTGTCACCAAAGAGGTATTTTTGCTTTTGTTGCATGTTTTTGTATTATTTCTAACAAACTTAAAGTGAAGAACTTTTCATTCTTATCTTTTCATCATTTGTGTCAATAAATTCATAAGCTTTATACAATGTAAATAAATGCTTTTCTCTGATGAGTTTCGTAACCCTTTATTGCGATAGAAGTTTGTGAATGCACCGGTGGCTTTATTAGTTAATAATAACTTGTATCAAATAAGTGATAGAACAGAACCGGTATAGCAGGATTGGGCAAACAGTATAAATTTATGGAATTATGGAAATAGGAATTTTTGAGCTGTCATCGACATTTTCAAAATTATCACTTCAGAGAAGCCAGATTTCATCAGGAATTTGAAAGCATTTAAAATTGTTTTTAAATAGAGATTCGGTTTACCAAAATCAGTAAGACAGAATTTATGTTCTTTGTTCATACTACATATAAATGCCATCTAAGATGGCAGTGTTTCTATCTTTGGAACCTTGTTGTTAAGATATTTTCTTTTCTTTCATTTAAGTCCCTGTCCCTTCTCCGATATAAGATTTTCGTATTATGCACATGTTTCCACAGTTTCATTTTGACTACCCATCGTGAATGACTCAAAAATACTCAACGGCATCTTCCTACCAATAGCTTTGAACAATGCTCTAGCCTCAGCTATACCAATGATGACAGGCGTGCATAGCAGCCAGTTTTACTATTGTGAGGTTACTATGCTTTCCTCCACACTCCAGGCGTCACTTCACAAACTTTATGATGAAGTGTATAAACTTCTAAGCACTAAAACCAGGTAGAAAGGAACTTTTTTGTTGTTGTGGTAATTTTACGTCCTCCAACGTTAAGTCATATTGAACGATAAATGGAATGGGCGAAATGGTGCTCAAATGAGCCCAGGGTCCATAGAGCTTAGTTACCCGACATTCGTCTTTCAGGATTAGAGAAAACCCCGGAAAAAATCTTATCCAGGTAACTCACCCTGACCGAGATTCGAACTCGGGACCTCTTGAACGTGAGGCAGATACTCTACCACTACGCTACCGAGGCAGGCTAGGAAAGGAACTGTTACTAGATTGTACCAGGTATAACATAACACAAAACCGGTTTTCATCTGCCTGTGAGTGACCTTGTGCTGCTGTTCTTTCTAGTGAAAATGGTTGCGAATTGATAACTTATTCAGATGCTTAAGAATTCCTATACCTGTTAAAGACTTTACTGTGTATTAACAGAGCGTGATGAATTCTTCTGGAAATTCAAATGTTCTTCAAGCCGCATTAATTACGACAAAGGTTACTGCAAGATCAGTATCATTGGTGAGAAGCTACCTTTGTAATTGACATTCGAGCTGCCACGTGGCCGTCTCAGTACATTGTTGCCATATTTAATCGCGATCCGTTTGCAGCTGCAATAATATCCGCGAGACATAAAAACCAGTAAAGTTATGGATAAAATACAACATTTGGAATGAGTAAATCCTAACATATTTACTTTGCATAATACCACTTAATGAAGTACTTGCAAACAGAAAATCAGATCATGTGAAAACCTTAGTAAATTTTCACTGAAGCCATAGCTGTTGCAACGCCACAGCGATTTTGACTGGCCAGTGATTTGACTAGTCCCTCTCAGCTGATAACACACCGCACAAGTGTCAATCCAAGCAATTTCTCAGCAACCCAAATCATCTGGCCCTACTCAGGATATTGTCACAAGTATAGCTGGGGAATAATTAGGAAACCGTCAAATTTTAGAATCTTACGACCCAAGGCTCACTCTCGTGACTTATATTCACGCGTTTAGGAGTTCTTAATTCCGCTGAGTAGTTAGATCAGCAGCTGTCAGATTACACATGTGTTTTTACACATCAGATGCGGACAGCTAGTGCCCGTATGTATTTTTAGAACTATGACATACGCTTACGTCAGTGCCGGACCACAAGTATGATTTGGCTTAATTTGATTGGGGGATGCCTAATTGTAATTAAGGTGATCGATATAATACTGAGTCAGCTTAACAACGCCATGTTAGGACCCGCATTTAAAGACTGGTTAGGCCAACAGTGGGGGTTGAGTACAGGTCACTTAAGTCCAGGAGTCAAACCGAGTTATTGCTGGTTGGTCATCAGGGTCCTCGTCCGCATAAGTTTGACAGAGCTTAACTCCAAGAATTAGCCTAGGGTCCGTGGAACTTCTCAGCCACACAGCATTCTTAAGGTAAGCACTCATGAATCAGTAATATGACATTGTATCACTACCTCCACCCCTAAGCCTCTTCAAGGCTGAGGGGATGTATTGTATTACATTTTTACTACCTATCAGAATTAGTGTCTAGTAAATGGGGTTGAACATGGACTGTGCTAACTTGTATTGTTTCCACCTCCGGCGTCTATCCTCTACCCCCCCCCATACCTCCTAGCTAGTCCCTAGTTACCGGGTTGGTTGTGCACCCTCCTCAGCAATCAACCACAACGTAACAATATCATGGGTGGAATAGGAGTGGTATATCAGCATACCTCGATCGTTTAGTGAGATGCTTTTGCGTCAGGTACCTCCTCAATAATGTCCATTAAGATCCTTAAGAGACTCACTCTTATCAAACTTGTCACTAATACAGCAAGCGTCAGATAAGCCTACCGCTACAGCCTGCATCCCGTTTACCGGCAATCTATCCGGCAGAATCAGCAGAATTCTCGCCAAATACATCAGGACCATCCACAAGCCACCTCCGAAGATTAAACATCTGTTGAGACCAGTGAAATACAAACTGGATTTCCAAGTTCCGGGAGTGTACCGCATTCCCTGTGAATGTGGGAAAACGTATATCAGACAAACCGGAAGGACCATCGCTACTAGAATAATCAAACCTGAGAAGTCTGGGCTGGCAGAGTATTGTGTTGATAGCGACCATAGAGCCAATTTTCGGGAGACGACCATCTTGGCAAAATGCAACAGTTACCGGGAGCGGAGAATTAAGGAGGCTTTGGCGATTTCCTCTGAAAGGAGCACGCTTAATCGTGATGCTGGATTTCAGTTCAGCTCCTCTTGGAAACCGGCCTTAAAAATGAAAATCCATCGAATTAAGAAGCAAAGATCAATACAGCTTGATAATCAAGTTAAGTAGTTACGTTTCTTTGACACAATTTTCTATACTCACACCATCTCATGACCTGGCATTTAATTTACTGAAAACAGTTTTTTGTTCAGTAATGCGAATTTTGATAGTGTTTTGTCTTTGTTTATAGTTGTGTTATATCCAGGGTTTCATTTTGTAGTTATAACAGTTTATAAATATCCTGAAGATGGGAGAGATGTACACTCCCGAAACGTTGATACCTAATCATCTTTTCACCTGGCTTGCTGCCTGAGAAGAAAGTGAGCGTATTCGTCGCCAGGAAAGCTTCAGGTCCTATTTTACTGTCACTACCGATTTCCCTCGTGTGGCAGATAGTAGAGTAGCCGTACTCCCATAAACTCTCTGCATTTGAAGTAGATTAGCTTAGAAGCGAATCCCATCAAATGGTAGGAGGTTAGTAGGGAATGATAGGTGTGACGTTGGTGTGCTACTCTAAGGGGATTGGGGAAGCTCTGTGATGCCATCCAAATCATCGTCTGCTTCGCTCGTGTAAGGAAAACTAACCATCTGAAGAGATTATTTCTGTTTATGCAATCATTGCCACACGTCATCAGCTTATCCTCTTAATAGGATATCCGACTTCCGCGCATCCCACAACCATCCACAGCTTGATTCCGTACATCACTCGTCTGAAGCCAATAACACATAGACTTTCGCGCATATTGGTTTACGCATGTAACGACTGGATTCCTCATTTACTGAAATTTGATCATTACCAGGGACTTTATGGAAGTAGGGTTATTTTAATACTACCGCAGAGCTTGGTCGCTATTGCCAATGTTTCTACGCCCTGTATCATGTTTTATTCGAGGTTAAATATATTATGCATCAAAACATTATTCATATTTGTGTTGCAGGACAGTGCGTACACATTAGCGGTAGTTGATCCTGATGTACCAGGTACTTCTATTGGAAATTACTTCTTACACTGGTTGGTTGCTGACATTAAGGCAAGTAAACGCTAGCAGCAAATTTATATCGTGAACCAAGGAAAAATTCCTTATTGCCAAATATTTGGTAACGCCTAATAAAAACTATTTTCTAAGTACTATATTTAAATAACGAATTGTTTTCTACATATTTTAGTCATTGCACTGCTTGAAAGTATAGGAAGTTTAGTGGAACTTATTAAGTAAGGGATGAAAAAAAGTACATATACCATAAAATACCAAATAATTTAGATCCAATAGATATTGTCGCCAGGCATTGTTGAGTTGTTGCGGGACCGTGCGCGGGTAGTAAACAGAGACAAAGCGGCCAGCGCGTGGGCGCAGTGCTAATCACTTGTCGAGAGAGAGAGAGAGAGAGAGAGAGAGAGAGAGAGAGAGAGAGAGAGAGAGAGAGAGAGAGAGAGAGAGAGAGAGAGAGAGAGAGAGAGAGAGAGAGAGAGAGAGAGAGAGAGAGAGAGAGAGAGAGAGAGAGAGAGAGAGAGAGAGAGAGAGAGAGAGAGAGAGAGAGAGAGAGAGAGAGAGAGAGAGAGAGAGAGAGAGAGAGAGAGAGAGAGAGAGAGAGAGAGAGAGAGAGAGAGAGAGAGAGAGAGAGAGAGAGAGAGAGAGAACAGCAGTGGGAGAAAGAGACATAGGTAATGTAAGCTTTCCCGCTGCACCACGAAAGACCGTGAAGCTTGGTAAGCTTTCGAGAAACTTCGGCAGCGTTCGAGAAAGAGCGGCTCGGATATATATGCGACAGTTGGAGTTGTCCTGAGTCAGAGTCGGCAGGGAGCTGCTAGGAGTTGCAGTTGCGAGCCAGTGAGCCGTTTGTTGTGTATGTGGACGTTTGAACCGTACCGAGTCGAGAACTGATAATCGTGTAGTGATTTGAAGGTGAATTCTTTTGTTTGTTTAAGTGTGGTGAAGCCGTGAGAGACGGTGCTGGTGTATGCTACGTCATCCTGCTAATCAGGGTGTACAAACTGTCTTTCTGCGGAAATAAAGAGCATTTTGAATTTCTGCAAACTAAACTTTTAATTTTACGAACCCACAAAGCCGGAATTGGTGTCAGAAGAGGGATACGAAATTGGAAGCTACATTGGCAAAGATTTTAGAGAAGATGGAAGAGCTAACGACAACCTCCCTGCCGAACTGACTCACGCAACTCCCGCTGCCGCATATAAACCTGAGCCGCTGTTTCTCGGAGGCTGCCGAAATTTCTCGAAAGCTGTCGAAGCTTCATGGCCTTTCGTGGTGCAGCGGGAAAGTTCAGACTACCTCTGTCTCTTTCTCTCTCTGTTGCTCTTTCTCTCTCTCAGCAAGTGATTAGCGCTGCGTCCACGCGCTGGCTGCTGCATCTGTCTCTTTGTTTACTACCCGCGCACAGCCTGGCAGCAACTCAACAATGCATGGCGACAATATACAGGCCGCGCTATGGCTGTGTGGTTTGACCTCTTGGCTCTCACCAAGGCGGCCCGGGTTCGATCCCAGGCGACCGCAAAGTGAGGTTTGTGGTGGACAACATGGCGTTGGAACGGGTTTTCTCCGTGTCCTTCATTTTCACTCGCCAGCATTCCACCGATTTATCCATCATCTTCTTTTCTATCACCTCATCTCTCACACTTTAAGTTCCAGCGTTGGGCTGATCCCTCATCCCAGAATCTCTCTGATCAGAAACATCTGATCTTCAACGCCTTGCCTACGGGCCTCGAGGTTGCGCGCTTCAGAAGGCCCTATGTTCCACTTAAGAAATTACAGGATTTCATTAATTCATTCAATAAACATACAGCTAATGACATTAAAATTACGTTCTTTGTTGCTTACAACATTTCGGTAGGAATGATTACTTTTAAAAATATTTTTCATTATTCCACAAATCATTAATGATACTAGAAACTTTATAAACTTCAGTATTATTTCCAGACTAATCAGAAATGGAGTAATTTTATAGAAAAAGGGCCGTTTAAAATGTTTCCCTTACATTGCGAAAATGATCACAAGTAACTGTGGTAACAAACCAACACCAGGAAGACTGGATTTGCAATACAGAGATCAAAAAGTTGGCTGGGCGAGTTCGCAAGAAAAAATACTTGACACATGCGGGAATCGAATACACGATCTTCGCGGTAGTAGCAAGTCGTTATGACCTACTGAGCAAACAGATTGTATTAAATATTGTATTTGGGCCCAAGCGTCATAAGGGGTGGTGAGTTTGCATGAGAAACTCTCGGTAAGTGTGGGAGTTGCCTTTCAATAGGACGCGGCCAGCGTATTCTAAATATTGTATGTAAAAGTAGTTGTACTTACAAATACTTATCCGCTTTATTTATTTGCGTTTAGGGGGCCCAAAAACATGTTCCCGGCAAAATCTCTACATCGAGCATTTTAGCTCTTGCGATATTTGGTAAAAAATAAAATGTATTTCTTAAAGTTTTGGGAATACTCTTGAAGTTCTTTACATTTCGAATGAATTTGCATTACCTAAAGTGCAAGAATGAATTTGCATTACCTAAAGTGCAAGAGATGGACAAAACCTTAATTCAGAAAAGTGTAGATCTCTTTTAAACATACAATTTACGTGAAATAACTGTAGAACTACCATTACCAAGACATTCTCTAAGACTGGTTTGAATTTCCACATAACAGCATTTTTAACCGATTAATGGCTATTTGTTATTCCCTTTATTTTTTCTGATAGTCACGCGAAGCGAACATAAACTGTAATTACATAAAAGACATGTGTATCACTTACTACTGTACACTCCTACAGAAATGGTAATAAAACCATTTCTGCAATGTTTACCTCGATTAACTTGAAGTAGATAGAAGAAAGTTTTTTTTTAAATATATTTTTAGAAGACGGAGTAGAGAAAGTCATATGTATGTAACACGAATTTTTAACTATCACGTAAGCACTCTAAAGAGCAGTAAGAATGCGGAAACCTAAATCACAATTGAAAGGTCAGCATTAGCCCTTGAACTACTGAGGCAAAGCTAGTCATAAAATCTGCAGCAAATGACTGCGAAATGAATTTAAAGCAGTTATAGGTGTGTTGAAAGCGATAGTTATACATACGGCATAATGTTCCTGAAGACTGCTTCCGCATCCTGGGAGAACATGGTTTATAGAAAAAATACCAGATGGTAAAGAGTTCCTTTGTTATGACACTATGACAAATTTCGGAGGCCGTAGGTTTAGTACCTTGACCAATTAGATCCTTTGCGCCTATGCCTCATGGGGCACTCCTGGGAGGGAGGGTGAAATGAGAAGAAACTAAGGGTGGCCAAACTGAGGAAAGATAACAGCAGAGAGATATAGTCCCGCTGCTGGAACTGTTACCATGTATTTATCTTTGGTAATAATACCTCTCAAATAACGCACTGATTACTCCACGTGTAGTGAACATATATCTGTCATTTGTGATTCCTGCGAACTTCATTGGCTGAAGTGATGCGTTCATTGGTGCTTAGCACAGGGCCATGCAGCGCAGCAGTTCCCCTCTCACTCTTACAAGAATAATCAGTGCCTTATCTGAGAGGTTTTTGTTAACAAAAAATAAATCCATGGTAACCGTTCCAGCAGCGGGACTATACAACAGATCTGAACTCCCCGGTGGCTGCTAGTACATTCGGCTAAAACTAAAAATACGTCGGGCGAACATTCGAGCACCTCCTGAACGGGAGCTGTTCGGATGGTTGGTCTCGACTGGGCAGTACCCGCCACCCATGGGCAATTGGGTAAGTCTTGCTGGCTTGAAGGCATTGACGGACGCCTAAAAGTATCCCGGGTACTAGTGTGCAGAGCTAGTAGCACAGTGTGGTATACTTATCACCAGTGGCCCTGCCTAGGTTTTCGGTAGTTTCCTTCCACCCAAAGGGGGGGGGGGGTCTTGGTATTGGCCTAGGAAACATCCAGAGTGCTTCGGTGCTCCCTGATTTTAGAGGGGAAATCTTTGAGCTTTCGGATAGACCTCTTCAAACTGTCCCCCTGAGACCTTACACATACCCTTGGGAGCCCGAGATTTGAAGATCTCCGCCGATTCGGAGGACGAGGATTTTTGGAGAGCAGCTGTCATGCACGCCGAAACTCCTACCGATATTTGAAAAGACGATGAAAGCTGATATGGAGGGACAGAAAATTCGGGGAATATCTATATTTCCCAGAATTCGCCTAGAGACATCGGAAAATCTTTGAAAAAATTCATAACTCAGGAAGGTCGGTCACGAGAAAGGGACACAAGAGCTTCTGAATGCGGGCCATTGGCATTAAGCGTAAGCTATCCTGCTCGGCTTTCTTTGTTAAAGGAAACATTTGCAATGCTTGCCCTATTTTGAACTTTAAATCCGTCTTGCCTGTCAACACTCCATCTTTTGTGGTTATATATATATATATATATATATATATATATATATATATATATATATATATATATATATATATATATATATATTCTTTAGAATGGTTGAGGTTCCTACAGTTAACTAACATTATAAGAATTCTATGGTCTTAAATCTGTAACTTCTTCTGTACTGTTTTACATTAATCATACGTGCCATTCATTTCATGGTACAGTCACTCCGGAGCCCACACGTCTAAATCTGAGAAAAAGAAGTTGCCCAGACATTGACTAGTAAAAGTAAAGACAAACTTGAATATTACCTAGATTCTACTTCTTAACTGGAAAGTGTTAAAAATGTCCAATCATTGCACATTTGCTTAAAGTAGGAGTTAGCTCTCACGTTCTACTGCGTAAGCTCTTAACGACGACTAATGATAATAAATACCAATTGAGATAGTTGGTACTAAAGCTAGAAGATTTACACAAGCCAGTCGTGTAATACAAGGGGCGTCCAGAAAGTAAGTTCTGTTTCAATTTATCTCTGCTGCAGCGCTGCGATCGCAGTTCCGCACAGGCGCAGTAGACGCTCTGTATCAAGGAGAAGAAACGTGCGCCATTGTGAGATCGCTGTCAGCCACGTACGCTTTGTTGTGCTTGTTTACAATGTCGGTGTTGATTGAAAATCCCGCCGCTTGTGAAATCAG
This sequence comes from Mantis religiosa, assembly GCA_030765055.1. Classification (NCBI taxonomy): domain Eukaryota; kingdom Metazoa; phylum Arthropoda; class Insecta; order Mantodea; family Mantidae; genus Mantis; species Mantis religiosa. Next base: position 98,654,011 of record CM060957.1, read on the forward strand.
ATCTGTGATTCGTTTTCTGAATGCTAGGAAAGTGAAACCAATTGAAATTTTTAGGCAAATTTGCGATGTCAAAAGGTGTTGTGTTTCTTCACGACAACGCACGACCACAAACTGCAAATGCGACGAAAAACATCCTACAGGGATTTGGCTGGGACGTGTTTGACCACCCTCCCCCCGTACAACCCTGACCTCACTCCTAGCGACTTTCATCTGCTTTTGCATTTCAAATCGTTCCTTGGCGGTCAACACTTCAACAATGACGAAGAGCTGAAAGAAAATGTTTCCAACTGGTTGCAGACACAGGCGGCGAACTTCTATGAATAAGATATACAAAAACTTGTGCCTCGCTATGACAAATGCCTGCAAAATTTCGGCAGTTATGTGGAAAAGTAGTTTAAGAGTTGTAGAATTTTGTGGAATAAATAATTTTTCTGTATCTGTACACAATTTAATTTTATTACCAAACAGAACTTACTTTCTGGACGTATCTCGTATTACAACCAGGAATAACATCGTTCGTACATAATGTTGCAATCGCCTTCTCTGTTGCATAGGGAATTGTACTACCTATAGTAAGCGGGCACTCCATATTGATTAATATAATGACGGATTTATTTGAATGACTCAGACAAAAATTTGCACAAGGAATAATATCACAATATAAGTGGACGTCAAGCAGCATTATGCTGAAGAACCATAAAACAAGGCTGTGCAGGTTCATTCATGTTTGGACATATACAGACCTGTTCATCTGGCATTGTGATGTGTCTGTATTGAGCTGACTATGAGTTTGTCCAGTAGTGAAATATTTCCTTCCTTTCTTTATGGAAGTGTATGTAGTGTTTTAGTGTTTTGTTTTTTCATCATGCCAAGAAAGTGTGTAAATCATGTAGACAGTTTCTGCTATATTTGTGGAGAGCTGACCTTCAAGTCTGAGACGAAATTTGATCCCACTTGTAAAGAAATATAATCAACTTTACTTTGGCTCTCAGGCTGGTGACTTTGATAAGAGCTGGACACCAAACACATGCTGTGTTTAGTGTGTTAGACTGCTGACTGGGTGGAAAAATGGTACATATCGTATGCCATTTGCAATTCCTATGATTTGGAGGAAACCGAAGGGCCATTTAAGTGATTTTTATTTCTGTTTGTCAAATATAAAAGGAATCACATCTAAAACGAAACATACATTAAGTAACCGAATTTGCAATCTGCAATAAGACCTGTCTTACACAATGAACAGTACCCTGTACCAGTATGTGCACATACGACCTTAGGTGATATCTCTGATTCTGACCTAACTGAAACTAAGAATGCTTCAGATGAAAATAAAAATGATCCTACATATGAAGTCATCAGAACCATACTTTCATAATCAGAAATATCTTAGTGACCTGATTCGTGATTGAAATCTATCTAAACAGCAAGCTGAAGGTTTAACTTCCAGACTCAAAGGGGGGAATATACTTCAAAAAGAAGTAAGAATATGTAGTTATAGTGGCCGCCATAGTGATTTCAAAGACTGCTTCTCTGAAGAAAATGGTATAAAGCTATGTGATGCAACATGTATTTAAAAATTCACTTCTTCGACTCTCACTTAGACTTCTTCCCCGAAAATCTTGGATCTGTCAGCGATGAGCACGGTGAGCATTTTCATCATCAAATTTCTACTATGAAAAAGAGGTACCAGGGCAAGTGGAGTTCCAATATGCTGGCTGACTATTATTGGACCAAGAAGAGAGACGTCTCAGATGCAAAATATGACCGAAAATCACTATCTACCACTTTCTAGGGAAGTCAGAATGAGTAGTTATAATTTTGAGTTAGACAGCTAGTCACGGATATTTTTTGAATATTATAAAAATTCAAATAAATATCACACAAAAACTGCCCGATGGGGAGAAACTAAAATTATATTTGAATTCAGCACGAAAATTACTTCTAGAAAATGTTATTTTAATTCTTGTGAAAGAAAGAAAGTTCATTTTTGTCGACTAGTGAATAATAATAATAATAATAATAACAATAATAATAATAATAATAATAATAATAATAATAATAATAATAATAATAATAATAATAATAATAATAATAATAATAATAATAATAATAATAATAATAATAATAATAATAATAATAATAATAATAATAATAATAATAATAATAATAATAATAATAATAATAATAATAATAATAATAATAATAATAATAATAATAATAATAATAATAATAATAATAATAATAATAATAATAATAATAATAATAATAATAATAATAATAATAATAATAATTATAATAATAATGGTGTTACAAGTACTTTTCCAATAATAAATATTATAATAAATTATAAATAAAATAAATAAAATATAAATAATTATAAATATAATAAATATTATAATTATTATCCTTGGCTTCCTACCAATCATTTTTAGAGTTTTTAAAAATCATTAGGTTATTTTAATAACATTCATAATGCTATGTTAACATTAAAGGTAAAATGGCCATGAGTATTGTAAGAGCATGTTTAAGGAAATTACCTGACATTAATGGCAAATGGCTGGAAAGGATCTATACTGTCATAGTAGAAAATAAGATGTTGCATGGGGAAGATATGGGGAGTGGATGAAGCATGGGAAGAGGTGGATGTTATTAACAGATCCTTTTGTAAATATATTTTGGCCTTACCAGTAGCTGCACCCAATGGGGCAGCACAATTAGAGTTGGGAAGACATCCAACAAGGGTTAAAATTGCCTCAACGGTATTGAGATATCTATACAGAGTTGCCAATGTTGCCAATTTGGAGGAAAGCAGTATTATCAAGGAATGTTTTCTTTTGCAGATGAGAAGCAAATGGGGAGAGTCTTGGGCGCAAAAAGTAAGGGAACTGATGGAACAGATAGTTATGGGACACATTTGGAGAAACGAGGAGTATTATTATAGGGGCTTTTGGAAAGAGGTAGAATTAAGGCTGGAAGATTTAGATAGCCAAGTTATATTTACCAGTGTAAGTGAGAAAAGATCATTGAGGACGTATAGGGAAATAAAGACAGTGTGGGGGAGGGAGAAGTACATAAATGTGTGTAATAAGTTAGGGCGAGAAGGATTTGCCTGGGCAAGGACAGCAGTTAGAAATTTGAAAAGGATACAGGGAAATGCCCAATGTGTGGAGAAGAGGATACAGATTGGCATAGTATACTTTATTGCAAACAAACAAAGATATGGAGAGAACAAATTTGGCAACAAAAGTGGGACAGTTTTAGAGATGGGGGGAGGTATAAATAATAAAGAAAATGTTATTGGTAAAAGGAGAAATGAATGTAAGTAATACAGGTGAATATCTGGGGAAAGTTAGAGAGAAATGGGTAAGATTGATGAAGAATAACTAACAATTAAGGGCTGGAAAACTAGAGAGAGGGATACAAGGGAGAGGAGGATCATCAATACGCGGAAAACCAGGGACTATGTGTATTGAGACCGAGACTTGGGGCAAGCAGGTAGGAAGGGTATGTTAGATATGAATAAGTATTTTATTATTGTGTGAAAGAAATGTTACAAATATCAATGTATCAATGAAATTGTATGTAGAAGAAAGATGAGAAATAAATACTATACTAAATACTATATTAACATTGTGGTTTGGATAAGATGGTATCTACAGGTTGCTGTGGATTCACTCAAAAGATGAGTTATGCCTTCACAGACACACGGATGCATAAACATACACGGATCTTCCATTTTAATTCTTTGTTTTATTCAGTACACCTCAAAGCGTATATTTTCAGTAAAATCTCGGTAGTGAACTTTCGGGTGAAATACAATATCTCCTACACATGCCTGTGGTTGAGAAGGTAAAGGTGTTTTGAGAAAAAATCTGTGTATGGTGTGCGAGCAAAAATTATTCCACAACCAAATTTTTGATAAATATCAAATTTGATATTTAGTTTCGGTATCTTTAAAAGATGTGACATGAAGAATTTTAATAACATCCATCTATCTCAAACTACCAATTACGAGTATATAGTAATCGACAGATGAAAAATATAGATATCAATTTATTTCGAATAACTATTATGTGGCATCAGTCATGCACGAGATATTCATTGGTTTCCATCTTTAATACTGTTGTTATTTCTTAAGTGCTACTCGGTTCTTTTTTTTTGTGGTATCATGAAAAGTGCATGAAATGTGCAGGTCAGCATGTAATGATCATATTTTTAAACGTTTGTCAAATTCGTTTTCCGCTATAGTCATTGTATCTACAACGAAATGTGTAATCAACATAGGCATTAATTCAAACTCGTATTTCGATTACGAAAAAGTACATAGAAAAATCAAATTTCGTAAGAATAGTTATGTAAATTATGTAAAAGTAAACGATACTTGATAGAGAAGGTTATGTAGCATTTTAAAGAACGCTATCCTTGACATATTGCTGTAGTAAGCAAAGCTACTGAATGAAGTTCTATTGTTTGCGTTTGTTGATAGCCTACACAAAGACTAAGCTCAAAAACAAAAGAAAAACGAAATGTTACAGCAAGTACGAAGGCAACAGTAATGTTAGTATTCACTCCCATCTAGACGTTACCTACGCCAATGCTAGAACTGCCATTAAATCTCCATAAATCTATGCCATATCTGGTGTTCTTGGAGTATTAATGCGAGCATGATAAATCGCTCTAATGAAGCATGTTCTCAAGTGATCAGACACGTAAGACGGAAATTATAGACACGTTGTTAGACTTACTTTTCCATTAGCTCTGTAATCAATGGCTGCCAGTTTTTTTGTTCTCCTCCCATGCAACATAGCTTGTAACTTCCTGCTATTATGGAACCTTTGCGTTCATGATACTTCTTGTGGCGAAGATTAAAAGAGAAGTTACATACGTTTACTTTCTCTAATAAAGGATTTACAGCAAGTAGTGAAAGTATAATATTCTACCCAATATTTGGATATCAAAATGTAACCTTAAATTCATGTTTTAAGACTCCCTGAATAAAAGTGTGCTTTTTTAGAAAAAGGTTTGTGTGTGGTGAACAGAAAGTCGGTTAAATACCGAACTTAATACTTAAGCTCAGCATCTTCCAAACATGCAACTCGAAGATCGTCAAGAAAATGTGCCTACACCAGACTACCTCTGGAACATTTTTCAAAATACTGATATTGTCAATAAGGATCTACTGCTTTTTATTAAAACATAGTATGTTTAAGGTATTTCCATGATAAATGAAATGTTTATCTTGAATTTTCTGGAAATATCCGTGAAAGACCTCTTCATTATAGATGACTTTTGCATAACAAGTGAAGTGTAAGAGACAAGGCAAGATCTTACAACATAAAAATTACAGATTTCATTTACGTCAAATTAATTATTTTTGTGGAGTAAACTATTAAGCATAAACAATATATTTAAGACACTTTTATGACAAATGAAATGTGTATCATCAGTTTTCTGGGAATGTCCTCAGAAGTCTACTTATCCTGGATGTTTTTTTACATAAATGATAAACTGTAAGTGATACACTAAATCTTACTCCTCAAAAATGCAAATTTCTTTGAAACACACAATTTATGTAAAATACCTATACTTCCGAGACATTTGTTGCTATTTGTTTGAATTTTTCAATACTTATATTTTTCTCAAATAGGAAGTTATTATTCGATTTTTATGTTCTAGACCAGCAAAGGGAATGAAATGTTAATGTCTTTACATAGCGACCAGCTCTTAAAAGATTCGAGTTTCATTTAAAATCTACTGTATTCTCTTCTCATTGTTAGAGGTGTGTTCAAATTATAAAACCTATTTTTTAGGTCTGGGACCAGATAGAAACTTCTGTTTTTTTGTAAATGCACGTGGACTCTTTATAAATGCGTGACAGAGATGGCAGCACTATAAAGTGCATAGAATCCTAGTGGCAGCGATGAGAGTTAGGACTGTTTTTGACACTTAAAATGGAGACGTTTTAAGTGCAAGAACAGCATGTAATCATTCGTTTTCTCAATTTTCGTGTAGTGACCCCTATTGAAATTCATCGCCAGTTGAGTGAGGCATGTGGTGATGGTGCCATGGATGTATCTAATGCTCGTTCCTGGGTGCGACAGTTCAATGAAGGCAGAACATCGTGTGACAATAAACCAACGCAGTCACGGTCTCGCAACAGCTGGTCTGACGACATGATCCAGCGAGTGGAGAACGTTGTTTTGGAGGATCACCGATTGAGCATTTTCAGATCTTCATGTAGGATTGTGTGCACAGATCCTAAGGAAATGCCAATTTTAGAGGCGATGTCTGCAACTGTCTTGGTTTGTAGTCACATTATGCTCTGCCTTCATTGAGCTGTCGCATCCAGGAACGCACATTAGACACATAATGGTACCATCACCACATGCCTCACTCAACTGACGATGAATTTCAATAGGTGTCACACCACGAAAATGGAGAAAACGAATGATTACACGCTGTTCTTGCAATGAAAACGTCGCCATTTTAAGTACCAAAACAGTCCTAACTCTCGTCGCTACCACTAGAGTTCTATGCACTGCACAGTGCTGCAATTTATGTGACGTATTCACAAAGAGTCGATGTGTATTTGTTTTTTAAACAGAATTTCCTATCTGGTCCCAGATCTGAAAAAAATAGGTGTTATAACTTGAACGCAGTTCGTACTTAGAAGAAAACGCAATAAACCCACTTCCAAAAGTCCACTAGATTAATATTAAGTAAAGACAAATATCTTAAAAATATTTTGTACATATGTGAGTTCACATAACAAATACGGTATGATATACTTATAGTAAGTACTGCATTTTACCCAAAAGTTTGTCATCGAGTTTTATTGAGAGGCTCACAAATCCGATATATGTTCTTTTACAAAAGATTCGTGTACATTTGTTTATGCATGTGTGCATCCACGTGTTCGCCAATTGTGAACATAAGACTACGAATAGGAAAATAGCAGTTCAGTAACTACAAGTTAATCTGAGAAGATTTTAAAAAAATATCATAGTTAAAAAATCCTATTAAGTCGAATCATGTTATTATTTTAGAATAAGTGTCCAGCTTCAATTTTGAGATGTAAAATTATGTAAGTCAAACATGAGATCTGGAAACAAAACTAAAATCCTACAGCTTTTAGTAGCCATAAAAATAAAATTAATTCGAAAAGTAATAAATAATATTACAATTCTACAGAGCAACGACTACAATAGCTTAGTATGGCTGTGAAAGCCACGTAATGATGAAATACCTCAGAAAGAGGGCGGAAGCAGCAGATATGACTGATGGTGACTTTTGACAAGATATATGTATTACAGTATTATAAAAGAAATTAAGACGTAAGTTCTCTACAAAAAAAGAAAACTCTGATGTGTTGCACTCACATGACTTTTTCTACTCCTGTACAAGCTATTCTTACAAAGACTTATTTCTCTATGTGGTTCATGTTAATCGAGATAAACATATGCAGAATTTTATTACCCAATTTTCTTATAGGCGGAAGGGAAATATGGGAATATTGGGGGCTTTAACCGATAGTTAAATCCTTTAAGAGCTGGTAGTCACTATGTGATAGCTTTGACATTCCGCACTCTTCGAATAGCAGTTTGTAAAAGTGTGAGTATTGGTAAAATAAAAAAGTGACTCCATAAAAAGTTATATTCTATTTGGCATAAATTGTGTTTTAAAGATGTCTATGTGTTTTTTTACCAAGACTTCTATACCTCTATGCAAATGTCATTCAGAATTAAGAACACTTTTACGGACATTCTCAGAAAATTCAACATATACACCCCCCCCTTTTTTTAAAACTATCTAAGCATGCAGAATTTTGATTTAAACGTTAGAGTCATTTTGAGAAAATTCAAACGCTTAAAAAAATTCCATGTAAAGGGTAGTCTGGTTTTTGGAGATTTTATAGAAAATATTCTTGTCGCGTGTTTGGAAGACGCCAAACTTAAATACCAAATTTGGTATGTCATTCTATTCACAGACAGGCAAATAAGCAAACAGATGGGAGACATACAGGATTTTTTAAAAATGTATTATTTGGATTAAGATCTTAAAACATATATTTGGGCTGAAATCCCCCCACTTATTGTAAGTGCCTGCTAAGAAGATTAAAATTATCAATGATCCAGACCGAGAATATGCTATCATCTCCAGAGAAAGGATCCATCCAAATATTCATATAAGCCAATCCAATGGGAGAAGAAACGTAAGTCAGTCAAGACAAGATGGAGTAAAGCCCGCCTCGGTAGCGTAGATGGTAGCATGTCTGCCTCACGTTCAAGAGGTCCCGAGCTCGAATCTCGGTCAGGGTGAGTTACCTGGATAATGTTCTTTCCGGGGTTTTCCCTTATCCTAAAAGACGAATGTCTGGTAACTCTAAGCTTCATGGACCCTGGGCCCATTTGAGCATCATTTCATCAATTCCATTCATCGTCCGATATGACTTAAAAGGTTAAAGAACGTAAATTAAAAAAAAAAGATGGATTAAATTCTACAGTTTAGTGTTGTGTCAAAAACAGTTGGCATATATTTGAAAGTATATAACGATGGTACGAAGTAGTTAAAGAAAAGTGAAATTTTGTATTAATATATGGTAGTTGGTAGCACAAATAGGTAAGCAAATGATACCTGCTGCACACGTTCGAATTTTACTGTTATGCTTTTACTAGTTTCTCGTATGTGAAAGAATAATGTGTTTATAAGGACTGAGATTTGAAGTGAGTCCTCAGAACCCAAGGAAATTTTATTGAAATGGCAAAGGATGGCAGTATAGAAAATATTTTACTCCACTTAAACATTTAGCATGAGATATTTCACTAGAAAGATACATTTTAAGTCCCTATGAATACAAAAACGTAGGTACTTTTAAGAGAGCTCCAGGTTTATCTTGTTTAGAATGTGTGAACAGTTTAGTTTGAAAAGTTACAACGAAAAGTTTGATAAATAGCATACTTTGGGTTTATATATGGTATTTTTCAGGAATCTTATACGAATATATTCATGATATTTTGTCTTGCGCCATATATGGCTTAAAGAGACATGTTCGTTATTTTCTTAATTTATCAAAAACAATTGTAATGCTTTTTTAAAATGTTTGTTTTAAATAATGGCATGTGAATAATAACTATGACTGAATATTTCTGCTAATAGATTGTGTATTTCTCTGAAGTGTTTTTGTGTACTTTCATGTAAGTGGAAACTGGAGGTGGTGTACAATCCATTACATGAAACATATAGATTGTTCAAATACAGAAGCTTTTTCAAAGCATTAGCTATTTTATAAAATATGGAAGTTTGTGATTCTTCTTTTCTTATGCATCAGCTCATTACCTCGAATTAAAATTCAACATGTGAATGCTGTTTACTTATTATAAGTAATAAAGGACTGATGACTTGAAACGGTTTCTAACAAACATTTATCGTTAAAAATGCAACGTTAACTGTATTTTTAATGAAAAATAAATAAGTGTGAATTTAAATGGGTACAAAATGCTAGTGTGTTAGATTGCAAATATGTTTGCTTAGCTTTAGTGATTGTGTAAAGTACTGTAGAAATGTGTGTTGTGCAATATTTTTTGTCGCGTTGTACATTGTGGAGATATAAATTATTAAAATATGACAAGAAACTTGGCCTAATGGAAATATCTGAATGACGGTAAGACATAGCAGCTAACGTAAATTAAATACTATGAATAATTCAAGTGAGTGGAGTCATACATTGTAGCATACAAAGCAGGCAGTAACTATACTTACAATTCATGACAAGTAATGAGTTCAGAATCTGTAAGTACCTGCTAATCCAGAATGGAATTTGTTTATCATATTCCGATATGTCCATCTACAATTCTACACGTTATTAGACCAAGGAAGCAAGTCATTGTGAAAAAGAGGCAATAAAGCGTCACAATGCTGGCCAAACCTGAAATTGAAAGAATAGTTTGTACAAGAGTAGAGAAAGTTTTATGAGTGCCACATATCAGAATTTTTTGTTTATTTATGAAGTAGTTCCAGTATCGGAAGCTGTGCCAAAGCCACGTGCGGTAGGCGCCATGCTGAGAGAGAGAGAGAGAGAGAGAGAGAGAGAGAGAGAGAGAGAGAGAGAGAGAGAGAGAGAGAGAGAGAGAGAGGAATGAGATAGACAAGCATTTTTCGTGTTTACAGAGAGATATTCGTCCTGTTTTCCTGCAATTTGATTCATTTGTCTTCTCTCTCTTTCTATTCCCACAATCTGGATTTTTTGCTAAAATACATAGAAATTTTGAGCCAAATGCCACAATTTCCTCTCTAAAGATGAGGGACAGAAAACACTAAATTCTTCTTCCTTTTCTTCTACTTCTGCACTTCAGGGATTAGGCATTACACCTGTTACGTCTTCGCATTCTTTCTATTTGCAACTTTTTCTAGGACGTTTGATGCCTCTTTTTCCCACTGGTTTGTATCTATTAATTAAAACAGGCATCCTTTCTTTTCATGTGCTCTTTCCACTTGATTTTACTCTCTTCGATTTTGTCGTTCGATGTATAAATAATTAGTTCTTTTCTAATTGTTTAATTTCTTAGTAAGTCCAGTCTAATACACCCCTTAATGCTTCTTCTTAGTAGTAGTAGTAGTACTACTACTACTACTACTACTACTACTACTACTACTACTACTACTACTCCTACTACTACTACTACTACTACTACTACTACTAGTAGTAGTAGTAGTAGTAGTAGTAGTAGTAGTAGTAGTAAATGAAATGTGTAGTGTTTAACGTCCGCTTTTACTACATACGGCACCGCAGGCGATGACACTGATGATACATGAGATGAAGATGGAGCACCAGTGGAATGAGATGGTGGGGGAAGCCAGAGATCCCGGAGAAAACCCGCCCCTGCGCAGTGTTGTCCACCACAAATCTCACTTTGCGGTCGCCTGGGATCGAACCCGGTGAGAGAAAAGCGGTGTAAACACTGAGCCACGGCGCGGCCATAGTAGTAATAGTATTAGTATTAGTAGTAGTAGTAGTACTAGTAGCATTCATGATTTTATTTGAGCGCTCGAAAACGCCCTCGCACCTAGACCTGTAGGTCCTTTGTGCAATCCTTATTTCTCATCACAGGATATTGAGTTCTTTGAATTTAATAAACTTCAGAACTATCTTCCCTAAGATGTGATCTTTAGATATGTTTACCTCCCAAGGGCCTCGCAGTTCAATAGCAAATGACTGGCGGTTTGCTCTTGTTTGCAGAGTCTGCAGACGGTGTCTCCATGGCTGACATCTACAGTTTGCAAATGTTTCAAGAAGTATCCATATGTAGTTAATATTCATGCTGCCTTCCTTATTCCTGATTATTGTAGAAGTGTTCTAGTGAAGGCTTCATTAGGTTTTTTAATTATGTATTTACATATTGTTTGGTCAGAGATTCTATTACATCTTTTCCGATGTTCCTCTATAGAACATTTTTAACTGCAGTTTTGCAGTCCTCAGAAGACCACAAGAAGGGGTTGGCAAGTTCATCAGCTTTCTCGCTACCCTTCATATTTCGATGGCCCAGCATCCATTTCAGCACTAATGAATTGTGCTGTAATAGGATTTGTAAGGTTTGAAGGAAGTCCCATGCCAGTTTTGAATTGAACTATTATAGCACCCCAATCTAGCTTAACTATCACGGAGGATTTTTTTTTTAATTTTACGTCCTCCAACGTTAACTCATATCGGACGGTGAATGAAATGGGTGCAATGATGCTCAAATGTGTCCAGGGTCCATGGAGCTTAGAGATACCCAACATTCTTCTTTAAGGATAAGGGGAAACCCCGGAAAAACCTTATCCAGGTAACTCACCCTGACCGAGATTCGAACTCGGGACCTCTTGAACATGAGACAGACACGCTACCATCTACGCTACCGAGGCGGGCTAACTATCACAGAGGATGAATAGGTGTTTACTATAGTATCCCTTTTCTAATCCCCTTTGTGCATAGCAAGGATTTCAAAATCTCTGCTTGAAAGATCGTAGTATATCTACCAAGATATATTAGTTCTGTCTTTGTTAATTCATCTTAGAAATCTCATTTCTGTTATCCAAATATTCTGTTGTTTTATCAATTCATTATTCAAGATTCACTACCACACATGAGGACAGGAACCGCTATGGTCTTATGAAACCTTAGTTTGTTTTTTCCTTGTATTGTTTTGAGAAGTTCTTGTTATAATCCCACATATGTTTTGTAACGTATGTAGGTTCCTTATTTTCTAAGTCTCTGTCGACGTCGAAACTTATGTCCCAGCCCAAATAAATTAGTTTACCACATGCTCCAGACTATTATTTCCGATACATACTTTTGTTCTAATTGGGTATTTTTTTGATGGGCTATTACTTTGTTTGTTTTTTCAAGAAATTTTAAAATTATATGTACGGCCCAGATGATGCAATTTATATACAGAGCGCTCTAGGTTCTTTTCGTTATTTTGTAATATTAGGATGTCATCTGCGTATAACATTAGTTTTGTATATGCATTCCTATTCAATTGTATTCCTGGATGCACCTCTTTTTTCTATTTATTTATAAGATCACCTAATATATGTATATTAAATAAGGTGGGTGAAAGGCTTACTCCTGGGTTTGCTGTAATTGCTTCCGATTTAGTTAAGCCTAAATTTATAACAATAAAACCTTAATAATACTACATTTATTCTCCTATTTTAAAAGGAATATACATGAATCTTAAGTTGCAAGCTCTGTTTTATTCTAATCGTGGAATATTGCCTCATGGTGAAGTGCAAAGGAAACAAAACACGATGTTTGACCCAGTTGGATTTGTGGAGGATGCAAAGAACCATGTCACAATGGGCAGTTAATCATTCCCGGAGTTGCTCAGGTTTATCCCCACGCATGCATATCCAAATATGGCACTACAGGCAGGAAATTAAAATTACTCACCTCGAGAGTGCGCGTAAATTACTGTAAAGGAGGCAACGCCGGGATTAGTGCAACAACGATGACGTTGAAGGGTACAAGGAGAGAGGGTTAATATCCTGATATGGTGAACGAGGCTTTGAAGGTATATAACTTAAACTTCTTGTTCGTTACCTAACTGGGTTTGATTTATTTCTGGCACTGCAAAAATAGTTTTATTTGTCTTTCTCCTTTCCAAAAGTTGGGGAGATATTGAATAGTCAAAACTTAATTGCACGAGAAATGCGCTTTTGAGACTCACTAAACAAAAGGGAGTAGAAGGAGCTCCATAACTATGTTCTTCATACAAAAACCGGATTGTTGTATTTACTTTGGTTAATTATGATGAATGTTTGTAGAAATCGTTCAATATGAGCTAATACGAAAGGATACAGAACGTGGAAATTACACTCTACCTGTTTACTTAAAAATTAAAATCTTTACAATCATATCATCTCTATACATATTCTGTAGCAAACTGTAATTATATAATGTTATTACTCTATCTACTTAATATTAATATATTTAATTAAAATAATTTTGGAGATCAAAATTTCAGAAATATTTCATTACATATAGGTGTGGAAAATTGAAGACGCCCACGCCATCTCTAGTTTTAATCACTACAGTCTTTTGTTGCGAATCTATGGTGACTGCAGATTTGTTAAATACAGTGTGTAGTTCACGTTTACAGGAGTTATTTTCTTTATGCAAAAGGTGTCAACTCTTCCCGTACTCCACAATAGGTATAACGAAATTATTATGTGTTTCAAATGGGAAAAGTTCTCGCCTATTGCGAATTAGATGCGTTAGAGCCTTTACCGTTGCCACCTCGTTATCCCCACTCCTTTTATATTCCCCCCTCTCTCTCACACACACTTGCGAGTGTTCGTAGGGTTAGACGTAAGGGAACGCAAACTGAATTTTTCAAAGTTTTATAATAAAGCAGTTGTTGAAATCACACTTGTAACATGAATATTCGTATAATACGCAAATGTTTTAAATATTTAGTTTGAAGTTAATTATAGTTTATGAAGTACTTATATTTCTAATACAACGAAAATACCAGAGGTGCATCCGTATAGCTGCGAATATTACTTATGTTATAAGATCATTCGTCATTGTTATTGTCTTCAACGTTTGAGTACTGCAAATTTATGATGATAGGTTCCAAAATCTTGCTATTTCTTTCCAAAAGTCGTCTTCTTGTAGTTTATCTGATGTCTCACGCAGTTTACCCAGTCTTGTTGTGTTCCTTGTCAATTTATTCGTGAATAAGTCTTTCAACGTCAGTCGGTTTAAAAATATTATTTTTGTTTGCAACATAATGTGAGCCCACATTAACCCTGTTGGATTGTTCTAGCAGTAGTAAGGGGAGGGGAAGGTGGATCGCGTCACATTGATCCAGCTGATACACTTTTTCATGGAAGAGTAACTGAATGATGCTGCTTTGAACTCTCTAGAGTAAATAGAAATTACGAACCATTCATAAACAAAGATATGTGACCAGAGACGTTCTGCCAGATTAGCAAGAAGTGTATCGTTTCCTCTCATCGAATTTAACAAACACCTTGGCTTATTCAAAGTACATATTTATTTTACCAAGTCATGTCAAATGTTTACGTTTCAGTTCTGAGTAATTTGAAATATACGTTCATGCAGACACATGCCAACCAGTAATGATATTCATTACAGTCCTTACTCGTAGTGCACTGTTATAATATAATGGTACCTACTTTATTTGTATTAGGAAAATTATTTGAGTTAAAAATATAGGGTTTTTTACGGTTATGTTAAATACATTACTCTCTCCTTCACGGAATAGTTTTTGCAAAATCTGAAATTTTGTCTTAGCGTGAATAGTATTTATTAGAGATTGATTAGTTTGGCCCTCGACACATACCACTTAGAAGGAATGCAATATGACAACACCGCAGGACTCCGATTGGTTGTTCACCTAGTAGTGCTCAAAGACAAACACCTTCCCATTTGAAACACATAATAGAAGAATACAGCAGGCTTAAACGACAGTTAATCTTTTTAAGAACGGCTCCGCCATGTGATGATTAAAATTTGGTTCTCTTTTCATGCCCACGAAGGGAAAACTTCTCATGTACAACATTCATGCGACTTTCTCTAACCATTTTCAACAAATTATTATTACATAAGCTTGTTATTCTATTTACCTCATGTTAACCAGAAACATCATTTGCAGAAATGACTTCATTGCACATTTAATTTTAGGTAGAACAATAATATAGCTGGCTTTAGCGAGAAAAAGAGAAAAATTATCTATTTTTCACTTGCGAAAAGTGCATTTGAAAATTCAACCTGAAGATACTGTCTTATAAGTAACGTAGTTTTTTTTAAAAGAAAAACAGTTATTTGAATTGTTTTACTTAAAAAGGCAAGTTAACTATAATCAATTGGTATAATGGAAAGGATGAAGATTGCAACATGGAACTTAAGAGAACTTGCAAAGTAAAAAGAACCAAATCACCTACTGAAATAGAAACACGTATATATTACAGTAATAACCGAAACCAAGAAAAAGTTGAAAGGTACTACAGAGCTGAAAGATTTTACAATGATATTCAGAGGTGTATCCCAGGACAAGCGTGCCTGCTCTGGAGTGGCAATATTAGTTAATAATAAACCAAAAAATAAAGTAGTTAGCTACAGATATGTAAATGAAGGAATAGTAACATGCAAATTTAAAATAGAAAGAGCATATTTGACAGTTATAGCTGTTTATGCGCCTGAAGAGGGAAGAAATAGATACTAAGGAATTCTTTAATAAATTACAGAAAGTGGTAACAAAGGTAATTAGAACAGACAAGTTGTTATTAGTGGGGATTTTAATACCATACAAGAAATAGTTGGCACTTTTGGAGACCATTATATTAATAAAAATGGACAAGAAGTGAGACAATTTGCAGCATATGATCAACTAATAATAAATAGACTTTTTAGGAAAAAAAGATATTCAAAAGTACACATGGAGTGCACGAGGAACGAGATCATTAACTGATTAAATTACAACAAATGTAAAATAAATAATCAAATAACGGATGCTACAGTATACAGAGGAAGCAATATTTACTGAGATCACTATCTAGTTTTGGGAACTATCTCAATATGGATCAGGTGGAAAAAAGGAACAACATAAGAGCACAAATACCATAAGAGGTGTTCAAGATTTATTTACTTCAACATGAGAGTGTCAAAATACTTTATTAAAATAGATTACAAGAATATTTAATAAAGACAACAACAAAAGAAAGCTTAGAAGAGGAATGGACAAACTTGAAAGATTGTATTATAAAAGCAGCACACGAACAAATAGGGGGGGAAAAGCTTAGAAAACGTAGAGGATTAAGAGTATGGAATGAGCAGATAGAGGCAGAGTAAAGGAAAAGAAAATCGCATACATGAATTTTTTACACAGAAATACGGAAGAAAATGAAGTAATTTATAAGGAGAAACGGAACTATGTTAAGCAGCTGATAAAGAAAGCCCACCAAAACTCTTAGGAGCAATTTATATCAACTACAGAAGATGGTGTATCTGGAACTCAAGCTTTTGCTTATAGCTTAAATCAGTCAGAAAGAAATATAGCAAATATAAATGTAATAAGTAAGCAATTTTGGAAACAACAGCACAAACGCCTGCTCAGTTGCGAACAACATAAACAAGAAGATAGACTGCCAATATATAATACAATAGTAGGCTTAATAACTTTGCACGAATTACAAAAAGCTTTGAAAAGCATGAAAAATAGAAAAGCTAGTCAAAAAGCAATTAAATTCAGAAAAACAATAAAAAATCCCACATTACTTATGAGAAAACCTAATAAAAATAAAGACATTAAGAAACACTACAAAAATTCTGCTGGACCTAAATCGGTGCATTAACAAAATATACAGTTTTTGTTGTGAGGTAAGATTTTGTCTCTTACAGTTTATCGGTTCTACCAAAGACATTGAGCGTGTAGGCTTTCCAGAAATTTATTTTATTTGTTATGAAAATATTTTAAAACTATGGTATTTTAATAAAACTATTTAAGAGGTATTTCTGGCCAAAGAGGGTTTTCTAAAAGTGCCTTCTAATATAGTTTGCGTAAGCCAACGATTTTCTTGGTCCAATACTTCTGGTGTAGACAAACATGTCTGGTGTTCATTGAGTTCATAGAATACAATACTTCCTCTATCCTAACTATGTAGAAGAGAAAGTGTAAATTTGTTTTCGGCAGTACAAAGAACATGCAAAAACGGAAAATAGGAGAATAAGATAATTGTCAAAGCTGTTAACTAGGCTGATAAAAATAGGATCATGGAGTAAATATGTTAAGAGATGCTCAATGGTGTAAATTAAAATCATTTAAAATATAATTCATTTTAATATCAAATTAACAATTAGTATCGTTTGATTAGGCATATGATATATAAAAAGTTTTTATTGATGAGGTATATTTAATACGTTTTTATTTAAAAAGTATCTCTCATAAACTATTTATTGAGAAGATTGTGGTTTGGTTTAATCTTCCCAGTGCATATGTTGGCAGCATTTTGCTATAGGATCTCTGTTTTCTTTCTTCCTGCCTGGAGTATATTTATTATCAAAACTCGGTGTTAACTATTTATGGTTACCGTGTAAATAAAACGTTCTGAAAATATTTCAAAACATTTTACATTTATCATCATAATATGTACTCAGAATGGTTAAAAAGGAAAGCCGTAAAGCAGAGGGTCAAAATATTTTAACTTCTTAAAAACTACATTAAAATACCTGGATTAGTTCCAGAAAAATGATCCTGCTAAATTTAATATTGGGCAGATAGGACGCACTATTCCCCTTCCATAATTTATTTATTTTAAGCATTTTGTACTTACCCCGTACTTAGGTTTCTGTCCAGCCTATTTTGTTTCTATTAACATAAAATTCCATGAAGAAGTATAGGAATTCAGCGGTTATCGGCATCGAAATTCAGTTTACTAGTTAGGCCAGTAGTAAATATAGTGCTTTAATCAAAAGCTTTAGCGGAGTTTTAAGAAAATTAAGAATAACAAAATACTTTCTAACATTTACTAGGGATTTGAAAACCCTTGGCTTGCAGCCTCCATAGATATCTGATCTGAGAAGTCTGATCTGTCCTTTTTTTTAAAATAAACGTTACATCGGACAATGAATGAAACGGTGATATGACAATCAAATGAGCACAGGGTGCGTAGAGCTTGAAGTTTTAAAATATTCTACTTTGAGGGTAAGGGAACACCCCGGAAAAAGTCTTATACACTCTGAACTAGATTTAAACTGGAGAGCTCTTGAATGTGGGGTAGACACGCTACCATTGGCTACAGAGGCGAACTACGAACTTCTCGTCCATAATTTCCTTTCATTTGTATCACCTTATCTATATCAGGACGACGCGACCAATCGAAATGGGTGGTATGTTGCGGCAGAATACTGGAATTTGCGCAATGTAAATCCAGGAGCCTAGATTGCGAGTGTCTAAGACAAGTCTAGCCGGTCTCAGAAATGTTAGTGACCCCGTTCTAGTTAGCGCGTATTGTCGTCCGGATCAGCTCATTAATGCTCTCTCCTTCATGCTTTTCTTCCAGGAGACATGTTGGAAGCACTAAGAGCCCATTTTGCCTTTCTTTCAGTATTGTCCTCTGGTTACTAGTTCTTCCTTGATTGCTTTAAACTTCAAAGCCGTCTTCGTCGATGGAACAATGTTTAATTTCTTTACCACATACACTTGTGCTGATTGCACTTTCTAAATTGACTTAGGAAGTAGGGGCAAAACCTTGGTCACAAATTGGTCCTGACAACTTAAGTCCCTACCCCTACTCATAATTGTACCTTAGCCTCCGGGTGCAGTTCACACTTTGGTATTTAAATTCAGTATCTTCCAAAGGCGAGGCACTAAGGTTTCCAATAAGATCTCCTTGCACCAAAGTAGTCTTTGAATGGATAATTTTCATAAGTTTTTATTTTCTCAAAAAATGCTCTGAAATGCCAATCTAAATCCAAATGTTAAAAATATTTCCTTGAAAAAGAATATGCATATCTTGAATTTTCTTGAAAGAGAGCTTGTGAATTCTCTTCAATTAGAAGGCAATTTGTATAATACTACATGACCTGCAAGCTACAAGAAATAGGCAAAAGTCCATTTGAAATAAAATGTAGAATTATTTAAGACAGATTATTGTCATTTATATATAATGTGTGTATATATAATTTTAATAATTACTTTTGAAATTAATCACTCAATGACTTACGCAGTACCGGAAGTAAGTCGTGCTTGGAACATTGAATACCGCGTATGGAACATTTGAGAAGGTGTAACCGCAGTATCAGGCAGCGATTGGGAGGCGGCGAATTAATCGAAACCAGATAATTAAAAGAAAAGAAGATAAATTAATAAATATGCCTTGCTAAACTAATATAAAAATCTTGTTGTTATGATATGAAATTAGAATGGATAGAGTAATCATTAAAATAGCGGTTGACTTAAAGAATAAGAAGGGGAGAATATAATTTAATATAACATATATACTAGCATCCAGGCAAGAAAGGTAAATATTCTTGTGAAAATCTGAACACGTTGGAGAGACAGGAAGGGAGGACCGTTACCTTCTTTGTGTTAGTAAAAGTTCAATGTCTGAAGACTATTGTATACTTTCCGCCAGGAATGTTTTGGGACAAAGGACTTTCAAAATGCAGTTGAGCATGAACGTTAAGGAGATTTACTTCGCTGATTTGATAACGATGTATACCGTTACAAACAACTCAGGGTAGGCGTTCCCCAACTCAGGGTGGGCTGAACGTCAATGAGTTAGATGAGTTTTGCAAACGAATGCGAAAATTCGAAATAAATGAGAAACCAATAATAATGTAACATTTGAGAAGGGTGAGCTAGTTTATTCACGTGATAAAGTTAGAGAGGGCGTCAGAATAAGGTTCGAACTGAATCGTGAAGTAAGAAAAACTTACTTAAAAGGTGATACTACGACAGGAAGGACGTGTTCATGCGCGTTTAGAAGAGAAGCGAAGATTTATAAGTCTGAAATGGAGGGAAGTTAAGAATAGTGCAACCAGCGTAAGTGGAAGAAGCATTAGAAGTTTATTAGAGCAAAGTAGTTGCCGTATAAAGAAGAAATAGAAGCCGCGCGGAAGTAACTTTAAACAAGTAATCCAGGGTTTCCAGTAAAATTGAATTCATGTTAGGAATTTTACTAACAGGAGGTCACCGATCCAAGTCGATAAGCAAACTTAGTAGGAATTAAACCAAATAATTCTGCAACAAACAAAGTGTTATTACTACGACTGAGTAGCTAACAGCCACCAAAATCCATTTTCTTCAACCATTCACCTGAGGATAAGGGAACTTAGCTCCAATTAGAACAAAATCAATTCAACACTGGTATGCGGGTTTGCCGCAAAGGATAACTGGCTTGGCTTCTATTAGCAGAACGAAAAGGCGCGTCATTCTGCAAGATGCAAGCATAGGAGACGGATGTATGTAAGGTGACCTGTTGATGCAGAATAAGGATCATAGCTATGTATTCTTAAAGTCATTTGTTTTGTCATGTGAAATGAAAGTTTAAAAAGAATGGATTACACATTGTGGTGTAATAAAGGATGATTAATGTGTGTCAGTAAGCAGTGAGATGTTTTTTTAAACATGTTGTACACAAAAGCCCCAGGTTTCTCTCGCGTAACGTCTCCCATATATTTAATTTAGTAAATTGTTTTAAAATTTTACAATTATTCCCAAATTCAACCATAGTAGGTTACACTATTTCTCTCAAATACTTTTATGGCATCAGCTATTGCGGATATATCCATTATTGGACTGAATGTATCAATGTTTTGTCAGATTTCAAGTCATCAAAATTGAGTGGTTGCTCGCGATTTGTCGGAGAGAATATGGAGCTTTAAGTATAGTATAAGCAACCCACTTTGAAACACTTTCGTATAACTGTATCCAAACTGTAGGTACAACAAAATGTGTCATGAACTATTTCTAGAAATGTGTATATTGATTAATGTAAAGCAGATAGAAAAATAGCTTTTGTTTTTATATATAAAATAACATCAGCTTCGGTAGCGTGGATGGTAGCATGTCTGCCTCACGTTAAAGAGGTCCCGAGTTCGAATCTCGGTCAGGGTGAGTTACCTGGATAAGGTTTTTCCGGGGTTTTCCCTTATCCTTAAAGACGAATGTTGGGTAACTATAAGCTCCATCTACCCTGGACACATTTGAGCATCATTTCACCCATTCCATTCATCGTCCGATATGACTTAACGTTGGAGGACGTAAATTAAAAATAAAAGAGGAAACATGATACTTAGAAAGGGGAAAGAGAAATTTAAAATAAATAGTAGAAAAAGAAACTAAGCACGTATCAAGTTTGTTAATGTATCGAAGGACTGCCCGCCCGCCTTGGTAGCGTAGATGGTGGCATGTCTGCCTCACGTTCAAGAGGTCCCGTGTTCGAATCTCGGTCAGGGTGAGTTACCTGGACAAGGTTCCTTTCCGGGGTTTCCCTTATCCTGGAAGGCGAATGTCGGGTAACTTTAAGCTCCATGGACCAGGGCTCATCATTCCGTTCATCGTCCGATATGACTTAACTTTGGAGGACGCAAATTTAAAAAAAAAAAAAAAAATACAAAAAAAGGACTGCCCATTGTCTAAAGGACGGGAGGCAAGATATAATCGCTTTAGTACTCAACTATCTATGTAAAAGTAAGCGATATTGGGTAAGAGAAAGTCATGTGATACAGTAGACAAGAAATTATTGTGCTCTTCGCTGATAGATATACAGGTAAGCTTTTTTATTTGGAGGAGGTACAATATACTTCGATTTTAAAAAGAACCCATGAAAATGTACAGTGCTCTTGTAGCAGTAAATAAAATGATTAAAACTGCTAGGAGAATAGGTAAACCTTCGAAGGTGTATCAATCCTGGCATATAACAATATCGCTAATTGTGCAAGGTCATATTGCAATCATACTTAGGAATTTACATGGTCGTATAAAATGCAAATGTCACGAGCAGCATAAGATAGCTTGCTAAACATTTTATTTCAATCGAATAGTTAATTCCTAATAATCCCATAAAACAGCACTACTCCCATTCTACTGAAGTCGAGAGTTATTGCACCGTAAACGTCAGTTGGCGCCGAAGCGAGATTTATATCTTACGGGTTATCAGAAAAAATAACGTTGCGCTCTATAATTATTATGAAGTAACACGTTTACGCCAGTTACCTGAAGAGATAACATATCCTACCGCCGTAATACATTTGAGCTACGTGCATGTTGTCGAACATATAATATTACTTCATTTTAGGATGGCAGTGGAAAATAGCTAATAGCTAATTTAAATGTGGCTATTTCATTACAATGTATACAATTCATAATTAAATGTAGCGTTACATAGTTGCTTATGATGTTTTTAAAGGTTTCCTTAGCCTATCAATGGTTAATTTGCAAGACTCAATCAATGAAGAAAGTGGCAATGATGAACTGCCTCTAGACATAAGTGACATTGGCAGGAATGTGGATGAGCCACTGGCTGTTCCATTGCATTAGAAAAACAAGTAATTCATAAACTGTAATTATAATTGTAGTACTTAAAGCTCTCCAATGTCCACCTTTTTCCAATTTTTATATTGACATTTGCATTATTATGAAAGTCTGGAAAATTCAGCTTGTGTTCCCTTACGACTAGCGTCAAAGAAACTTGCATGCTCTGTCTAGGATCTTGTGCGAGAGAGAGGAGAACATAGTGGAGGTAATGAGGTGGCAATGCTGAGTACACAAACGCATCTCATTCACCCAGAACTCTTCTCAGTCCAGAACTCTTCCATTTGAAGAGCGCGCGCACTGATATATAGCCGTAGTAGCTTTGAGGCCCTGCCTAATTTGGGACATGGTCTCAGGCTCAAAGTTGCTGTAGGTTCAACGGATGCAGAATAGATGTGCATGATGAAATTAGGTAGCAGGTAACATTTTATAAACGATTGCCATACCACCACTACACCCTCATTGCGTCTCTTGGGGACTACGGACCAAGAAAATCTCGCTTAAGGTGATACCGGCTTTCCCATTTGACTTTGATTTCCAGTAATCAAAGAGCACATACGTCTGTCCTTAAAGCAGATACTCACGATATCCAACCAGGAGCTTGCTAGACACTAAATATTTTTCCACATTCCTTTTTACATAGACAACAGCGGTATACAGGGACATTGGACGTTGCACCCAAGGCTGCTGCGTTGAGAAGCTAAGAGCTTCTTCCTTCTCTCCCTCTACCTTATTTACATCCGTCACCTTGCAAACCCCAATATCCCGTCATTTCGTGGGTCACTTTCAGGTCAGGTACGTATAGCACACCTCGGGCTGTCCCTCAACCTGCCAGATACCGAAGAACAAGAAAAAGATTTCAGGAGGCAGGTTAAGAAACATATCGAATTATCGTACTGGATCTCTACTTCGTTCATAGAATTTACTTCGGGGAGTGAGCGCCATCCTCGTATTCCTCCAATCAATCAACAACCCTGTTAAAATAAGGCGTAATTAAAAACTATATTTGTGATGAAACTATTGCCACAATATTTAAAGATAAAACGTTTAATTCGGCAAAAGCTTTACATATATTTAGGTTTGTTCAGTTGCGACAATATTTTTTATACATGCTCCATCCATGTTGATTGGCCGGACTCGTATTTATGAATTAAAACTTTCATTCTTTAAACACTTTATCCATTTAACCTTCCAAACACTATTTTTTACAACCTTCTTTTTGTTGAAGGCTGTTGCACATTAATTTAGGTTTCTGTTAAAAATGTATTCAAACAGGGATAATTCTGAAAGCGTCTAGATTCCGGAAACACCCAAGGAGGTAAACTGTCTGTGAAATGAGGATATGACGAACAGTAATAATTGTCGCAATTGTAGTGCCTTAATGTTACCAGTAGCGATTAAGCTATTTCTTTTCGATTAATGGCTACTGTTAACAAAAAACTGTAACTTCGTTTCACTATGAACGTACTTACATTTACTTGATGTAATTTGTAAAGAAGTTTCTCTAGCTGGTCAACAGTTTGGTTATCACAGTGGATTATGATGTAAAATGCATTTGCCTTTAATTCCATGAACGTTCTTTTACATAGGACACGAAAACTGTACAGGCTAACTGAACTAGGTGATGTGTCAAACATAAACATCATGTGATGGGAATGTATAAAAGAAAAGTACACATTACAACAGGAAGATGACTTAGGTTAAGCACAATAAAACTTGTCATAAGCAAATGAAATGAAATGTGTAGTGTTTAACGCCCGCTTTTACTTTATACGGCAACGCAGGCGATGACACTGATGATACATGAGATGAAGATGGAGCACCGGTGGAATGAGATGGCGGGGGAAACCGGAGATCCCCGGAGAAAACCCGCCCCAGCGTTGTGTTGTCCACCACAAATGTCACTTTGTCATAAGCAGTTAGGTAAAGCATGACAATGGCATTTCGAAAGGCGAAGTTGGTAGAAGGGTAAAACATTAACACGTTAACACACATTATTATCTAATATCACAGAGTATGCAGATGAGAATGTTGGCAGGCTGAGGACAGACCAAGGTATGGCTTGATGTCTCTGTACCTGCACTTTTTAGGGCTTAAACAGTTGCTGATAGAATGTGAAAGTTCTATAGTGTGACGGATAATTATGTTGGACTAGTAGTAAGATTGCTCAATGACCATTGTAGATATGTTGATAACCCCGATTTGTTTCATATATGTAGCAAAGCGATAATATGCATTTTTATAGCCAGATGGTGTATTAAATCGACAATAACCTCACGATATCTTGCGGGGGAGATTAATACTGCTTAATGGGTTGAGGTAAATTAATGATAAGCAAATTGATAAGCATTTTTAAACCTTTTACGCCTTAACTGCATTTTTGGGAACTTCACTTTCTTTCATTTAGTTTCTGCTGCTCTTTTGTCAGTTCGAATGGACAACAATGATCCTTTGAAGTATTTTAGCACAAAGCTATTTTTACTGTATGTTTCATACCACAAGAATGTCGTGTTTTGTTAAAAAAAGTTAAACCCTTATTTCAGAGAATAGTGCTTCAGGTTACAAAATAAATTAGGTACACAAATCTCTTTGCAGCATGTATTTATCACTGTAAATCAAGAGTCGGTGAAATCACAAGTTGGAAAATAACACGCATTCTGTTTCAATAACTGCTTATATGAGGTTTTTTTTCTTTTTTTTCTTTTATTTTTTTTTTAAATTTTACATCCTCCAACGTTAAGCCATATCGGACGATGAATGAAATGGATGAACTGATGCTCAAATCTGTCCAGGGTCCATGAAGCTTAGAGTTACCTGACATTCGTCTATCAGGATAAGGGAAAGCCCCAGAAAAACCTTATCCTGGTAACTCACGATGACCGAGATTCGAACTCGGGACCTCTTGAACGTGAGGCAGACACACTACCATCTACGCTACCGAGGCGGGCGTTATATAAGTTGGTACCTATGTCAAGCAATATAGGCTCATTAATGAAATATGTATTGAATCTAAAATTATTGGAAATATTAATAATTTATGACACATTTTATATTTTTTAAAAGATATTGTGGCTTTGTAGGTGCATGAAATTAAACGTCCAGGTTACAAGCACAAAAAATTGCACTTTATTTCCGTAGAAACGCACGTCGTGCACAGCAATGCAGAGTTGCGTCACATACACCATACAACTTGCAACGTCAACGACTACAACACAGCTGTTCACGCACGCGAGTTCAATTAATGACTGACTCACTTCGCTCTCGCTC
The DNA here is from genome assembly GCA_030765055.1 of Mantis religiosa. Taxonomy (NCBI): domain Eukaryota; kingdom Metazoa; phylum Arthropoda; class Insecta; order Mantodea; family Mantidae; genus Mantis; species Mantis religiosa. The sequence continues at coordinate 98,679,822 of CM060957.1, forward strand.
GCTCGTGCTGGCTGGCTGTATACAGCCAGAAGGTTTTTGCTGCGTGCCCACCCATTAAGGGTTTTACCGCAGGTAGGATTATTAATGAAAGATGTAGGATGAAGGTGATGTAGGTTTTTGATTGGAAGTTAATTTTATAGGACCATATTAGCTTTAAATCAATAAAATACAACTTGCAATTTCATTATCATACAAGATATTCATTACAACACTACTCTATTCGAATATTTCGTTCACACACACGAACTGCATGTAATGGTAGCACTGGGAGTCTCTACATCCGGTGTCGTGGTTAGGAAGTTAAAACTGTCTGCTAGCGCCAATCAGCATTGTCGCGGCTAGGCGTGGCTCTCGAACCCAACACCGTGTTGCCAGGTTAAATTTGTTTGAGCCACGTGGCCTTTTAGCTACTTGCGCTGGTGAACTTTCTTTGGCATATTTTGCGTGCGTGAATTCCGATTTTTAGTGTTCGTAAGTTTTATTATTATCGCTATTGTAATAATATGACTACTGGTTCGTGAAATATGCAAATACGTGAAATATTTCAAATACGCATGTTCCTCTGCTTGAAATTCCCGCTAAAATACTGGCAACAGCCTGCTTCCCCTCTCGAGAAACGTCAGAGCCGGAGATAGAGTGGCCGAACTGTACTCACATTCCGGAATGTTCTCCAACAATCAAGACGGCTAAAACAAAGAACTAGAGCTCTCGAGAAATCCTTCTCCTTCCCCCCCCCCGCCGTTTCGGCGAGCTTTCATCGACACACTGCACGCCTGTCTCTTTGAACTAGTGGCCCACGCCGCCTCGATCAACAATGGGCTCGCGACAATATTTAAGATTTTTAAAGGCAATTTATAGGCCATCGAACTATAAACAATAAAAAGGCCACAAGTGAAAAAATCTTCAAAATATATTTATTGTATTAACTTTTGTTATACGATATTTTATGCAAAGTTCAGTGTTTTCTATTCCAAAATCCATTATAAATATTTTTTCTTTCGAGGAAATAATTCGGATTCGATGTATCCTGTGTTACTTGTTTACGACTTAAAACATATTAAATATGAAGTTTCTGTAGACTATTAAAAACAAACAAACTAAACTTAAAAATAAAAAAAACAAAGAAGGAAACAAAGAAAGAAAGAAAGAGAGAGAGAGAGAGAGAGAGAGAGAGAGAGAGAGAGAGAGAGAGAGAGAGAGAGAGAGAGAGAGAGAGAGAGAGAGAGAGAGAGAGAGAGAGAGAGAGAGAGAGAGAGAGAGAGAGAGAGAGAGAGAGAGAGCGGAGGGCAGGAGGGGCTTTAGGGTGGTTAGTTACACAACATTAGTTATTTAGAGAAAGTCGAAAACTAGTAGGCATGGGGACGCATTTTTAAAGAAATGTTTGTGTTTTGTTTGCAAGGAAACGTTCTAAAAGGAGTTGTTTCTAAACACGAAAAGTAGCTAGTAGAGAAGTTTAATTGGTCTGCTTCATGACGCAATCGAACGCTTTCAAATCGAGTTACGTTTGACGGGGAAGGGAAATAACATATATACTGCGTTCTCGTGAGGAAATGGTAATGATTATTTTTGACTCAATTGCGAGGGCTGAAGAACACTGACGTCAATGAAAAGCACCATAGCAACAACACTAGCATTCCGTTTATTTTCATCAGCCAGCAAACAAGCAAGAAGAAAATAAGAGACTTAAAGCAGGTTTACCGTACTTACTTGTTTCTCCTTCATTCTTCAAGAACGAAATGAAATGGTAAAACCATTCTGTATTTATTCACGACATTCAGCTGTTACTAAATAAGGGATTAGTATATTGCTTTCTTGCAAACAGGTATCACAACAATGTATTTTAAATAGATAATTTCGTAACCTTCTCTCTCATTATCTTTATATTTCTTAATGTTACACTTCCACAAACAAGCAATTCCTATTCTCAGGGTATGGGTAACAAAACCTTGCAAGTTTAAGCTGTAGATCTGTACTTCAAGAACTGACACCTCAACATGCAGAACAAACATACAAAAAATCTTGTGTGCAACACTTTGGTACTTCTGGACCTTTTACAACAATTCGTAGGTATTATCATGCTGCTCATAACGTTATCATGGCTTTATTTTTGTTAACAGAGACCTCTCAGATAAAGCACTGATTACCCTCGAAAGTGTGAGAGGGGAACTGGCGCACTTCTCGGTCGTGTGCTAAAAACCAATGAACGCATCACTTCAGCCAATGGAATGCTCAGAAATCACAAATGACAAATAGATTTTGTCTCCAGGTGGAGTAATCGTTCACCTAAACACCATGGATATGGTATTTTATTCATACTCGATAGCGCTAGTTTTGAGAAAATCAAAATTTTAAAAGTGTTCCGTGTAAAGAAAAGTTTGGAGGGGGCATTTTCTGGAAACTCTTCTGCAGCATCTTTAGAAGTAGAACTATCAAGAATTGCCAAGTTTGGCATTTAACTGACATTTTGATGTATGCTGCGGAAACACAGACACACGTGCACTCATACACTGGCAAGTTTTCTAAAAATGCTTCTTATTGTTGGTTTAGGTATATTCGATGAAATCCTAACATCAAATTTTTTATATACATACGTAGTAGTGAAATAAAACGCTAACCGGCTTTCTCGGCTCGTTTACTTTTATTTTCTGCAACGTATGCTTACTAAAGCTCAATCACATAATCAAAAATAAACATTTCCAGGTAACATTATTTCGGTTTAAGTACAAGGGGATACTGTCACGATGTCAATAGTTAAAACTTTGAAAATGACTCTTGACTTTGTGAATCCATACTCTTTGCCTGGCATCTCCAGAAACAAAAGAAGCTGTACGTAGATGGCAGGGGTGAACTTCAGACGCAGTCCCTTTTATAAAAATGTGTTTCTTGACCTCAATTTTGATGTGTTTTTAAATACTTAGGGGAGCCTTCAGAAAGCGTGATTTGACGACTCTCAGAGTCGACAGATTCTTAAACTTAATAGGGTCTAATTTTGCTTTGACGTCAAATAAGATTCAAATGATGACATACTGTTAGTGCTTTCTGATGTTTTGACTTATGTCATATCGACAAAAAATAATCTTTTGAATGTTTCGAGCACTTCATGAGGCAATTCCTACTAATTTTGGGTTGAGAAAAAGAAGTATGACAATGAAATTTTATTAGCTCTAGTTTCTATGATATACATAAGATAGAAGTATTACATGTTAACGGATTGAGATAAAAGGATCCATTTCAATTACACACATGCTAACAACAATGAAAGTGCATTTGAATTTTTAGCTGGTAATTACATGCTAAGGGCTCTAAATTGCTGGAAAAATACTTCGCAGATAGTCGTGTCTGAAGAGAATCATGTGGTGGCCCTATTCACTTCGTCGTCTTTTAGCTTGCCTCTTGTGATGGAGTTCCGCAGAACCCCTATACAAAGACCCAACAGCAATCCGCAAGCAATACTTCATTACACGGCCCTGATATCTTTGTTCCATAACAGAAGTGTCCTGATGGAATCTCTCCCCATGTTCATCACTAACAGGCTCCACAACTAGGAGGGAAAAGTCTAGGTGGGAGTGGAGAAAATGGATCTTAAGGGATATGTTGCATCCAAGGTTACGATATTTTTGCAGGAGCACTGCCGCCAAATGCTTGTAGTTGCCATCTCTTTTGTTGCCTAAAAATCCGTGAACCAACAGCCATGAAGGCTTCCCAAGCTTCCTTTCTCTTTCCCCTCTAAAATTTGGTCAAATGCAGGATCCTTACAAGTTCTCTTATTTGTCGTCCGACAAAAATGCCATTCCTTAACTTTTGCATCATTTAATTTCCAAAATTTCTGTCCAAAATTTACAAATTTGACAGGTGTGATGCCAACTCCCAAAAAATTCCCCAAATTTAAAATCTTCACTCTAAAACACGAAATGTCACTTTATCTTCAAAACAAGAGCTAATCTATCTTTTTATGGTTATTTTTGAATTCAACAGATGGAAATACATGAAAATTCACTATTTTTAAGCCCGAAACATTTTCATTGTTGCCTAGTGTTATTAGTCCTTTGGTTAATGGTTCTGTAACTATGAAGCACAGCCATTTATGCACTTAAATGCATGTTAAAGACAGATACATATTTAATAACTTTAATTCTGGAGTAAAAGAGTCAAAATCAGACATTAAAGTAAATGATAAAAATCATAATTTTTGGTATTAATAACAGCACTTTTGATATTAACTCATAGTAGGTATGTACCGATAGAAAACGTATGCGTTAGTCTTGAAGTCCTGTTATCCTTGACTTAGAGGTTCTTAGATTTTTAAATTAAAAATAAGTAAAAGAATATTTAATTAATTAGAGTCAACTGAAAAATTCAATGCTACGGCCGTATTTGATCTCCTGGTTTCTCTCCAGTCTCTCTTACTCCTTGACCTAATATCAACATCCCGACACGACATTAAATTCTCCAATTGACTCATATTTTCCCGGTAAAGGAATATTTGCTTGGATTACTTTTTAATAAGTGAAATAACATCAGCGTAATTAGTAATAGGGTTTGCTGATATTCTCCAAAATAAGCTGCCTAGTGTTACAATTCACAATGTTCTTTGTATCTTCAAAATGTTTTTTACTGTTCAGAAATAATTCATAATTTACCGGTGAGAGAAGCAATAATAAGCTCTAGACACAATGTAGTATACATACATTTATTTAACATAGTCAAACCTATTATGTGTTTCAAATGGAAGGTGTTTGTCCTTGAGCGCTACTAGGTGAACAACCAATCGGAGTCCTGCGGTGTTGTCTTATTGCATTCCCGCTAAGTGGTGTATGACGAGCGGCAAACTAATCAATCTCTAATAAATACTATCCTCGCTAAGACAAAAATTCATATTTTGCAAAAAAACTGCTCCATGAGGAAGGAGAGAGTAATTTATTTAACATAGCCGTAAAAAAAAAAACCATATTTTCATCTCAAATAGTTTTCCTAATACAAATAAATAAAGTAGATACCATTACATCATAACAATGCATTGCGACGTAAACATTGTATTGAACACCATGTATGCGTGAATTTATATTTGAAATTACTCAGAACTCAAACGTAAACATTTGACATAACATGGTAAAATAACTTTGAAGTAGCCAAGGTGTTTTGTTAAATTCGATGAGAGAAAACGATACAGTTCTTGTTAATCTGGCAGAACGTGTCTGGTCATATTATATCTTTGTTTATGTAAGGTTCGTAATCTCTATTTAACTCTAGAGAGTTCAGAGGATCATTATTCAGTTACTCTTCCAAGAAAAAGTGTATCAGCTGAATCTGTGAGACGCGATCCACCTTCTCCCCTTACTACTGCTAGAGCAATCCAATTGAGTTAATTATGTTGCAAACAGAAATAATATTTTTTAAACTGACTGACATTGAATGACTTATTCACGAAGAAATTCACATGGAAAACAACAAGACCGGGAAAACTACGTGAGACATCAGATAAACTACAAGAAGACGACTTTTGGAAAGAAATAGCACGTAACGAGATTTTGAAACCTATCATCATAAATTTGCAGTACTCAGACGTTGAAGACAATGACAGAGACAAATTATCTCTTAACGTAACATTCACAGCTATACGGATGCACCGCTGGCATTTTCGTTGGGTTAGTAAAATAAGTAATTCATAAACCATAATGAACTTTAAACTAAATATTTAAAACATTTGCATAATATACGAATATTCATGTTGCAATTGTGATTTCAATAACTGCATTATTATAAAACTTTGGAAAATTCAGTTTGCGTTTCCTTATGTCTACCGGCACGAACTCTCGCAACTCTGCGAGACAGAGGGAAATATAAAAAGAGTGGGATTAACGAGGTGGCAACGGTGAAGGCTCTAACGCATCTGATTGGCTACAGGCGAGAACTCTTCCCATTTGAAACACATAACAGTTTATTTCCTGGTATCTTAATTGGAAGTTACTCCAATAATTCATTCAAAATAAAAAGTTATCAGCAAAACCTCATACTAAACTTTTGTTATCAGCAAAACCTCATACTAAACTTTTGAAACAATCATTTGAAAAAAAGTTTTTAAATATCCCTGCAATAGCTTTTAGAGTTTTAGCAAAAATATTTAGATTTTCTTCGCCGATTAAAGTCATGAACAGTATTTCAGTCAAAAGGAAAGGTTAACCAGATAATGCTTGTGACGTAAAGAATGCTTCCATCAAGATGCAAAACTTTGACGTCATCATGGTGGCCGAGAAGAAGCTCACCTGTTACGGTAAGGGCCCCCTTGAGATAGGCGCGACCCCCAAGTGCGCTCGAGTCGGCGGCAGAGGGTGGCAGGAGGGAACCAACGAGCGTCATTCCCCTTGTTTCTATGGCGAAATGTATTATTAGGGGAGGGATGCTAAGCTTACGTCATAGCAGCCTGAGTGTCAACCGCTCCTCATGGAGGAAAAAAAAAAAAAAAAAAATACCGCTGACAACGTTCATATTGCTAAATGGAGGAATAGTTACACTGTAAAGAGGCTCTAACG
>CM060957.1:98687351-98839851 GCA_030765055.1 Mantis religiosa
CTATGGGTGCCGAAGTATTTTGTGATTTATTTTCTGCAATTTACAGTACAAAGATTGTAAAAAGTCCAATTCGCGGATAATCTTAAATTTACACTCGTGAAAATGTCGCAAGAACCACAGTATGCGCAACCAACATTCACTAATGCCATAGTTGTCAAGATTATTCACTTGATGCATAAATTATTAGTAATTTAAATAATAATTTTAACTTTTACTTTTATTTAATCTATTCCTGAAAAAATAGTTTGGGCATCAGTTTTCAAAACATCTTAAATCAAGTTGCACAGATAAAGAGTGCGACAGAGTGGTAAAGGTGGGGAGGGAACAGAGAGGGAGAACAGTGTGATAGGTCGAAATGGAGCAAAAAGAATGTCCACAGAATAACGAGAGCTAAGCTCTGGGTTCCTCTAGTAAGTTGAAAAACCGATTTATGATTTGATTATTTTATGATTTATGACTTTATTATCAATTGAATTATTTCCCCAACTTCCTTGCAGCTAATCTGAAACTAACTCTGCAAACATTTACCATGATTAAGTAATAAATGTTGAAGAATAACCTTTTGTTTGAATAACATTAGGATTCCTGTGAAATGCTGTTTATTCAGGTTTCTCCCACCATTTCATAGAAAATACCACATGTAGAGATATCCTAAAATGAGGATGAAAAGGTAATCTAGAATGAAATGTCCGTGATTTTATTTTATAACCAATAATTGTTTTAAAAAAGGGAATATTTCATCTTACTTTATTTAAATTCATAACTTGCATTAGCTACTAATGATGTCATCTTAATTTTGATCCATCAATTCACTATCGCATCATTGCCACCTTTTACATCATTTCAATATTCAGTGCATGAGCATAAAAAGACCATAATAGCTTTTGATGAATATTGAAGAAATTGGATGACATCACTTTCCTCAGTTGATGTACCGACATGTAATGCATTAGCATAACGTTGCAAATAAAGTGACGTCATCCTAAGGAACACATAGATTAATCGTATAAGTTATTGAAGCGTTTTGACATAAGTGTCTTTTCCTTTGTCGAAATACGAGTTTTAACGAATAGTTATTTGGACTAAGTAAGATCAGTGAATGGAATAAAAAGTATAACAAGTACTCATGCACAGATTTCTCTAACATTAAACTTCACTCAATCCACTGTATATTAGAGTATTTATATAAAAAGTGTGACATAAACAACCTCTCGTAATGAGTTCTATTCTGACTCCTGTAAACAAGTAGAGATGCTAACACAATATACTTGATTAGTGATAGGACTTTGTAGGGGAAGTGTGGATGAGAAACGAGTTACCTGTAGCAGTGATATGCCTAACAATATGCAATATTTATGTAACTTGAAACGGAAGTGATTCTATTTATTACCGCCATTGAATTATTGCCGTCAGCAGAATATTATTTCGTTATATTTTCAATTTGAATGATTGCTTTAGTCCATATGCACATAGATATATCTGATAATAGTAATAATATAATAACTAACCTGTATTATTATTATTATTATTATTATTATTATTATTATTATTATTATTATTATTATTATTATTATTATTATTATTATTATTATTATTATTATTATTATTATTATTATTATTATTATTATTATTATTATTATTATTATTATTATTATTATTATTATTATTATTATTATTATTATTATTATTATTATTATTATTATTATTATTATTATTATTATTATTATTATTATTATTATTATTATTATTATTATTATTATTATTATTATTATTATTATTATTATTATTATTATTATTATTATTATTATTGTTATTATTATTATTATTATTATTATTATTATTATTATTATTATTATTATTATTATTATTATTATTACTATTATTATTATTACTATTATTATTATTATTATTATTATTATTATTATTATTATTATTATTATTATTATTATTATTATTATTATTATTATTATTATTATTATTATTATTATTATTATTATTATTATTATTATTATTATTATTATTATTATTATTATTATTATTATTATTATTATTATTATTATTATTATTATTATTATTATTATTATTATTATTATTATTATTATTATTATTATTATTATTATTATTATTATTATTATTATTATTATTATTATTATTATTATTATTATTATTATTATTATTATTATTATTATTATTATTATTATTATTATTATTATTATTATTATTATTATTATTATTATTATTATTATTATTATTATTATTATTATTATTATTATTATTATTGTTGTATATTGCCACCTAGAAGTCAAAAAGGGGTTGTTATATAAAAGGACTGGAACCGTCAGCTGTATCATCGTGATTATTGCTAACTTAATAGCGTTCAGTTATGGAATCTCATTGGGTTGTTATGCTCCACACGTCTTTCTATGACGTAAGCAACTTGTCAAAGGAGTAAAGTTGAAAGGAGACGTTTGGGGTGGGGTGGAGCTATAGATTTCAGTACCAATTTAAATCCTGCATTTCATGTGGATCGTTTTCTGCTCTTAGTGAATGTAAATGCTAACTGAAGTTTAATAACAACTCTAAAACTAATAGAAGTCTTGTCACAGCTTGGCACTTACTGAGATTCACTGAGTTAATCTCAACTTCTACTGAATTTATCTCCTAGGATTAGGATTTCATTACGGAGGGGATTTGGTACGTAGGCCAACATGCTGGGCCCATTGTTCCTATGCCCCCAAGTGGGGCACTCCCGGGAGAAAGGATGAGGCGAAAGAGACAGAGGGCGGCCGACCCAAGAAGCCATGGCAGTACGGAGGGCAGGGTCCCTACAGTTAACTTGGATAGAGACTTCCCCCGACAGACCAGGAAAACGGACACGCTCCCCTACAGCGGGACGGCATCGAGTCTAGCAGCCGAGCCCCAAAGGTCCCAGGCTGGCGGTCCGAACCCCAAAGGTCCCTGGCTGGCGGTCCCGAAATGGTCCCAGCAGAGGAGCGGAGACCGGAAACCAACCTACAGGAGGAGGAAGTAGTTTTCCTCAGAGCGTATCATCCCACCATGCACCGCCGAGACACCCGCCGACACTTCTACCCAGAAAGGGACCCCCAAATGAGAGATGATGTGAAATGATAACAGAGATGAAATGGAGGGATAGGAAGTTCGTGGGAGGTCATTCATCTACCCAGAATTCGCTTAGCGACCCAGGAAACCCCATAAAAAGCTCATGGGTCAGGTAGGTCGGCCACGGGAATCGAACCCGGGTCCCCGAATGCGGGCCACAGACGAAACCGCCTGAGCCATCCCGCTCGGTAATTTATCTCCTAAGTCAACATTCAGATGTATTCTTGTACATTTCTCACTTGATTTTGGACACAAACTCCTACCGCGATACAACTCAGTTCTTTATTCAAAATAACAGTTTTGTTCTAGATGTTCAAAAAAGTCGTGAAAATTGTATTCTACGAAGTTCATAAACAAAAGCACAAAAACGTTGTGCTTTACATATGGCAAGAGAGGAGAACTGTGGAGAAGTTGTGCTGGGGCAACAAGAGACTAGAAGCTTTATCAGAACCCGGCCGCAGTCATATATACAATATATTTTACTTATCACACTACCACCTGATGGAGGACTGACACGCAGGGCCGTATTCCTTACAAAAAAAGTGGGGTGACGCACACTTAAACAATTTTCCAGATGCTGGAGAACCAATCAGAATTCTGCACTTGTAGATTTGCCTTCATAATTTGGTTGTCCTCAGTATGCTTATCCATTTTTTTATGCAATCCTCTGGGTTCCACATATGTACAGGAGGTCCGTTAATAACCGTAAATATTATTTGAATGTATTTGCGTATATATTGTATTTTTGCAGTATTTTGAATGTTAAATTAAGAAATTAATGAATTAAAAATTATAAATATTATTAGTAAGGGGACTACGTCACCCTTCGAAAAATAGTGGGGGGACGGCGTACATCCTCGCTCCCCTCCACAACCGCCCTGCTGACACCCACTTCTCTTCTTAAGCGAGTGGACTGGTAAATGGTATTGCTTTAAGATCGGGCAACTGTCACACACTTTACACAAGCTGTACACATTTTATTATTGCGGAAGTAGGGGGCAGGCATAAAAATTGAGATTGTCAAGAGCAAGTTTGTTCGCGTATCACTGGACCAGACTCGCTTACATGAAAGATCACAATTTGTTAAAACAGGTTAGTGATCACAGAGTATGAAAGATGCATGCAAATGTTTCACAGTGGCAGAATATGCAGCAGGTAACTGATTCTGCGTTTTAAGCGAGGTAGAGTCAGAAAAGAGCCATGAATGTCAGCACTTTCAGCTACAGGATATATTGAAACACCATTATCAAAATTGGAATACATTTCTGGAGCAATATATTTTGCGGCTTTTGATGGCAAATAAAATCGAAACCTGTGGTTAAAAATAAGTTAATGTGAAATTTTGCTTGCTCTGGTAATCAAAACCCACAGAAAAATATCATAAGCTAGAGTTGAAATGCTAAAATTAAGAATAGAAAATGAATATAATTCACTGAATATTCTGACACTGCTTTGTGCCGTTTGTTATTTCAAACTGTTATTCAGTGTATATGTGTATATGTAGTTTTCTTTCCTACTTAAATTTAATTTTAAGTTTTATTTGTTTCATTAAATACTTGCCATATCAGTGTATCTCATATTCGCGAATTAATATAGTAACACAAAGGTTCATTTTCCGTATAGACAAATAGAACAATAAATACAGGAGGACTACTAAAATAGTGTTCATTGACCAATTTAAGTTATGTTACTTTTAAAGATTATTTTAGTAACGCCTAACGATGCAATTCACAAGAAGTGTTATTGGTGACTCCCAGAGGTTTTAACGGTGACGCCGAATCCCTGTGACCACAGCCAAGAGTTATGTCCTCATTCAACTGTCAACTGTTACAGAGTGTACCACCCCGCAGTGCTAATTGTGTCCGTGTATGGAACCAAAACTCTACAACACTCCAAATTTCGGCAAGTTAGATGGCAGATGTTTGGAGCATCGGCTCATGAGGGATGTACAGTTTCTGGACTAAGAAACCTTTCGTTTCCCTCATAAAATTATGCAACAGAGTATTAATTTGTTCTGTAATAAAAAATTATTTCACAATCTACGAACATCTTTTATGCTTGTTTATATTTGGTCATGGTTTATCTGGATTCAATCTGTATTTTATATTTGGTGGACTTTTTTTTTTTTTGGAGTATTTGCTGACTAGTCCCGAGTACTGCTCTAAAATGTCGAAATAATGTATATGATTGTGTGCTCTTTCACTATAATCGATATCACATTCCAGGTTACCATACAATTAAGCATGCCAAAAATTCATTTTCTTCATAAATGCTTTCTACTTGTATAGCGGGTTTAGTAAGCATGATGGAGGTGTAGCTATAGCCGATTTAGCCTTGAACCAGACTTTAAGTAAAGTCTGTTCAGTTAACACGTGTGCAGTTCGGCCGCCTCTTTTGACGAACCCTTATAATCCCTTTACAACACCGGCCCTCCTTCCCCCAGTCCTTTCTGCACGGTTGCCATCTTTCTCGATACGTCATGGGCATCGTACAAGGTTTCGTCTACATAAATTATCTTATCTCCATTACTGCGAAACTTCCTTAGTTTTAACAAATATATATATATATATATATATATATATATATATATATATATATATATATATATTTACCCAAGCTACAATTCTAATGGATTCCATAATAACCCGTATCTTATTCAAAGTGCGGTATTTGAAACCCAGCTCCTTTAGGAGACCGCGCAAAGTGCTGCGCCCATAAGTAAAATCACAAATTTCTTGCAAATGTGTAACCCATTCATCTAAGGTGGGCGCTCTCCCTTTTGCATAGAATCTATAAATTTCTCAGCGAATTAAATCGCATGTGAAATTATCGAAACGTTAGAGAAACGTTTCCTTTTGTTTTCACACTTGATCGGCGTCTTTGGTTTTCCTTTCGTCACAATTTTTCTTACTGTATTTCTGTGAATACCCAGAATTTATCATTAGGTTCATTGCACGACCCCTTGCCAAGATTATTTGTCAGCACATATTTATATGTGTTCAAAACAAGCGCTTGAATTTTCTTAGAAAGAGTTCCCGTTATAACTTTGTTTTTGAGGCTTCTCCAGTAATATAATACGGCCCAGCAACACTTTCCAATTCATTCACACTTTTGTCTTCACTTGACTTTCACTTGACTGAAAGTTATCTACTACATTTGCATTTACCACTGCATTTCCCTCCCACGGTCTCCACATCGTGACACACAACGAATATCTGCACGTAATGAAACAGATCAACTGGAAGTTGGAACTTTGGCAAACGAGACTCCACGTGAAGTAAACATGCTACTGTAATTTCCAGCAAATCAGGGTTGCTATTGGTCCTCAACGACAGTGTTCCATTTCTGAAGTGTGGAGATAGATTTATGACGGTCATTAGTGGGCGGTAGGGTCAGTTTCCCACATAGAATTCAGCGGAAAATACAATATTATTTATATTTACTGTTAATACTGTTTCATATTAATTACATTTTCAAATAGTTTCCGGGCTACTGTTTACCTGCTTATTAACCGTAACAAATGCCTGCGCACTTTTTTCTACTATTAAGTTCTAAGTTTTATTACGTAGGTGATAAAGCACAGGAAATGAACGAAATACCTGAAACGACTCTTGAATGAAATATCGATTTGAGTTTTGTTTGGCTAAAATAAGTAATTCTAGCTTCCTATGAGTTTGCTATCCTTTACGGACAGATGGAACAGATCTATTGATCACAGAGTAAATGCTAAAAAGATAAACGCGATATTCAATTTTTTCTGCCTCGTAAATGATCTCAATAAATATCAAACGTGTTATATCATTTGTACTACATGGAGAGTGCTGAAAATTGATAGATTAAAATGTTCATTTAAAACACTGTGTTTTTTTATTATGTATTTTCTGAAATACTCCGAGTAATACTTCCAACCGCTACGATATAATTCTAGGTTTTGATAAACACGTAAGGTAAACATTAAACTACTGTCGATAGATAAACTATATAGTTAGAAAGTGTCCAAAATATATTTTAAATATGTAATATTAAGATGTAGGAAGTTATGTATTAAATTGTAAGAAGAATCTAGATTAAATTTGTAATTAACTATTGCGTTTAAAGTAATTCAATACAGATGTCCTCTAACGATATTACCACTATTACCACAGCAATTACAATTGTGCCTGCCTTGGTAGCGTAGATTGTAGCCTGTCTCCCTCACGTTCAGAAGCTACCGAGCTCGAATCTCAGTCAGGGTGAGTTACCCGGAGTTTTCTCTTATCCTGAAAGACGAATGTCGGATAACTCTAAGCTCTATGGACCTTGGACTCAATTGATCATCATTTCACCGATATGACTTCACGTTGGAGGACGTAAATTAGAAACAGAAACAACATTAACTACTTCTATTACCACTGTTCTACTATTTATTTGTCATTTAACTTGTATAAAGTAATAGATATCGTCATTTCTATGTTCTAAAAAACCATATCATCCAGATTTGCTCCTTTAAAAACTCCTTACTACTATAAATTGCTTTATCTTTTAACCATCGTTAGTCGCGCATGTATCTATGAGATACATAGTTTACGTTTGTTTCATTACTATAGCCGAACCAGGATATCTTCTATCATACCTTGTTATTGTTTCCTATAAGTTTCAACCATTTCTCCCTAATGCTAAGTTTGCAAACGGGGCAACGTCATCACGTGTGTGCTGTTGTATCTGTCAGATACATCGCGCCAACTCACGTTACGATTGTCGCCGCGATCGGATCCAACTACGTCATTGCTAGAGAATGCTGATAGAAGTGGTTGCGTTATTGAAAGATAGATGAGAGTGCCTTTCTTTATTACTGTGAATCGTAGGTTTGAAAATGAGCCAAGTATATAATTTGGGAAATCCTGAGGATTTGGAGGAAGTGCATCGCCTTACTTTCGACGATGATGCGCTGCCGATTGAGGATAATTTTGTAGAAACTGATTCCGAATATGAAGGCATAACTGAAACATGATCTGTGGACACCGATACAGAACATGATGTTGATGAAGAGGAAAGTAATAAAATGCTAGAAAATGATGCAAATTACTATTTGGGTGAATACAAAGACATAAGAGGATAACGATGAAGATGTTGATGATGGTGATAATGATGATGAAGTTAATGATCATAATAATCGTAGCAATACTACTACTACTACCACTACTACTACTACTACTACTACTACTACTACTACTACTACTACTACTACTACTACTACTACTACTACTACTACTACTACTAATTAATAATAATAATAATAATAATAATAATAATAATAATAATAATAATAATAATAATAATAATAATAATAATAATAATAATAATAATAATAATAATAATAACAATAATAATAATAATAATAATAATAATAATAATAATAATAATAATAATAATAATAATAATAATAATAATAATAATAATAATAATAATAATAATAATAATAATAATAATAATAATAATAATAATAATAATAATAATAATAATAATAATAATAATAGAAATAGTAATAGTAATAGTAATAGTAATAGTAATAGTAATAGTAATAGTAATAGTAATAATAATAATAATAATAATAATAATAATAATAATAATAATAATAATAATAATAATAATAATAATAATAATAATAATAATAATAATAATAATAATAATAATAATAATAATAATAATAATAATAATAATAATAATAATAATAATAATAATAATAATAATAATAATAATAATAATAATAATAATAATAATAATAATAATAATAATAATAATAATAATAATAATAATAATAATAATAATAATAATAATATAAACTGCCTAGAGTTGTTGGGAATGCCAATACTATGAAAATTGAATTTGACTGATGGAAAATTTTCGTCAGTGATGATATTCTGCATAATTTTGCAGCACAGCAACAGGCGCATAGATGATTTCAAAGTGAAATATGAACATGAGGGTGGTTGCAGAGACAGAAATAAAAGAAATGAAAACCTTTGTTGCGTTATTATAGCTTGCTGGTCTGTTCCGCGGAGGGCTGCAAAATATTCACGACTTCTGGACAACAGATGACCTTGGTGTCAATATTTTCTGGATGACTATGTCCGAGAAACGCCTCCTGTTCATAATAAGGTGCATTCGTTTTAACATTATTGAATACAGTATAATTTTAAAATATGAGAAGAAGAAAAAAAAAATTATGTCTTCTAAAGGCAATTATAATGTAAGATCAAGAACTGTTTTAGGAAATAGGATTTTGGAACAAATATCGAGTTTTAAATATTTAGGATGTAACATAAGTTTTAGAAACAATGCTGATATAGAAGAAAAAGTAAACAAATTTCGAGCAATACGTGGGACAATCCAAAGAACTTTTAAAAACAGAGTGAGAAGGGATACAAAAATGAAAATGTATAAGGTAATGGCTATTCCAACTTTACTATATGGAAGCGAAACCTGGGTGCCAACACAAAAGGGTTTAAATAAAATACAGACTGCAGAAATGAAATTTTTAAGAAGTGTTAAAGGTTGTACAATATTGGAAAAAATAATAAATGAGGATATTAGAAAGGAATTAGAAATCTAACCAATCCATGACAAAATATCAGAACGAAGGCAACAATGGCATGGACATATATTAAGAAAGGAGGATGGAAGATCTCCAAATGTAGTACTAAACTATAATCCAAAAGGAAGAAGAGACAGAGGACGATCCAGGAAACACCTGAACGGGCGATATGCCCAAACCATGAAGTGAAGAAGAAGAAGAAGAAGAAGAAGAATACAGATACTAAAACACAATTAACGTCATATGTATCCAGCAGATACATGGCGACTAACGGCGTCACGAAAGTTGACGCGCCCAACGGAGGGTTAAATCTATTTGAATTCATATTACTTGCATTTCATGGTAGCTTGATACAGTTAATTCCCATAGGCTTATAAAAATATTCTCTGTGTGATAAAAGAATAATTTAGATTTTAATTATTTCACGTTTCATAGTGATGAACATCTAATCTACAATTAAAACTATATAGTCCAGTACGTGTAATTTAAAGAAACTAGTCTACGCCACAATATTTAAATGAATAAAGCATGCTTTTCAGGAGTCTTGCTTTTTACACCTCTTATTCCTGTCATGACTATTTTTTCTAGAGGAAAACTTGCTTATCACTAGTGGAATTACCCAGTAAAATCCTGTAAATTAGTGTGAAAAAGTAGTAGGTCAGTATTGTATATTGTTTTAGCTTCCTTATTGTATTTGTAACACTGTTCCAATTTAATTTCATGTAAGTAAATATCTAGTAATTTCACATGCTTGTTATTACCATCATTCCCATTTAAAGTAAGAACAATATTCTCAGTTTCGTATGTTCATTTCATAGTCTAAGATTGATTAAACTCAAGCCACTTCCACTTGAGCTTAATGAGTGGGATGGTACTATAAGTCGTCAGTTGTTATATATTTTAAAACAAACATTTTTGTTTCAGGGTTCGGATTTTGTTTCTGGAGACCTACAAGCAGCCAACACTTTGACGAGTAAGTGTTCTAATGTATAGATACTCCAAAAGGTATTCGTCTAGAATATAACCAGAACATTCAGAAATATACAGATAAGAAACAAACAATAACTATTTCCTTACATCAGTTGATATCTAGATTTCAAAATAAAGCACAATTTGGGTTCATATATTGCTTAATTAGTGAACAACTCTACGTTATTTAAAATCATGTCCCATTTGATGCCAAACAAGTATTCGTCTAGTAAGCAAGATCCCAGGTTTGGTGCCTCGCTGACACACATCCCTTCCCTTTTCTTATGCAGTTGTATTTCATCCACTGTGTTGACAGTTCCATCTCTGTTTTCAAAGCCGATGATTGCTATTGAAGCAATAGAGGTAGAAAACGTCGAGAAGCTACAAAAGAAGAGAGAGAAATTTGTATCAGGTTATTTAATAAAGTCAAATCTATTCAAGCAATTGGAGAAATCATTGGAAGACCTGCCAGTACAGTGAAGACTATTATATACAGGTTTGCTCAAAACAAAACTTACGAAAATGAATCAAGAATCGGTCTTCCTGCAGTTCTATTCGAGATGGAGAAACGACCGTTACTTAGAAAAGTCAAGAAAATCCTAAAATAAGTGCTTCAAAACTGGCTATTGCAGTTTAAAGTCACACAGGAAAGTCCGTTTCAGCACAAACTATAAGAAACGTGCTTTATGAAGCTGAGTATGGAGGCCGAACAGCCCGTAGAAAACCATACATCAGTAAAAGCAACTGAAAGAAGCGAGATGCTTTTGCAAAAGAACATAAATAGGATGGGTTTGATTTCTGTAAGAATGTTGTATTTACTGACAAGAGTCAATTTGACTCCTTAAGTCAAAAGGGCGAGTAATAGTGTGGAGAAAAAAGAGTTGTGAGCCTGAGGAGAAAAATATTACAACTTCAGTTAAACTTTGTTGCATGTGTGTGTTGCTCCTCAGTTCAGCTCCAATTATGTGGCAGGGGTTTGACTCCTTGTGTCGCCAGCCTCGCCAGTGATAATTTGAAAATATCGATGTCCTCGGCTGCTCTCGGAGTTATCCTAACCTTCATGAATATAGGATCTGTGGCAAGAATCTCTTGATTCAGGGCGTTTTGGGTGGATCAATTAGGGTACTTGAAAAGAAACACAGTTTAATTCTCTTATGACGATCGGTTGTATTTCAATTACTCTCGAAATACATGTTAATTAGACGAACTCTGAATGGTAGGCTTCGTGCTGGCGTGGTTGTACTCCCGTGTCTATAACACGACTCATCGGATTGGCACCCAGCTACTAACTACCTTTAATTGAACGCGATCTCTTTAGTTTACTTGTCCATTCAGTTTGGCCAACAGTAGCCAAATAACCTTAATGAACGCGATTTCTGTCCGTGTGCTTTCGCACGACGGTTTAGACTGGTTTAATGAACGCGATTTCTAACCGGGTGCTGTTGCACGACGGTCTAGCTCGACCCTCAGCCGCCGACTGCCTTGGATATATATTTGTTCCCAGATAGGTCATATGACACTTCGCTTTGCCCTTCAGTTCCTTATTTTTAATTAGTTTGGCGGTAGAACGCATATGGAGTCCCAGTTACGAGAACCTCACTTTAGACCACCTAAGATGTTCACTTCCTGTCAAAACTATGCTTGAAAATAAACACCGGGTGTGACCCTTAAAATTTATGGTTGCGGCTGGCCTTCCTAGGGGAGAAAAATCCTACCGCTCGGAGTCCGCAACAAACTTGACTATGCACACAAGATATTTGTTTCAATACATGTGTATATTCCTTTAACATTCAATAAATCTTCCATATATTCCTTAACAGTTAATTAATCAACTCGAGGAAGAGAGTACCGTTTCAACTTGGATGAGGTTCAGTATTTGTCTAGGACTGCATGAGTGCAAATAGTATGGGGAAATTGTGTTCTATTAATGGAACTATAAACCATAAGGTTTATATAAACATCCTAAAACACATTTGTCCATAATTGTGAATAATATGGGTCTTTCTGAGGATTATATTTTCACACAGGATAATGATCCAAAACACACAGCTCTATATGCAGGGCTATGGTTGTTATATAATATTCCACGATGAATGTCGACACCACCACAATCCCAGAAATGGCATAAAATTACAGTGGAAACAACACAATCTTTGGTGAAATCCATGCTAAGGAGAATGCAAGAGAGTATATTGATGAATAGAGGGCCTATTAAGTACTAACCGTTACATTTTACACCATTTTCAGTATACAGACGAACACTTATTTTGCATCCTATATTTCATCTTTCCTTTGGAGTGTATTGTGCATTTCTTTATGTGGATAGAGGGTATATGTGTTTCTTTATTGTATTCCCTTTATCAATAATCAATAAATAAGACAGTGTCTCTGCTGTATTTTATTCTGATGATTTCCCAAAATTCACACATCCTTAAACATAAACTCATGCATTAGACAAATATTTTTTGGAGTAACTGTAGATTATTCTATGCAGAACAGCGGGTAGTCAAATGCTCTCAAAGACCTGGTCTATAAATAACTCGAGGTGTAAAGTGTTAAGATTTACAGAGCAGCATGGCTGTTAAAGTAAAGAGAGATAAGCACCCTAATGAGCTCTGTGGTCGCCTGCACAAGCAATTGTTTTTCATAGGATCTTATTTGTGTTTCTCTGCTGCTTAGAAACGGTGCTTGGAGAAAATGTTATAATCCACTGAAAACCTCGATATTGGGATTAATTAGAATCCACTCAGTGAGGTCTCTTCAAACACTTAAAGAATGGTATACTATTAAAAATGTTTCGGCACGTATACGAAGAGGAAGAATAGATGATTTCTAAACTTTAAGATTTATCCAAATTCTTTTATTTAAGAAAGGTCTTTATACAAATTAAAGAATGTTTTATTTCATCTTAACTTTCCTGATTTTTATTCAAATATAAATTTTCGATACCTTCATGACAAAATGTAAAATTGACTATTCGGTAATAGCATTATCATTGAACTTTCTGTAACTGGCACAGAGTTAAAAACAATTCTTGTTGAAAGTGTAGCTTCCATTAATTTTATTTTTCTGTTTATTTTCTGCAGCTTAAAATTTTTGGAAAACTTTGATGCTACTTATTGATACCTTACTGGAGGATGTTACTTCCTGTAACGTGTAGGAAGCGATATAACAATTCTTCTTTCCCTTCGAATGAACTTCCTTACAACATAGTCTTCTGGTTACAGAAACAGATAAACGTTTTTGTTTTGTTTCGCGTACAATTAAATCCACATCCCTAACAGAAACTATTTATAGGAAACATTTCTGAATGGCACAACTTATTATGTACAATAATAAGGTTTTGTTTGACTATACAAAATATAAAGAATGTGTAATTGTAGTGAATTGAGAAATGCAAGTTATACTAATAGCAATGCTTTTATAATAGTCACAGAGGATTTGTTTTTATACTAAAAATTGTGCTAAAATATGCCACATTTATGGAACATTTTGCTTCAATAATTTACACACATGTACGACCAGTGTCGTTGGACTTAGGACATCCCGGAAGTGAGGGATGAAGTAAGAGAAGACAAAAGTTGCCGGGTCAGGAGTCATAGCAGAGGGCAGATTCCCTACTTTTTGCGATTGAAACTTCCTGGTGGCAGTTGATATAGCCGAACCTGCTTGTAGGCTTGCACATTCCAATGGAAGACCTGGGACTCGGACTTTATACAGAACATACTTTCTCCCATCTACTCGTCCTGGACCCACGAGTACAAGACAAGAGCACAAGGGTAGTGTAAGATATGTTTCTGCAATATATGGGTTTCTTTAGATCTTAACGTTCGTGCTTATTACATACGGCATCACAATTAGCGGGCACTGGTGATACATTAAATGATAACCAGGAAAGGAGGGGAAATTTCGGAAGGTAACGTTTAACGCCCCTTAGCACCTCCCCCATATTTGTGTGTTTCTGGGCTATGTAAACTAAACAAACAGCAAGAACATATCTAGAGTAAGTTGAATTTGTTGCACGTTCATAGTAATAAATCTTATATATCATAGTTGTGCTCATTATTAACGTCTGTGTCTCAAAGAAGGCTTATTTCTTTATATCTGAAAATGATTGTCGTTCGGGTTGTTGCCGTATCTTCAGCTATCAGTGCAAAGGAAGGGGTTTATCTATTAGGAACTACGAGAAAAAAATTTGGTATCGATGTACTCTGATTTGGCGAAATCATATCAAACTGTCAAATTTGACAAGGGAAGAATTTTATTGGAGAAGAGTTATGTAAAACGGTAATAACGTAACCGTCCTGGAAACATGCGTGGTTTATTAAACATTCGTTCTCGTAGGTTTAAAGTATAAACCTTAAATTGTTTAATAATAATAATAATAATAATAATAATAATAATAATAATAATAATAATAATAATAATAATAATAATAATAATAATAATAATAATAATAATAATAATAATAATAATAATAATAATAATAATAATAATAATAATAATAATAATAATAATAATAATAATAATAATAATAATAATAATAATAATAATAATAATAATAATAATAATAATAATAATAATAATAATAATAATAATAATAATAATAATAATAATAATAATAATAATAATAATAATAATAATAATAATAATAATAATAATAATAATAATAATAATAATAATAATAATAATAATAATAATAATAATAATAATAATAATAATAATAATAATAATAATAATAATAATAATAATAATAATAATAATAATAATAATAATAATAATAATAATAATAATAATAATAATAATAATAATAATAATAATAATATTAATAATAATAATAATAATAATAATAATAATAATAATAATAATAATAATAATAATAATAATAATAATAATAATAATAATAATAATAATAATAATAATAATAATAATAATAATAATAATAATAATAATAATAATAATAATAATAATAATAATAATAATAATAATAATAATAATAATAATAATAATAATAATAATAATAATAATAATAATAATAATAATAATAATAATAATAATAATAATAATAATAATAATAATAATAATAATAATAATAATAATAATAATAATAATAATAATAATAATAATAATAATAATAATAATAATAATAATAATAATAATAATAATAATAATAATAATAATAATAATAATAATAATAATAATAATAATAATAATAATAATAATAATAATAATAATAATAATAATAATAATAATAATAATAATAATAATAATAATAATAATAATAATAATAATAATAATAATAATAATAATAATAATAATAATAATAATAATAATAATAATAATAATAATAATAATAATAATAATAATAATAATAATAATAATAATAATAATAATAATAATAATAATAATAATAATAAAAAACATTTTTGGGGGATTCTAGATAGATTGATATGTTAATAATGGGAAAGATTGTTGTAATATTAAGTCTGACGTATAAGTTTGCTTTTTTTATCTGATGGATGTTAAGAGCATATTATTTCCTGTTTAACCCTTGAAGATGAATAAAATTAAGAAAATATGTATATTGCTGTGAATAAAAGAAGTAAAACTCAAAAGAAAAGATGTAAGATAATACAAATATTAAAACACGAACTAATATATCTAATGGTAAAGACATACTTTTGAAGTATTGATCTATGGAGCAATATTTTATTTGAGTAAGAGGCTCATAAAATACTACAGTATAATAACAGCATTTTTGAGTATGTCTAAAGTGTGTAAACTGAGAAATGACATTCCTGAGATACGGAATACAGCGAGTTTTGAATTCTGACTTCATCTGATTGATCACTAACAGCGCTAACCACAGAGTTAATTTGTCTCTTTGTGTAACAAAACACTAAAGATTTAAAAAAAATATTGTTACTCTTTGACGTTTACTGAAGTATAATTATTGATTGCAGGTTATTTGGGTCCTCAGCCATCAAATGACTCTGGTGAACACCACTACATGTATTTCATATTCGAGCAGAAAAATGATGAGGACATCGACGTAGCTGGCCCTATGGAGAGGAGTAATTTTGATTTGGGAACCTGGATAGAGACTCAGCAGATGTGTGGACCTATAGCAGGGGCTCAGTTTCACGCATCTTTCTGAGGGGCTGATTTAGAACTAGCATTATGTAGTTTGTGAAATGTATTAATAAAATGTACATCCAGATGACACTTTGTCATTCATCACAAGTATGAATTTTAGCAACTTGATATGATCTAATAAAATATACAAAGACCTCAGAACAGGCGTAATTTTTTAGAGCAAGCATTGAGGGAACAGCGGCTGATTGAAGTTTTTCCCTCAACATCGAACATATCTCACTGCTCCGGACATCCAACTTCACGCTTGATAAAATATTCTGTTTAATATACTAGGATAAAATTATTGATTTAAAACACTTTATCTGAAGCATAAAAGCGCTTGATATTGTTATAGGCATGTGTTAATTTTAAAATTAAGGAAAACTTAAGAAGTAATATTTGTTTACGGTATTTCAAGGTTATGTTTACTGAATCTTTGACCTCAACACGGCATTGGAGTTGTCACCATCGGGAGCGACATCATCGCATCATCATAAATCATCATCATCATCATCATCATCATCATCATCATCATCATCAGTAGTATAGAATTGAGAGAATCAGCACAGTGTAGATAAGATGTTGAACTCTCCTCTGTGTTAATATATGAGTGATGTAGAATGCTCATTGATTTAGAACTCTCCTATATGAAAATCGAGTTGTAAAAGAAGGGGAGTGTTGGCGTAGTGCCGTTCTCCCCTGTGCAGTGAGATGTTTTTGAGGGTTGGGATGATGATGATGATGATGATGATTGTGTGTGTGTGTGTGTGTGTGTGTGATGTGTAATGTGTGATGGGTGGGATGGGTAACGGGGGGGGGGGGGGGGGGTTCCGGGGATGTTTGAATTAAATGTGAATTCTTTTCGATGTGTGTGTGTGCTTGAACTCTCATGTATGAATATCGAAGTCTAGGGTTCGATATTGTGATGGGGGCGGGGTGGGTAACGGGGGTTCCGGGGATGTTTGAATTAAATGTATTGATAGTAATTCTTCGATGACTGTGCTTGAACTCTCATGTATGAATATCGAGTCTAGGGTTTGATATCTATTACGTTCAGTGCTTCGATGTCTGTGCTTGAACTCTCATGTATGAATATCGAGTGTAGGGTTTGATATCTATTACGTTTAGTGTATGATATATGATGTAGTATCGTTATTCTTTAGATAAAAGAATATCGAGAGAATGATTAGGTATGTTTACTGGGAGAGATTTATGAAAATAAATGTAATAAGACATTCTGGTAAGGGGTGTTCCCTATGCAGAATCTCTCCTTGAGCTATTGTATCCAAGAGCGATGTAAAGGTTA
This sequence comes from Mantis religiosa, assembly GCA_030765055.1. Classification (NCBI taxonomy): domain Eukaryota; kingdom Metazoa; phylum Arthropoda; class Insecta; order Mantodea; family Mantidae; genus Mantis; species Mantis religiosa. Next base: position 98,705,456 of record CM060957.1, read on the forward strand.
AGAAAAGGTTAAATTCCATTCCCACATCGAGGTACGAGAAAATATAAATCTATTCCACATTGAAGTATAAGGGTGATGACGTGTTGTCATTCCTCAAGATTTGTGCATATGTGAGTAAATTCGAATTAACAGGTCTCACCCTGTCCCGCCAGCTCGGGAACGAACGTGTCCTCACTTCACACAAACCCTCCGTCCGTTAAGTACAATCGACGATAGGATGGGGAGGGGGGAGACAGGTATGATCACGTTTCATCACCCATCTGCTCACTCGGGAACGAATGCATTCTCACTTCACATCGCAACGTCAAGATGAGTGGAACAACAACACCTATCATTGAAAGTGATACCAGATTCTGGGAGAATCTACGCAATTTCGAAGATTTGCAAAAGCATTGGGTTGAGCACCACGATGAAACGTGTGATGGAAAGATGCATCAAGTGATTTGCAAGAATCCTTCCCATCATGATTCGATCACATCTTATGCTCAATGCGGAAAGAATTGTAAAGTGTACCTCGGGTAAGTAGAATTATAATTGTGTGTTAACGTGAAAGTGTTGTTATGTGTTAGATAACTAATGATAAATGTGTTTATTTCAGTAAAGCCCAAAGTGAAGATGTGGCATGCCAGTCCGAACAGGATCAAGGTGAAGATGTGTGCGGTCCGTACAATGATCGTCCGTTTAAGGATATCGGTACATCGAAACCCGAGGAGGAAGTCATAGAAAAGTGAGTATAAAATAATAAGAGTTTTACGTTAACAAGTGTATTAAATATTCACGATGTTGAGACAGTTCGTGTATGTCCGCAGATCCAGTAAGAAAGGAGACAAGAAAAAGAAGAAGACGAACTGCAAACCGAGAATCGTCAAAGCCAAGAAGACGTTCGATCAAGACAGTTTCATCATAATGATGTTCGAACCCTTCACACCCTTCGCAGAAGAAGTAGAGGAGGAAGTTGCGAGTGATGGTAAATAGTGTGTGCATGAACGATAACGACATCTCCATCAGCATTGACTTTCGTGTGAACATAGGATTATACAATGAACTCCCATCACTTTACATTAAAGACACACATGACGATACGTTTGTGTATATTACAAAAGAGGATTGGGAGGTAATAATGTCAAATTTGTGTGTTTTGGATACGTATATGAAAGATGGTAAGCATCCATGTGCACCGTACAGTGAAAATATAATATATGCATTTAATATAATGTTATGCATGAATAAGATGCAAGAAATAACGTTTGTGAATACATGTTTAAATGTGGGCAGTATAAATCTGAATAGTACTGCATTCAATGGACTTAAAAGACTAATTCCATATATTGAAAGAAATTTATATCAGTTGTATGATATTCATAAATCATTATGTTCATATGATGCAAAAAGCAGGAGTGCAAGGAAGAGGATATTGGAGATGTATGTTAAAGTCAATAAAAAGATAATTTGAATTTGTAATGTTTTATTTATTACACCTATATGATAGATTGTACAACATGAGTTAGTGGTTTATAAGTGAATAATTTATCATGAATAATTAAACAGAATAATGAAGTTTGTGCAGGAAAATTTGACGATGCTTGAACTTCCAATCTGACATTCACTGCCCCCGTCACAGTATCCTCAGGTTGATGAGAGCAATCGATGACGAATAGCGGTGCATATTTCAGAAAGTCGTTCCTTTTCAAAAGAGGGTAATTCTCCTTTCCATAGTAGGATGATTGAAATTTGGAATATTGATCATACAGAGATGCAAATTTCGAATTGGCGAAATCCAAATTCATATCGTGATAGGGGTAAGATTCACTGTTGAGATAAGGTTTCAGATTGGTGATATTACAATTATCAAATAGAGAAGCATCCTTAGCGAGATGATTCAATCTATCCACTTGTGCACCGACTATGACGAAACGTGGTTTTTCAAGTTTAGTCGTGGTTGCAATGTTCCATGTGAACGCTTTAGTTTGAGGTACAGCAGGTTGAGTGTGAAGGTCCAAGGTTCGAAATGCGACGTGTAGAGGTTTATCCGATTTGACGAGTTTAAGTTTATCAACTCGTTCAGAATCTGAAAGTCGAAGTACAGGCATCCTCCATTCGAGTCTAGTTAGTTGTATGGTTGTAGGATCGTTTCCAATGATACAATTATTAGAATCCTTAGATCTAATGAGAATAAGTTCAAACTTGCTATTAAGTATGACCTCCTTGTGATCGTCGGCGAAACCCAGCAACATCGAAAGAGGAACGATAGCATTGAAGATACCATTCGATGTATTCACGATGTCTAACACACCTCCAGGATAGATCCATCCAGCATTTAGTAAACGATTCGATTCCAGTTCATTCAGTGCAGCATAGTTACGCATCGTTGATGAAATGCCCGGATTCCTAGTTCTATCAATAGTCGTTCCATTCATATCCAGACGAATCTCATCGAATAGGAATGCCATAGCATTGTTACTCAATTTCGATGTGGCAACGGTGCCGTCGGGTTTAGTGAGAGTCCCCTCAATGTAGAGATAACTTCTACTAGGAAGCGTGTACAAATCTTCAGCTTGACATGGAATTCTAATTTCATCGTTCACATCGAGAGCTGACGTATTGTACGGTAGGAATACGTGTTCTTCCTCCTTACTGATCTTATCATCAAAGGTCGGAATCCCGGTCACGTCCAACACATCCATCATAGAACCTTGAAGCCTAAGTTAGCGAGAAATTGTCGATTAGACGATGTGATTAGCTTGCGGGTCGATGATCGAGTAGAGATCAATCTCGAGAGATGTTTTTTAATATAGCATCGTCTCTTAAAACTTATACCCATTACGACGTATGTGCAATCGTACAGTGATGGTTTCGTTCCTGAAATCTAACTTATCGCCGTTCTGGTCTACCCCTCTAATGTCGAGATGATCAATGAGATTCGTATCGATGATTGGTAAATATATAGGACTTGATGGTTCCTGCGAAATATGATAACCTGGAGGTACCGATGGGAAAAATTCATACAGAGAATGACCACTTTTACCATTGATGAAAGATCCCGTTGCAAGACTACACTCGATACGTATGATGCTGACTTTGAATATGTTAACCAAATCATTAGACTCGGTCAGCACGTTTGCCGGTACCCTCTGTTTAGAGGTGAAACCGAGAAGTGAAGCAATAGACCTCTCACGACTAAAGTCGATAATATAGGGAGATTGAATTTCTGATTTCATGGTGTTATTATTAGCACGTAGAATAAAGTCGTCACCGATGTCGAGAGCATCCTTGATCAATCTGGCGATATCATCCAATTCATAAGTACCCGGTGGAATTACTATACGTTCGACTTTTCCATCGCGAACGTAATGGAATAGATTATTACTCTCGTCCACATTCGGAATTGAGTAAAAAGTCTCAAAATTCAATAGAGCTATCTCGTAATGTCCGTTAGGATCCAGATGTAATGGTGGATTTAGAAATGTAGAGAAGCTGGTATCACTACCACTCACGGTGATCGTGTAACTCATCGAGGAGAAACTGAAGGCACAAGTGACCGCAAATCACAGAATCGAATTCTTGAAATCTCGTCGTATTATATAGGAGCTTGACACCCGAAAGGTACGTTTCTATCTCTTCCGGAGGTCTCAGATCGCCGAAACTGTCAAAGTAGTAGGCAACGTCACCATCCTTACGTACAGCAACCCAATGTGTACCAGGGTTATTTGATGTATCCAGATTCACTACTATTCTCTCATAGTATCGAGGATGTGGAGGTAGTTTATCGATCATGTAGACACCTCTAAAATGTGGAATGCGTAGACGTCGTGCATACGAATCGATCTCGTTAGCACTCAGGGCTTTTTCCGGGATAAATATAGGCCTCGCCCCGAGTTTTTTGATCGAAGATATAATCCTCTACCCTTACGACGTCTCTTACGGCGAAGACCTTTGCCCTGAGCCAAAGATTCCATGCGCTCGTTGTGACGTGTTAATTCCGCAAGTTGTTTTGCATCCGAACGTTTCTTATTGACAGCCGTAGCAATCTGAGCAGCACCTCCAGCTAGACCACCTGCTGCACCTAGAGCTGCTAAAAGTGGTAGCAAAGGTAAGAAACCACCTCTCTTGTTGCGACGTTTACGCATGCCAGCGCCCGCTGCCAATTTACCCTTCATAAGTGTAGTCACAAGTCGAGCTGCAAGTCGTTCGCCCAAAGAAGCGTCGGCAGACTTTACACGTCTCCAAGCTTTCTCTACCAACACCTTATCGGATAGACGACGAGATTCTGTATCAGTACTCTCTGCGTAAGCCCGATCGTGATCGAGACACGCTGAATCTAACCCGTTCACCGGTAAGTCACCTCTCTGCAAGCGTTTATGTAGTTTCGTTCCGGGACCGCAGAAACGATAACCCGGTAAATGTGCCTCAAATGGTAATGAATTAATCAAGGAATTAAGAATTCCCGAACCTTTGCGTGCACGTGTAGAGCGCATGTCTCACTATGAAATAAAAAAGGCAAAACGTGCGCTTTATAAGTATACGATTCCTATGACGATTGGCTAAATCCAGTAAAGACATAGATTGCCCTTATCACGAACGAAATAAAAGACAAAACTTATGCTTTATAAGTATTAGTCGCGATATGGAGATAGTAAAGCAAAAGTGTACGCTACCCATACAGGTGTTAGATTTCGAGGATGACATTCGCAAAGGACGACACGGTACGTTGTTTCCGAGTAACGTTAGAGCGCTCATACTTGGCAGTTCAAATGCTGGAAAAACGAACGTTTTACTCAACCTGCTTATTCACGAGAATGGTCTGAGATTCGAAAACCTCTACATATACTCGAAATCGTTGCAACAACCTAAATATCGATATTTACTCAGGTTACTGAAAACTATACCCGATATAGGTGTATTTACGTTCGATGATGGTGATAAAGTAATTCAAACGTCGGATGCTAGAGAAAATTCGATATTCGTATTTGATGATGTGATAAATGAAAAACAGGGTAAGATAGCTTCATATTACAGTATGGGTAGACATCGTAATGTCGATGCTATATATTTAGCACAATCATATGCTAAAGTACCTAAACATTTAATTAGACATAATGCAAAAATATGATTATATTCTTTAGACAGGATAATCTCAATTTAAAACATATATACGAAGATTATGTAAATACCGATATGTCCTATGATGAATTTAAGAATATGTGTAAACATATATGGGAGAGTGATGAACGATCCTTTGTTGTTATAGTACCAGAATATCCACTGAACGAGGGACGCTACCGTCACGGTTTTGATCGCTTTATCAGAATGAATAAATAGAATAATCCATCACTTAAGCAATGAGTATCGACAGGTTCGGATCCCGAAGAATCATACCCTCTAGGGGTGTGTTCAATCGATATATCATAACTAGAGATGGATCGGGAAACTATCGATTCAAGGGAAAGCGGTTGTGCAATATTCACGACCCTGAAGAAGGTGACGATGCATCGACTAAACGTTATGTGGATACGCATACGGCTGACGTCGAGAATCGAATGCAGATCTTCAGCGAGCAGACCTCGTATCAGCGTATGGGCGAGTTTGAAGCTATGCTTAGGGATCACATACAAAAATCGCTCGACATCCAATACAACAATTTAATGGAGTACTTAAGTAAATATGCATTTAAACGTGATTCCGAAAATAATGTCATTATAGATGGTATAAGAATGAAAACGCTGTTGGACCCCCTTCACGAACACGACGTTCCTAATAAAAAATATGCAGATGATAGGATTCCAATTCACGACTCTAATGAAACTCTATCATTTCGAATGAAGAGATTGAAGGATTTAGCCGACCCGATAGATGATAGTGATGCAGTCACCATGAGTTATGTTAATCATTTCTTTATACAGAAACATAATGAATTGCAAACGGGTTTAACTGAAACTATAACAAACATTGTCGATACTATTACACGGAAACAGAATGAATTACAAAGTCAGTTAACTAGAACAATCACCTCCGCTAGCGAGACTATTACTACAGCTGTAGAAAAAGAAGTGAAAGAACTAACCGCACGACAAACGGAACTTGATAATAAACTAATCACTATAAATAATGATATTCATACTATGAAAACACGAATGAGAAATGTTGTAAACACTATGTTACAACAATTGAAAGCACAACTCATAATTTCATTGCAAACACGTCCGTTTCGAGGTCCCTCTTTAAGGTATACGTTAACATCGGGACTCGAATACTATAAAGTTCCTGGAAATGGAAGTGTACTCTCGTGTTCCATCGTATCATCGGTACATCCGCATGCTGTAAATGATACATTGTTTGCAATAAACGGAAGATTAGTTGAAAGATATCCTGTAAGAGTTGAAACTGGCGATATTCTATCGTTTACAGCGCCAGTCGGACGTGCTAAAGATGGTCATATATTAAGTATAGAACTGATAGTTTCATATAAATTAGCAGTAGCTGATTAATTATACATTCATTTCGATATGGATGCTGAAGCTATAAGACTTAAGGAATCCATTGCCCGTCACAGTAGGGCAATAAGAGAAAAGTTACGTTCTCTCAAAGGAATGAAATTCGAAACGCAACGAGTCATGTCTGAAGTTCTTCAACCTGTAACCGAACCATTGAAAGTAATAGCGAAAGCACACCAAGACAACGACGACGACGACGACGACGACGACGACGACGAAACTACAGATGATGCTAACGGATCTGATCTCGTGTCAAAGTATCTACACAAGGTTCGAACTGCCAGTTCGAGTGACATGGACAATACTTACGGCATACGTTACGAGGATAATGAGTATAAATTGGGTAACAAGACAGTTGTGTTTAAATCTGATGGTGTTCAGATAGGAACAGAAACGTATGAACCCACAGCAGGCTTATATGAATTATTATTTAAACGTTTACCTCGCAAGACATCGTACACAGATGATGATTTAGACGTGTATTCGCAAATCTTACAAAATACTCAAGTTTACAGACACGGTTATTCAAGAGATGGACGTTTAAGAGCAAATCGAGGGTTCAAGTATCGTCATATCATTCGTGACCTTGTTAGTAATCGAACTGGATTTGGTTTACGTTGGAAAGAACATGTACCGCAGAGAAAATTAGATTACGTCTACTGGAACGATCCGAATGAAATAATAAACAGATTAAGATTATTAGTTGCGTCGAGGGATGCAGGTAATTTGAATCACTCACCCGAGATAGAAGAAATTATTACAGAACTTAAAACATAAAAAATTATAGCATGATAAAACGTCGCATTGCAACCGAGTTACATGCACCAGCTAGAAGACGATTTTTACGTCGTAAGATCATAAGCAAAGGAATGAACGATTTAGTACAAATAGATCTTATGGACATGTCTAATTATGCAAGAGACAATAGGAATTATAAGTATATTCTTCTTGCATGCAATTTTTATTCCAAGATGGCTTATGCACGACCATTACGTGATAAAAGTGGTATTAACGTTTCGACTGCTATGGAGGAGATATTGAATGAAATGGAATCGTTTCCGAAGAATGTTCAATCTGATAAAGGAAGGGAGTTTTACAATAAACATTTCCGCGAACTAATGAATCGTAATAATATTAATCATTACAGTACATTCACACACGTTAAGGCTGCTGGAGTGGAACGTTTAATAAGAACGATCAAACTGATTTTGCATAAGGAATTTATTGTTCAAGGCTCATATCAATGGATAAACATACTACCTAGAATTATTCATACCTACAATAATACTTACCATCGAACGATTCGTATGAAGCCTGTAGAAGTTCGTGATAATTCTCTCCTGCTCAGCGTCTACAAATATGATAGAAGTCCGCGTGAGAAGCGAAGATCTAGGCTTCATCGTGTTGGTGACTACGTGAGGATTTCTAAGCATAAAGGTGTTATGGAGAAAGGTTATCTACCAAATTGGAGTGTTGAAGTCTTTAGGATACGTACAGTGCAAAGGACACATCCATTGACCTATCTCATCGAGGATCTGGAGGGTAAACTGATTGAAGGAGCATTCTACGGTTATGAATTACAGAAAACTCAATATCCAGACACGTATTTAGTTGAAAGGATCATCAGACGTCGTGGTGATAGGATTCTGGTGAAATGGTTAGGATTTCCTACCCGTGAATGGATTAATGAGGTGGACATTGTATAAATAAAAAAACACACAACTCAATAAAGAAATATAATTTTAATGATATATTGTGTTTGATTTTTTTTTGTTCACATTGATTCCTGACATCTTCTGTAACTGCTAATTCACATCTCCTTAACTTAAACATGATAATAACATTTTTATACTTTTTTAAAAATCTTCTGTAACTGCTAATTCACATCTCCTTAACTTAAACATGATAATAACATTTTTATACTTTAAAAAAAAAAATCATACATGATTATAGTTGAATTAACATTTAATTGTAGAGATTTTAACATAACGTACATGCTAGTTCACATTGAGTATATATAAATTCACCTACCCTTAACGTAAACATGATAATTACAATTTGAAGTAATTAGTAATATACGTTAAACAAACATCATACATGATTATAGCTGAAATAAGAGCCTTTGTACATGCTAGTTCACATTGATATATATAAATCTCCCCTCACGCCTTAACGGAGACATGATAATAACATTTTGATATAATTAGTAAATATATTTTAATAAAAAATCATACATGATTATAGTTGAATTAACATTTCATTGATTTCTGCTATCTAACATTTCAAAACGACATGAATAGGAAAAAATATTCCTTCACCCCTAACATAAACATAAAAAAGCAACACGTTATCTTTCAAATGAAGTAAATATGTTATTATCATGTAATTAGTAACACACTTTACAAATATACTTGAAACTCAATTATTTCGTTTTTTGAAATACAGTAATATGTTATTATCATGTGCCTAGTAATACCTTTTAACTCAGTTGTAACACACTTTACAATTATACTTGAAACTCAATTATTTTATTTTTTGAAATACAGTAATATGTTATTATCGTGGCCTAGTAATACCTTTTAACTCAGTTGAATCTATGCTTTATTGAGAAAAGAAAAAGAAATTTACACTTGACAATTTTCTATAGCATAATGTCCCCATGCTAATGTTGAAAATGAATTATTGGGAATGTATCGTTTTGTATCGATACCACTTAAAGCTATCTTATTAGATTCAATAGTATGAACATCATGTTTATAACTTCTGAAACATGTCTGCATGCTTCGATGTATAGTGTCAGGATGTGTAATACATGAGAGATATTGTTCAAAGGTTATGAATCTCATCGAATCTTTTGTTACACCTTTTGATTTTTTAATCACTTCAGTATCATATCGATAACTATATAATTTCGATTTCAGCCCTACATATTCAGTCATCACTCTACCGGCTAGCTCATCCTTGAATAATCCTGAAATTTTCTTATTTGCTAACGGAATACCATACACATTATCCATTGGATAATTCGATGTATCGAATAAATGTATATTGGTTTTAATAAATTCATATATATCGCAGCTAGATTCAAAGAGAAAAGCATCCGTGTCCGTATAGATTAAAGTTACATCTTTCAATTTTTTCTTCAGAATTTCATAATAAAAATCATACATTTTATGTTTGGATAGATCCAGGATTGCTTGTCCTATGTATATTGGCTTATTCATCAATATTTCATCTCTGACCAATTCTATACCTATTAAATTTTCATCAAAAATCACGTACCTTATACATGTCTGTCGAGCTAACAATTTACGCGCTCGTTTCCAGCTGGTAGCTAAATGAAATGAATTATAACGTTTTACATTCTCTATAAATTTTCCATAAACACAATTATTCATTAACTTCCATAGATTTTGACCAAATTTCGTCTTATCTTCAATACGTTTACGAACGTTGAGTTCAATGTAAGGATTTATCCAGTTAGATTGTTTGTAACCTATTACTCTATGTATACGCGATGGAATCAAACCAAGTTTAACACATTGTTGAAAATTGAGATAATGTAATACGTATTTATTTTTATCATTCAATGTTGTTAGCAATTTTGTATACTTATCACCTGGCGCGATTTCATTCAAAGGGCATAATGGCAAATCATTTTGTATATCATGAAGTTCCTGTGGATATTTAAAGTCTACTTCCAACACATATCCCACGTCAGAATCACTTGTAATAGACATAAAATCTATTGATTTAATTTCAGCATCAGTTAGCCACCTTATATCAGTGTATGGTAAGCTATTATTTTCCATTGTATAACTATATAGAGAATTGCAGTCAACGTACATTAAATAATTAGTTGGTTGAGTGTTATCATAGCTAGTCATGTATCTGTTATTCGCCTTTGCATACCGTTTGGACACAGTGCAAATTCCACCTCGTATTCCTTTTTCGAAGAAATCTAGCATAGTCTTATCTGTTAATAATGAAATCTGTACACCAGTCGTTCTTAACATTGCATCATAGGCTAACCCGGGAAGTGTGTAATACTGACACGGGTCGAGTCCGTACAAACCGATACTTAATTCACGGAAGCGTTCAAACACGTCCGTTAGTATTAATGTATCGCACTTAAGATATATATTTAAATATTCACCCAGATTTTTAACATTGAATTCATTCCATACCGTTCTAGCATGACTATAATCCTCATCGCTTACATGATCAAACTGATGTTTGGATGGTAGACTATTCTCGTATAATTTTTCTATAGAATCCACATACGTGTACGGGAAGACACCTTTACGTTTCATCAGTTGTCTATGCAAAGGATTCGTGTACATATTATTGGTATAATGAAAATCATCTGCTTCTAACATATCCGAAAGGTTACTAAGTTTTGAATCCAAAAAACGATAGCTATCCAGAAATCTTAGATATATACTCATTCCATTCGAATTTGTATATCTTTTGCTAAAGGATAAGTAATTTTCAGAAGTTTGTGCAATACAGTTGATAGGTTCCGTATCGTAACCTAGTTTCTTTACTATGAAATGAGCATCGTATTTTGACAAGCAATGAAAGAATATTGGTATGAATCCTGGCATTTTCCTATTTAAATTGCAGTGCTTATGAGCTGGGCCAACGTAACTTCCATTCAAATGACAATGATCACGAACCTTTATACACGAGTTGAGAAATTCACGTTTGCATATGTGACATCGTGTTGCATTTTGATATTCTAGCTCATCCACATCTCTCATACTTATTTCAATTTTATTAGCATATATATTAATGACCTGATTTGCAATTAACGTTAATTCTTTAAGAAAATTTTCAATTGCATATGGACCTTCAAATGATTTGAAACGTGTTAAATTTTTATCATAACTACAGACCAAATGTAATGCAATTGCATACGCTTCATGTTTATGAATGCTACGTGTCCAGCTTTTACTCGATACATCTTGACACGAATCTACCTTACGTAAGATACATTCTATGTCTGCATAAACCACGAATGGAACTTTTAGACATTTCGAATATGCGTTAAATTCAACGAGATCAGTTTTACCAGCCTCGGGCATTCTGATAATTTGATTCATCATACACCTCTTTTTATGGCTATTTAAACGTGATTCTGATGTGAAATACAAGTTACAATTGTTACATAACCATTTTCGCCCATTATGTTTAGTTAGCTGCTTTCCTAGCAAACGTGACAAGTCTGTTATCAGACAATAATGTCTTTTATACATTAAAAGATTAACATGATGTGATTTTATCTCTCTTGGTTGATATAAGAGAATAATCGATTTATTTTCAACACCGTATATCGTTATTGAAATATTTGAATTTTGATTCTCGAATTTTTCTACATCTTTCAATGATACGGGGAATGTTATATTCTCAAAGTTAAATTCGTTACGAAAATCATATCTTTTATAGGAGGTGGGTCGATTCTTGTTACGTTCTACTGGGTATTTGGATGCTAACAGACAGTATGCAAAGCAATATTTATCAGTATTACGAATGTTAATAACAGCTCTCTTCGATTTTATAAAGTCGGGTAATTCAGTATACATCCCTGCATTCAATGAATCGTATTGTGTCACATATATTGTTAATTTCTCAATACTGTATAAAGCTTTTGAACTGGTACGCGATTCAAAATTATCCATATGATCTAGTATAGGTTGTAAAATCTTCTCTTCATACCATATAGATTTATCTGTAGATTGCAATATCACCTCAAGTTTACTGTTAAAGTTAAATGTATGAATATTATCGCTCTCTTGTGATATTATGACATATTGACAGGATAAACAGGATCCTATCTTAAGACCTGATTTATACATGTTTAAGCCCTTATCAATTTCATTCAAAATTAAAGGTTTGCATTCTGCTAAGAATATAACGGGGTCAAGTATATTAACACAGTTGTGAATTTCGTAGGTGGTTAATCGTTTTTTGAAAGCAGACTCACTGTGAATACATCGTAATCGTTCAGCCTGGGTCACGTTCGAACAGGTTTCATCTTGCTGAATCGAGGGTTGTCCAGTGGCAGTATCGGAGCATCTTGTCGTCGTTTCTGAAAAAAGCAATTACAACATTCGATTAACTTTACATACGGGAACATTGATTTACATGTATGTAAGGTGGTAACAGAAATAACATACATGTTAATAACTTTTACATGTATGAATCTCAATTTTACGTAAACTCTATACTTTACGTAGAACGTAACATGCATGTAACTTTTACATATGAAAATAGTTACATAATGATTATGTATTTTACAATTATTGCTATCATCACGTAACTACAATATTCAGATAGTATGTAACTGTTTTACGTAATGCTCTCTCCCTTACATAAATGATAAAAACACACAACGTAAACCATATAGATGTAAAATACCGTAACTGAACTACGATATTCACATGTACGTTTTACACATATAAATTAACGTTCTTTTTTCACCTACAACGTTACTTTTACGTGTAACAAACAAACGTAACTAACATGCATGTGAAATAACGTAACTGAACTACGATATTCACATGTACGTAATTATTACACATGAAAATTAACCCTACAACGTTCACTCTCAATTACTAATACTACATGACGTGCGATAATTAACACTTTAAGTTCTAATACAACATGTACGTACATGCAAGTAACTACATTCAATTACTAATACTACATGACGTGCGATAATTAACACTTTAAGTTCTAATACAACATGTACGATTTCACATTTACATGCAAGTAACTACATTATCACTTTTTTATGAAATTTTATTCAATAATTGTACTCACCTTTTGACGACATTACGGGCTGCTTAAAAAAGACAATTTATGTCGTTTGAAACCACTTTCTAGTGTTTCCTCGCCATGGTATTGGAGTATGCAGTCACCACGATTTAGTAGATCTTTCTGCGCTGCGGTCATATGTTTGAATCTCTCCGGGAGGAAGACTTGGAAATCTGATGTTTCGACGACGACCCGTTCACCATATCTGGTCTTCACGGTTTTGACGGATCGAATGATGTGTTGAACGGACTGATCTAATTCACGTAGTTTCTTTGTGGGAAGATGTGTTCCACCTTCAGCTAGTTGATTTAGCTGTAGCATCTCATGATCTGAAACATACATATAAGCACACACGAATCAGTATTACTTCAACATTCTTCGTAAACAGAGATAAAAAATGACTTACAATATACAACTTTTCTATCTTACCTGTAGGATCCATATTTCCAGAGAATCGACTGCCTCCTCACTCATCCGTGCCGCGGTATTTATTAACAGATGCTCCGCCCCCCCTCCGTCCGGGAGAGGTGTTACTGTCTACATATTACGCTATGTGTTTAAAGTAGTTGTGACTACGTTATAAGTTCGAAGGTAATACTAGTAACTTTATTATCATAGTTTAAACTTTATATAGATTCATCATTTTTTACACCCCCTCCAACCGTATCTCTCCTTCCCAAACACCATGTTGCGTGCGCACACTAACTGTGATTCGTTCCCTACATCTTGGAGGGGGGGATATAATTACACATTTCTTTACACACACATACTTGTACAAAATATATTTTTCTGAACATTTGATTTTTTTACATTTGGTATACTAACACATTCATAGTATTGTTTCATCATTCATACAAATATATAGATTCATTCGTTTAATTTTAAAATATATTCTTTTTTTTCCTAACGTTATTTGACAAAGTTAGACTTCGCTACAGCAATAAGAATGTTTTGACCACCCCTGTCACCAGTCTGGAGAGATTAACTCTTTTTTTCTCTGACCCACATACCAAAAGGGATGACGTTCAGTGGAGTATTCGTAATACTGAGGGGAGATTTTCTAGACAATTTTTTATATGGAGGGTGATATCTTACCATGGATAGTTAGGATATCTACACTATAGATCCCTAGTTGCGTATATATATTATCATATTGATTGATCAGTTTTGTATTACTCATATATACTTAAAGATGAGATACTTTTCTCTCGTTATCTTAATCATTTTTAAATAGATGGTTAGTGCTTTTATTTTATTTTCGATGTTATGTTCCACTTTTATCTTGCTTAGAGGGAATATTCTTTTTAAGTTATCGTGCTTAGAGGGTGCGTTCCTTTATCATGAAACCCCTTTCAAACAGCTTTACATTTGCATTCTTATACTTTTCTCTCAATATTTTTTTATCATTCTTAAAGAGATGGGTAGTGCTTTTATTTTTATTTGCATTTGCTATGTACCACTTTTATCATGCTTAGAGGGGACATTTCTTTGTCATGCGACCCTCTCACATAGATTTACATTTCCATTCTTATACTTCATCAATGTGGAATAGATTTATATTTTCTCGTACCTCGATGTGGGAATGGAATTTAACCTTTTCTTAACCTTTACATCGCTCTTGGATACAATAGCTCAAGGAGAGATTCTGCATAGGGAACACCCCTTACCAGAATGTCTTATTACATTTATTTTCATAAATCTCTCCCAGTAAACATACCTAATCATTCTCTCGATATTCTTTTATCTAAAGAATAACGATACTACATCATATATCATACACTAAACGTAATAGATATCAAACCCTACACTCGATATTCATACATGAGAGTTCAAGCACAGACATCGAAGCACTGAACGTAATAGATATCAAACCCTAGACTCGATATTCATACATGAGAGTTCAAGCACAGTCATCGAAGAATTACTATCAATACATTTAATTCAAACATCCCCGGAACCCCCGTTACCCACCCCGCCCCCATCACAATATCGAACCCTAGACTTCGATATTCATACATGAGAGTTCAAGCACACACACACATCGAAAAGAATTCACATTTAATTCAAACATCCCCGGAACCCCCCCCCCCCGTTACCCATCCCACCCATCACACATTACACATCACACACACACACACACACACAATCATCATCATCATCATCATCATCCCAACCCTCAAAAACATCTCACTGCACAGGGGAGAACGGCACTACGCCAACACTCCCCTTCTTTTACAACTCGATTTTCATATAGGAGAGTTCTAAATCAATGAGCATTCTACATCACTCATATATTAACACAGAGGAGAGTTCAACATCTTATCTACACTGTGCTGATTCTCTCAATTCTATACTACTACCATCATCATCAACATCATCATCATCATCATCATCATCATCATCATCATCATCATCATCATCATCATCATCATCATCATCATCATCATCATCATCATCATCATCATCATCATCATCATCATCATCATCATCATCATCATCATCATCATCATCATCATCATCATCATCATCATCATCATCATCATCATCATCATCATCATCACCACCACCACCACCACCAGAAGCAGCACCAGTAGTGGGCCCGCCTCGGTAGCGTAGATGGTAGCGAGTCCGCCTCACGTTCAAGAGGTCACGAGTTCGAATCTCGGTCAGGGTGAGTTACCTGGATAAGGTTGTTACCGGGATTTTCCATTATCCTGAAAGACGAATGTCAGGTAATTCTAAGGTCTATGGACTCTGGGGTCATTTGAGCCTCATTTCATCCATTCCCTTCATCCTCCGAT
Source organism: Mantis religiosa (assembly GCA_030765055.1). NCBI lineage: Eukaryota > Metazoa > Arthropoda > Insecta > Mantodea > Mantidae > Mantis > Mantis religiosa. The sequence continues at coordinate 98,721,567 of CM060957.1, forward strand.
ATGACTTAACGTTGGAGGACGTAAATCATATAAAAAAGTGGAGTAGCCATACATCCATAAAGTCTCTGGCAATGGCGGCGATTCCAGTAGGCGGGCAGTGCAGCCGTCACATGCGCAAACTTGGTTGTGCGAAAGTGGGTGTTTGTCAATTACAGAGGAGTAAAAGTACTGTACGGTAACAAGCTCTGTGTGGCTGCGGGATGCGGGGAAGTCGTTAAGGTTATTTTTACCCAGGGCTAATTTTTACCAATATTGAAATTTAAATATATAGCAAACTAAACATTATCAGAGATTGAAATTCGGTATGATTAATGTACAAGGATGTGGGCCTTTAACTACTGTATAATATTTAAATTAGGCTCAAGTAGGTCCATGCAAAAGGAGCATAAATCACACCGTGTGTCCCGAAAAAATATTGCACCCTATATTTCAGGTGCACTTTGCTTTTAGGAATTTAAAGCTACATGCACCAAGTTTTATCCTAAATAACCTAAGATACAGTTTTATAATATCGGCTAAATGAAAATCACATATAGTTTATACTATGCACATGAACCGTTATTAGTTTTGTGTAAAAAAAGATATATATTTTCAAGGACTGAATATTTGTTTTCATCCATTTTATAAATCACATGAATATAAATGTGAGCCGAATGTGTTCAAGGAATATTGACAAATAACCACTACAAATTTTGTGTCAATATCTTTGATAGTTTTTGAGAAACATGCACCTAAAGTATGAAAAATTAAGGTTTTGGGTTATCACTTTCAAAGATTAAGCACCATTCTCAGGAAGTGGGCGTATCATTACACCGCCATCTTTAAATTGACGAATTAAAGGGCTTTAATACCAGCTAACACCCTATGATATATATATATATATATATATATATATATATATATATATATATATATATATCATTTTAAAGCTAAAGAATTATATAATTTTTTTAACATTGAAAACAAAAAATGGATTTTTTGAAACTATCGACCTGCCAGTGCCCTTAAGGGGGATAAAGCTATTGACATGTGGAAATTCTTGCATACACAGAGTTATGACGTGAGATTCTTATTGTACCTTACAGAGTGAAGCAGACGATGATTTCGTTGGCATCACAGAGCTTCCCTAATCTCCTTAGAGTAGCGCACCAACCTTTACCAGTCCCACTGAGTTGGATGGGACTCGCTTCTAAACTAATCTGCTTTAAATGCAGGGACTTTATGGAAGTATGGCTACTCTAGCAACAATCTAAGTTACAGTTTAAGCCTTCGTCGTAATTAGATCTCCAGATTTTCCAGGCAGAATATATTTTTTTCTTTGTAAAGGTTATATATGACCTATCCTGACCGACAATTTTCGGTCTGCCAGTTTTGTTTTGAAGAATCTTGCTAAGGCTAGCAGAATTGTGGTAAATGAAACAAGACGAAGGAATCATTACATAACTATTATCTTGTTTGAATTTATTACACAAATTCTACAGTTTTGTTAATAAGTACACAGATAACAATAAGAAACGGAGCGATAAAGCTTCCTATGTAGGCGCTTATATAGGTGAACTTCATAGGAAATCAGCTGATTATAAAAAAGTGAGCATATATACACATACAATGACCAACGAGAGAATAAAGTATCCTATCAACCCGTCTGCACATGCTTTGAGAATGACAGTACTATTACCGATTCGTTAAGTATAATATTAATATGTATTAATAATATGAGTATCCATTTTCAACACTAAAACACTCATTAGTGTACACATTTGTGCGCTTTAGCAAAACGAACTCAGGACTCCACACCTCAGAAGCAGTACTTTTTCAAGGGACTATTTACACGGCGGAGGCATCACGGAAATTGTGAAGAAAGCGCGCCTCGATCAACGGTCACGTGGTTTCGTTTACATCTACTTTATTCTTCCGCTGCAAGCAGTATAGGAATCGAACCCACAATCTTTTCGTTATTACTACAAGGTTCTTACTTACAGACCGAAAGGACTAGGGTTGCTATAACTGAAAGAAAAGATGAAAACATCGGTTGAATATAAAATACGCTTCACCCCTGTGCGGTTCAAACCCACGACTTTCGGATGATTAAGAAGCCACTCTAAGGTACCGGACTAATGGGCCACGACAACGGTTGTAATTGTAATTCTCTTTGAGACATAAACCCATGGAAATCATATTTAGTTTATTTAATGTAAACCAATAAACTACGGACATTTATCAAGAAAGAAACAAGGTTAACAATTAGTTAACTGGACAATACATGTATATGTAATCTTTAGGATCAAGATATGAATTCACAAATCAACAGGTACTATAAAAATAAACATTATTCTATTATTTCTTCGGTACTTAATCCTTATAAAATGGGTATTAAAACACTATCATAGAACTAATGAATTTACTGCTTTATAAATTTTTTTAAGAAGGAGAAGGAAAAGAAATGATAATAATGATTACGATAGCAAAAACGAAACTCCAACACCAATAATAATTATAAAACCATTCAGCGATAATGATAATCTATCTCTGCTTTCCTTTTCATGTTGTAATAATCAACAAGAACTCAAAAACCAAAATCAATATCACATATCGACTGCATTTTGTTTTAACCCTTTTAAGCTTTTTATTATTATTATCAATAGCTTACGCATAATGTAATGTTATCAGTAGATGGTATCATTATGCTAGTATCTCTTATAATTGTAATATCCAAAGCTTGAATGGTGTTATTATGTTGTCCTGGATTATTGCCCATCTTTCAACTCGTCAAAGTTCATAAATGTACCCATTGTTAACCAGAGTAGGTCATGGTAGATTCAAACCTTAGGTAGATTCAAACATAACATATCTGCATGTGAAGTATTCCAACCGGCAGGCATCCAACTACGACATTTTTTACACAATTCCGTATCACCGCTTTTCAGGAACATTCCATCACTCGACGTGGAAGTGCATCTACCCAGAGATCAAATATGGTATCTTTGGTAGCTAGCCATGTGTTATATTACCTAGTTCCTAATCACATCCCTAGCTCCTTAAAAATATTAAAATTCGTTTTATTTAGTATCCTATACACATTTATACAAATATAGTTAAGGTCATTAATAACTTCGTCTTACCATGGTTTAGGATTAGGTGTACTACCGAGGGGATTTGGTACTGAAGTCTGTGGATTATTGCACCTAAGCCCTAAGTGGGGCTTCCCTAGGAGTTAAGGATGAGGCGAAAGGAGACAGGAAACGTCCCAAGGAGTCACGGCTGCACCGAGATTCTACTCTGAAAGATGGTGATGATGATTTATATTTAAGAGGCCTCAACTCCATGGTCATCAGCGCCCTTTTAAAAACTGTATTTTGCTTTACTATAACTTTACTTTGACTTTACATTAACTTTAACTTTGCTCTGGCTTTGCTTTGGCTTTGCCTTTGGCTTTGCTTTTGGCTTTGCACTGCCTTTGCTCTGGTTTTGCTCTGGCTCCGCTTTGGCTTTGCTTTGGCTTTACTCTAGATTTGCTCTGGCTCCGCTTTGGCTTTGCTCTGGCTTTGCTCTTGGTTTTGCTCTGGCTCTGCTTTGGCTTTGCTCTTGGCTTTGCTCTGGTTTTGCTTTTGGCTTTGCTTTGACTTTACTATGGATTTGCTCTGGTTCCGCTTTGGCTTTGCTTTTGGCTTTGCTCTGGTTTTGCTTTTGGCTTTGCTCTGCCTCCGCTTTGGCTTTGCTCAGGCTTTGCTTTCGGCTTTTCTCTGGCTTTGCTCTGGCTTTGCTTTTGGCTTTGCTCTGGTTTTGCTTTTGGCTTTGCTTTGGCTTTGCTCTGGTTTTGCTTTCGGCTTTGCTCTGGCTTTGCTCAGGCTTTGCTTTTGGCTTTGCTCTGGTTTTGCTTTTGGCTTTGCTCTGGCTCCGTTTTGGCTTTGCTCAGGCTTTGCTTTTGGTTTTGCTCTGGCTCTGCTCTGGCTTTGCTTTTGGCTTTGCTCTGGTTTTGCTTTTGGCTTTGCTCTGGTTTTGCTTTTGGATTTGCTCAGGCTTTGCCTTGGCTTTGCTCTGGCTTTGCTTTTGGTTGTGCTCTGGCTCTGCTTTAGCTTTGCTTTGGCTTTGCTCTGGCTTTATTCTGGCTCTGCTTTGACTTTGCTCTGGCTTTGCTTTGGCTTTGCTCTCGCTTTGCTATGGATTTCCTCTCCCTTTTTTCAGACTTTACTCTGACTTTGCTCTGGCTCCGCTCTGGCTTAGCCTTCACTTTGCTTTGGCTTTGCTCTGGCTTCACTCTGGCTCCGCTCTGGCTCCACTCTCGCTCCGCTCTGGCCTCGCTCTGGCTTTGTTTGACTTCGCTTTGACTTTAATTTGACTTTACTTTGATTTAATTTACCTCACTTTAATTAGATAAGGATCGAACACGGATGTGGACCCTTTTTGGGCGTTTGGCATTAGCTCTCTCACCACTCAGAGGCACCCAATTGAGAGATTTGGCTCGGGATCATGGGGTCACCAATCCTGTACCTACCGCAATAGGCTCCTGGGGGGACTATGAAAGAGACCAACAGATGAGAGGTGATGTTAAATGATAATGGAGATGAAATGGAACGACAGCAAATTAGGGGGATGTAATTAACCTACCTAGCATTCGCCTGGTGACCTGGAAAACCCCGAAAAAACCATAGCTCAGGTAAGTCGGACACGGGAATCGAACCCAGAATGAGGGCCACAAACGAAACCACCTGAGCCATCCCGCTCTACTATGGTTTAATAGTTTATCAGTAGAACATTGACTGTTAGGATGCATATACCTAATAGTTTTACATTTCTTTGGCGACATTAAAAAAAGTGCACACGACAATTTGAGAGTTAACTAGACTACATATGTATACCAAATATAGGTACTGAGAAGAAACTACAAAAACAATGTTGAATATATGATCCCAAATACCAAAGTTTGTAAGCATTTTTTTGTTAATACAGCTGACTTCCTTGTTGTCGCATTGGACTACCTCTTCTGGATTTATAGAGAAAAACCTCGGAAGAAATAACACCAGTTTAAATTACGTATAAAGCCTTATTTATTCTCAGTAACAAAGGTACAGAAAGTTACTAAGCACACAATAAATAAAAAAAGACCAAATTTTTCTGTGTTATGGAATGAACGAATAGCGTATGCACTCACTTTTTGTATTACCCTGAAAGCACGTGTTACTCTTGCCAATAATAATCGAACTACTAATATTGAAAGATACAGATAGCCTTAGGAATTTTTGTAGAGTTACATTAACAATAACTTTTGTCTTATATAAAAGGCTATCTGTTCCAAATTTGAACAAATTTATAAGAAACAGACAAACCTCCTACATTCATGCACCGAAATTTATATATACGAGGGCTGTTCATTAAAGAATGATCATAATTTTTTACGGTCATAGTTTTTCACACTAAAATTCAATCGTATTATATTTAGCTTAATGTAAAACAAACACGCCGTAGTAGTTTCATTGTTGGTACTCCTGGTTGCCGCCTATGAGAACCAGGCAAGTTCAGACATGTTCAGTATCGCCTACCGCTGCAATGGAGGTAACACGCGAGGAACAATATGCAGTTTTGAAATTCTGCTTTTGTCTCAACGAAACTTCAGTTGAGGCCTACGCAATGTTACAGGAGGCCTATGGAGAGTCTGTTCTTCCATACAGCATAGTCCGAAGGTGGTTTAAAATGTTAAAATGGAGGAGGCAATCAATTTCAAAGGAAGGTGGACTCGGTGCTCCAGTTATTGCTCTTGGGGATGAAAATATCAACACTGCTGTGAGAGAGGATCGACGAATTACCTTAATATCACTTTTTGAAATACTGATTTTATTGGGTGCCACCCACACGTAGATGACAGAAACATTACACATGAGACGTGTTTGTGCACGATGGGTTCCACGACTGTTGATTCCCGAACAAACGAACATTCGCATAGAGGTCTACACGCAGTTGAAGTTGATGTTAGGGGAAGATCCAGAGTTTTTTTCAAACGTAATCACTGCTGATGAAACTTGGCTACATCATGTTGATCCTGAGAGCAAACAGAAAAGCTCAGTGTGGAAATCTCCTTCATCATCAACCCTCCAAAAAGCAAGAGTGGTTGCTTCTGCTGAGAAAGCTATGGTCTTCTCATTCTTTGATATTCATGGAATGTTTTAACAGCATGTTGTATCTGCACACACATTAGTAACTGGACTATACTACAGGAATGTCTTGAAAACATTGGAAGTTCATATCAGGCGCAAAACACCACAATTCCGTGAAGCAGACTGGATGTGCACCGCATATTGCCAATGTTGTTGCTGAATATCTTGCAAAAATCAACGAGAAGTACATACCTCACCCTCCATATAGTCCGGATTTAGCCCCGCGTAACCTTTTTCTATTTCGTAAATTGAAGAAACGCCTTCGTGGTAAGGATTATCCATAATCAGAAGCAGTGGTGAAGGCTGTGGAGGCGAATTTGAAGGATCTTAAAAAAAAAAACAGCATGTGTTTGAAGACTGGCAGAACCACTGTAATAAGGACATTGCATTCAGCATTCAGGGAAGACTATTTTGAGAAGGACCATTAAAATTATGAGGATAAATAAAGACACTTTGTCAAAAAAATTGTGACCATTCCTTATTGAACAGCCCTCGTGTATATAATCATTATTATTAAAATAAACTAAAATAACAAAATAACTAGAGCTAAACCTGGAGCTGCACACTTGTTACTCTTCTCTAAAGTATTAGCTATATAACTTCTGCAATTTGAACATTTATATATTTTAATAGCAGGGAGAAAGGACATCGTTCAAGTGCAGGCATTTGTAACACAAATATTTGGAAAAATAAGTTGTCGTTATAAAACCCGTTAATGTTGTAAACAACTGAACATTGTTGCCATATTTTCCTTTTGTCAAGTACAGCAGGGGTGCCCCCATGTTTGCCGCCCAGCTGACAATTTTCGGGACAAACAAACTGTGAGTGCGTCATTCACTGCGTGCGTTGGACGCATTCCGTTTGACGTCATATACCACCCTTGTTTAAATGTGGATGTACAATAACTCTTTGTGCCTTACAGTATTGTTTAGTAATAATTTCCTTAATGTAGATTTTTAACGAAAACTAGCACAACAAGGGGGATAGCTCAAGCGTGTTCGTCTGTGGCTCGCATTTAGGAGGGTCGGACTCGATTCCCGTGGCCGACCTATCTGACACATGTATTTTTTCGGGATTTTCCGTGGGTCGCCAGGCGAATGCTGGGTAGGTTAACTACATTGTCCAAATTTCCTGTCCCTCCATTTCCTCTCCATTATCATTTCAAATCATCTCAAATTTGGTGCTCTCTTTTAAGGTAGATGTGTCGGCGAGTGTCTCTGAGCAGCATGGCAGGATGATATGCTCTGAGTGAACCAATTCCTCCTGCAGTAGGTGGTTCACCGACCTTTGAACCGGCTGCTGGGACCGCTTCCAAACCACATAAGGGTGGAGTGTCCGTTGTCCTAGCCTACCGGTGGAGGTTTCCATTGAAGCAAAAATTTTATGTTCGTAGTAAATTTCTCGCCATCTTTATCAGCCACACGTTCGGGCGCCATATGAAGCAGGATTTCTATGCTGGAAGCACAATTCTTTCTCTTCTCGTGTGAGTTTTTGCGGCTATCAGTTTCTTCTGGTCACCAACTGTATCATCTTATTTTAAATAAGAGTCATGAGATCTCTCGTTTTCAGGTATGGTTCAGAGTGAAATAAATAAAATTTTGGAGCAGTCCAATTTTGTAACAAATAATTTAATTGTATTATATGGATTACATTTTACTTGAACTTTCTTTACTAGTCAATCATTGCACGTTACCTCCAGCACATGGATAAATTATTACTTCTTTAATAAAAAGATTCCATTCATTACATATAACTCCTCACTACTGCACGTATACTCATAACTAAAAAGATTACAGAACATATATCTCCTTATGAAGATTATTGATTTTATTTTTCCTAGCAACCGTTCATTGTTTTTTTATATTGCTCTTACGTGGTCCACTAATACTCAAATCAGAAAACAAAACTCATTTCAAACAAAAAGCTCCCATTACACCATATACGTAAAACGTAGGTGCCCTGCCGCCTCAAATGTCATGGCTCCTCTGTCTCCTCTGGCCTCATTCTTCCTCCCTGAGATGCCCCACTTAGGGCAAAAGTTACAAAAAATTAAAACTTGTCGCAGTGACGAATCCCCTCCGTAGTAATTGTAATACTATTGCACAAGTTTAATAAGGTCACTTTGAGAAATGAGACTGAGAGCTGCTGCTTTAATAGCCCTATTGTATTGAAATGACCTAGAAATTCATCACATTCTGGAGCCATCAAAATGAAATAAAAATACAATTTTATGCTAATTTACTTTCTATTTTTCTGAAGTTAACAATTCTTCTCGATTACCCTGTCATTTATTACCCCTCAAACTCAAAATGCTACTGACAACACGATATCCATATGATGTTTGTATGTTGCCTGTAATATTCGGCAACTTCTTCGACAGAGCTGCTTCACAGGTTGCCCTCTCAAAAATTTGCAGGCGTCAATGACATCAAGCACGAATGTAAACAACCTCTGAGCATATTGTTACAGTCTTTAAAATAGCGTGTTTTCTGTTACAGTATAATTTTCGCCACTTTATCTTATATTCTAAACATAGGGTTGTTTACCTCGATACATCCACCCTCCATCACTAAATGCGATATCGTGAATATTTGACGCCCATTCCTTTTTTTAACCTCCTCCAATGGAGGATATACATCCTAAGACTTAGAAATAGCAGAAGAGGAATTCCGCACGATAGAGAATATCTAGGATTGAGGATCAGGCCAATACCTGGTACGAGTGCCAAGAAGAAGGTAACTGATACGAATGGCGGTGCAATGGATAAAAGGAAAAATTATTGTAGAGCAGTTGGTGGAACGAATGACGGGAAAAACCGGAAAACGTGGAGAAAACCTGCAAAAAGTCGCTTTTTGATCACAAACTCCACATGCAGTCCACTGGAATAGAACATGGTGAGAGGTGGCAAGAGGTGAGAGGTCTAACCACTAAGCGACGGCGAGAAATTCACATCATAGTTTTTGAAAGCGTTTAAAACGTTACTTATCCATCTTGTAACAGAGAGAATTATGCATTGTAGTCGATGGGAGGGGGGGCTTTTTAGATTCAAGTTATTGCCTCATGGAAAGACGCCCGAAGTTTTCCATCGCTCCCGGGTAGAAGGGAACCCGGGTCCTTGGTCCTACGGGTCCAGGACTAATTTGAGTAGATCCTCTGCACCTAAATAATTGGATTTAAATAAATTAAACATACCAGAGTTCCAAACTCATTTCTGTTTGAAAAAGGCGAATTTAAGGTATCTGGTGCTTTTGGGGTTATCGTTACTGATTATATATTGTTGGTACTAGATTTTCGTAACCCATAAAGCGTTAAAGACTCTCTTGGGTTGTGATATACATTCTAAACCTTACAACTAAATAGTTAGAATTACAGGCATTTTTTACTGCAAAGTGACGCAAGTACGAGACAACTGTAGGTAGATCAGAGTAAACTGTGAATGAAAAAACGTATTTTTATGATAAGTTGACAATTCCCTACAATAAATAATATTCCTACCTAGAATCCAACGTATAATTTTGAAGGAGTGTTCACAGTATGTCAACGGGCTATACTAAGCTGTAATAAAACAAGATTTGAATATAAGGCTTTGAGAGCGCAGTCTGAGTAGGTAAAGCTCTTACAACTTATATGGGTAAACTTTAGTGATGTAGAATGTTACCCAAATAAGATAGCATTATCTTTTCTAAGCCATAGTTGAAAAATTATTTACGTGGGTTTTTGAGGACAGATTTATCAACACTCACTGTAGCTATTTCATAACTTCGATCTGGTGCCTTGGGTAAAACTACAAAGCAAAGTGCTTAACAAATAAAAATACAGTATCTAAAATGCAATATATGAGAAAATGTCAGAGTCACAATTGTGTTTACGGACACTTAAAACATAGAGTTGAAAATGTATTGCTGCTGGGGGCGATTATTTTAAGCACTTAATTTAACACAGGTTAGTGATCATTATTATGGTTTTTAATATTACATTTATCTTTTAGTAAAGCCTTATTCTATATTTGGAGATGCTGTTGCTCTTTTCCTTGCTGCTGCCGCTTCCATCTCCCAGAGCGTGACCGCGTTCTAAGGCCCGTAAACAAAATAACGTCACTGTGTATGGCTGAAATAGAATATGACGATGTTTAGTGATTAAACAAGAGCTCGTGGTGGCTTTTAAGGAAAATATGCAATAGAATAAATACGGTATTAGAAGCTAGTAACTTGTACAATTTAAAATAGTTAATGGAAAAGTTAAACGAAACTTTACAAATAAATGAAGACAACAACCCAAACAGTATTAAATACAAAATTAAAATGAAGATGGACTTCCTAAGAGTGATATATAAGTAAGATCGGGTAAGTTAAGTGAGGACATTACGTCCTTTAAAAGGACTGGTGTGACAACATATAAGAGAGCAAGCACTTAGAAAAGGACTAAAATTGCACCGACTTTTTAAAGTAAATGTATGATTATAAAGAAATATTGTTAGGGATATATAATAAATTCCAAAAATAAAATTACCCAAATACGGCCTATGGTAAAGACAAAGGGGTTGAAGATCTATTGAACGATATAGACAATCTCTACAAATATGAAAGCTAAACAGCCAAGGTCATAAAATATGAATGAAGAAAAGAAAGAAGAAAACGAGGTGTTCACATCATAAAAAGGACATTCCCGTATTACCCTTGCCTAACCCTTGAGACCAGGAACTACAAATGGTATTTTGAGGGGCTCGTTTTGGTTAGATTACTAAATAAAAGGGAGCGAAATCTAGAGTAATTGTTCTCTATATGAAAGGAAATAACTGCCAGTTGGTGAGAGATGAAACAGGAAAGGATCACAACAATACCAGGTTTGTTCACGAAGCCTCGGGACTTCCATATGTGGAGGACGAAGTTAGGCGCCGGGCATCAAAATTCTACGCAACTTTACCAACTCACAGAAGCGCCCTTGTTAGATAACTGGGAGATTATGACCCCACTAGACGCCGTTCTAGACAACATCGGGTCCCCCGCATGGCATGCGGGCACCCAAGATAACCCAGGAGCTAATCCTAACAGCAGCAAAAGCTGAGCTCCACATAATCTCCTAAGTTGTTTGGCAACAAAATTCTCCCCAACCCAAAACAAAATTAAAAACACCAGGGTGCAGGTAACTGCATCCTGTCCTTTCATCCCGAAGGTACAAATTGTAACCTCACAAAATTCTTCTAATCTGAAAACCTACACCATATCCATCCTACAACATCCCGTTCAAATACCTTACCTACAGTGAAACCCTTATCGGGTGGGCACGGAGCAAAAACCTTCTGGATATATATACAGCCAGCCAGCACGTCATGGTCATGGTCATGGTCATCACAACAATGAGGATAATTAGGGGACGGAATTGGCGCATGCATAATACAGTATATGCAGAAAACATCGATGCAACAGTAAATGAGAAAGGAATTTGTGGGCAGATTTGAAAGAAATGTTGTCCGAATTCCAAATAGAAACTTAAATAGACGTGTTGGAAGCAATCGGGATGATGAGGTGGTTTTCCTCTCTGAGGAGATACAGAAGGCACTGAAATGATGAGTAATTGAAGTCTTGAAAATGGGGGAATATATCAGAATTTGAAATTGGATATTTAAAAGTTGGTCACAAAAATCAATTGGATGTGAAAGATTAGAAAATCAGGGAACTTGAATCTCAAGCCTTTTGAAGTTCTCAGGTTTCATTCTAGATAGGTAAAAAGCACTGTACTCTATAAAAACTAAAAGACTCTGGTGAGGATGCAGCAATGCTGTAACTGCAACTATTAGGAGTGTAACCGATCCTGTAACGGATGGGTAAAAGTAAACTGTTAGAACAGTGCACCCGTTGTTAGTTGCAGTATTGAATTAAAGACAAGAACTCTATAATGGGAAAGCTGGTGGAAACATTTGAAATTGAAGTTTGAAAGCGAGTGGAGCAGTACGCTTTATATTTGTACACGACCAGATAGGGTACAGAAGATGTTAAGTATATTATTAAAAACCCCTTGGAAGCATTTGAAGGTGAAGGACTCCAAGTGAATATAAAAACCAGAGTATATAGTATTCAGATGTGGGAGAAAGGAGATCAAACGTTCCAAGGAACGATCAGTTTAGTGAAGAGAACTTTTGTTGCCTTTTGGCCTTTTATTTACGGTTATTCATAGTTTTTCTTTGAATTTTGTCTTAATTGTGCACCTTTATTTTACTTGCATTTTTATGTTGATTCTTTTACACTTTATTGTTTTATTTATCTCTGACTTTTGCATGATTAGTTTTTAAAGGGCGCCGATGACCATGCAGTTGAGAGCCCTTATATATAAGGAACGATCAAGGCCACTGAGGAATTTCAATATTTGAGTTCGAGACTTTTATCTCACGGCGAAGAACTATGAATTGTAAGGTTCCCACACGCACTACTTCGAGGCTGGTAAAAAAAATAGAATGATGAAAGTTGATGGATGTGGAGGTTATCAATTTCTAAGAGAATTGAGGGAAGAATTTTATAAGACTGTAGCCACATTAGAAAAATTAATAAGAAAAGAAGGCCAAGGATTTTCTTCAAGTTACATCTTCTGGCAGGAGGATGTGGTTAACGTGAAGAAAAATACAAAATATACATTTTGTGGGAAAGGAGCTTGCTAGTTCTTAAAAGAAAGGAAAATCACCTCATTATTCTGTATTAATTTCAATGCAACAATGCCATCTAGTGCAGCAGCGTGCAATGGCATAAAATATGTCTACTTCTACATAGGCCATTTACTTAAAAGCTATCTTATAGCTAGCACTTTCCTTTAGGTGGAGAAAGGATAAAGCCATTAGTCTCTGAGTATGCTATTACAACTGAGAAAATTAAATGCTCAAAGGTCGCAATAAAAGCTGGTGATTACAGCAGTTCTTTCTTTGGTTACCGGTTTCTGATTGCAAGGAGTTGTAAAAACTTGCTACTACATTTCCGCCAGAGCTAATAATTTATAATGCACTCACAAGCATAAGTCTTTTAACTTGATAGCTTAGAAATTCAATGGCGTCAGACAGGTATCCAGTGCTGTATTACTGGATCTTTCATGAACAATAAATGCCCGTTAAATAAGATTTTATTGCGTTTCAAACATTTTCAGACGCTAGTTAAGGAGAGGAAGCTTTGAAGTTACCTGTTTTATGTTCGTACTTTCTTTAATCTTTGAACCTTTGGTTTTTATATCCTATGTTTTGGTGCATGGACATTTACATTCCTGTCTCTCGCTAATTTAATTGAACAAGCTGGCATGCAAGGAAGCTCGAAATTAGGTATCACTACACGATAATAATAGTCTTTATGCATTAATAGAAATAATGGTGTTAAAAGTTTATATTAATGAAAAAATAAAAAAAGAAGAAGAAAAATGTAAGCAAAAATTAACCATTCGAGGTTACTGTAGAAAATGGAGTTAATGAAATGGTACCTATATGAAAAAAGTGTGTAGCAAAATTAACACAAAACACAGAAAGGATTTTGAATCAGGTAAATACATTTTAAAGCAATAAAAGAGAAAAGACAACAACAATGAAAGTACATAAAAGACACACCTTTGGCTAAAGAAAATTAACTCTGGCAATTCATCATATAAAAGATAAATGCGATGCAGCGCTTTAACAGTTGGTACCTTAAAATCTGTACAAACATCTTTGATGGAGGAGACTATGATGAGAGTAGTTCTAATATTCGTGAATGACCCTAAAATTTCATATTCGTGCGACTTAGAAGCCAATATACACATTGGAGGATAATACAGATTGTGCGTTAAAATTCAGTGAAATTGCATAAATACATCTTTTAAAAATCAGAAAGTGAAACAAGGGAAAATAATTTGTCAGGTACACTTCTGTATATTTAATTGGGTGTGAAAGCTTCAAACTGTGCTTTTCTGGGATTTAAGAATGTCAGAATTCTGGAAGCATCATTTTCTCTACATAATAGTTTTTGTTTTAATTAAAGACATTTAAAATTTGACTACACATAAAAGAATATGTCTAACATGACAGAATAGCCAGAAGACGAACACCTTTGGAGAGCACACCGCGTCGCTTCTTAATCAGAGCTGCTCGTAACTTGTCCAGAAGATTGCGGTAGTATTTGCCAGTTATAGTTTGACCCTGGCAGGATAATCTATAAGGATGACTCAATTGCAGTCCAGAAAACTGAAAGCATGACCTTCCCAGCTGCCTTTTGCACCTTTTCCTTTTTGGGAGGGGGGAAATCGGCATGTTTTCATTCCGTGCTCATGGTTTTTGTCTCTGGATCATACTGATAGATCCGGGATTTATACATGGTAACCACACATTCATCCTGTTCCAAAAGCATCAACATCTGTCTTGAAAAGTCACGCCGTGTTTGCTTTTGGAAAGGGGTTAACAAACGTGGAACCCACGGTGCAGACACTTTAGACATGTGCAGTTCACCATGAATAATTTTCCACACACTACTATAACTAAGATGTGTCTCATTCATGATCATTTGGATGGTTGTTCGTCTGTCTTCCAGTATTAAACACTCCACATTCTTCACTGTCATTGACGATCTAACAGTAGCTCATCTGTCAGGGACATGCGACCAGTTTGACATTTCCTTTTCCAACCCATAATAGTGTAATACGATCGGCAACCATTTCCATAAACAGCCGTCATCTCATTATGGATTTGATGGGCAGTTTTGCCCTTCAAATGCAGGAACTTGATTACACTACGAGCCTCACTTTTCTCCATCTTACACCTCAGTCACTTCTGGTACTCACTGTAAAAGTACAAAATGACTCAAGTCACTGAAATTACCAACAATATGTCCCGAGGGATCAATGATGACACCGAAATGTTTTCGTCACTCTAGCATAAAATCTACCGGGTGGTAATTAAAAGTTTACGATACACCCTCCCAAATACGAATTGTAATTTTTCTATATCAGTTTTTCTCTATTTTAGTTAATTGTGTATCAAGTGCATAATGAAGATGCTTCTTACGAGTGCAATAGTGCTAAATGTTTGGCACAAGTTAAATGTTTACATTTTGTTATAAAGGTTTTCTAAAACTGCTTACATTGAACACATTAAAATAGTATTTCGTAAACCTATTAATAAACTGGGCAGACATAAAAACTAAGGCCAAGAACATACTCCTAATTCTATAAAATATGTCATACGTCTAAAAGAAACATATTTAATATAAGATAGTGAGCCATAAACTTATTTTATGTGTGCTGCTAAAGCGTATAAAAAGTGCTAAACGATTCACAAAATTCTGCTGATTCTCTTTTGTCGTTGATGCGTTAAATTTGCACGCATGCTGTAATCTGTATATACGAATAATCACTTTCATTTGTTTGCATTTTAGAGCTTGGAACTCCAGTAAAGTTTAAACGTCTGTTGCTAATATATAACAGTATTGAAGTATACCTACGAGGTGTGATTTGTTAAGTTTTATTATAAACCAGGGAGCATATTTAGTAAGGTACGCAATAATTTTGAGAAGAACTAAAATATGCTAAGCTAAATATTTGACATAAGTGTTACGCAAGTTAACTAAAATCAAAGAAATTGCTGGATGTTACCTAAACGGGAGTGCATTGCACAAGACTGATATTCAAATTGAAGTAGCTGTTATTTGCAAGCAAACAACCGGTCTGTTGTGAACTAAGGTCTTGGTCGTGTGCTGCAACAGGTGGCGTGTTTAAGCCCACACTTATGTGACGACACTAGTGTTGGCGTACCTTCCCGTTGGTTTCTATCGTGACGTCACGGCACGCTCCGTCTAAATTCGGCAATGCTCGGCTGGTGTTGCTGTCTACCTGGAGAAATAATAAACTTCACTTGGAGCTTCGCCCAAATCTCAATAATACGCGTGGGTTTGGTAGGAAAGGAGAAATTAAAAGGTACTTAACACTATCAGCAGCGGCGGCTCGTTGAAAAAAACGCACTAACCTAAACAATTTAGGAAGTTTTATTTTGTGTTGGAACTGTAGCAATTTTTGTTTTAGATTGTGATAGGATGATATGAGTTGAACAAAACTATATTTATTACATTTTCATCACATGCTATAAGCAGCCATTTTCTGCTGTTTCCATTTTGAACCTGCGTATGTTTTCTTTTCCTTGCTTCAACCTCTCTTGGAGTCTTCAGACTTATTTACTTTATTTATAGTATACACGTATTATTTTGAGCATATGAACAGAGTACTGAATTGAAAAACGACAAAAACAACAACTACTACTCTATTACTATTACTTCTACTACTACTACTACTACTACTACTACTACTACTACTACTACTACTACTACTACTACTACTACTACTACTACTACTACTATTACTGCTGCTACAAGTGCGTATCATTAGATGCATTTACGAGATACATCTATGCAAATTTAACTTGAACGAATTAACTCCCTAAATGCACACATGAATAATTAATTACATAAGTGCAATGATCTTATATTCTTATGGCATATTTGCAAAAGTACACAGACAAACAAATAAGCGGATAAATAAGTCACTCAAGTGCTCCCTTTCTACCAAACTGGCACAGTTGCCCTAAAATTATTATTTTGGTTGATTTTCGTCCATTATTGTACGCTAAGTTGTTCAATAAATGCGTGAATGGGTGTATAGCTATAATTTACTTACAGACAAGTTGCTGCTTTTCTGCCATCAGTGGGAACATTTTAATTTGGGTAAAACCATATTCTCGTTTAGGATATTAAATAAATTGAATGAGGCTGGCCCCGTAGCTCAGTCGATAGAGCACCTGCCTGCAGTGCTGCCACCATCTTTCACAAATTTAGCTGAATAACACAGTGGTTCAACCATGAAGTCAGGGATTTCAGTACTCACAGCATAGTAAGTCGCCACAAAAGGTACGTGTCTCATAGCTAATGAGAACTCCTAGTGGGCCACCGGGAAACATACGAGTCAGTTGCAGAATTTAATGTCATGTCGGCACGTTGGCCATAGTAGCTGAGTTGATTAGCGAAACCGCACCCAGAGCGGAAGATCCGTGGTTCAAATCCCGGCCATGAAATTGAATTTTTCAGTCTGGCCCTACTCATTCAAATCTTAGCCTACACACGGCTAGTGTAGAAGTAATGATTATTTACATTAAATTATTTGAGACAATAATTTTGGGTTAAAAATATGTATGCTTCATATTGGAAAAAAGACAACTTAAATGGTATGGACATGTACTCCGCATATCAGAAGAAAGAAAACCCAAACAATATTTAGAAGCAAGGCCAGAAGGTAAAAGAATTAGGGGAAGGCCACGCATCTTGTATCAGGAATACATTGAGAAGTTGGGGAATGATAGAGGGGAAACCATGACAGAAATGAAGAGAATGATAATGGACCGAGTAAAGTGGAGGAAATGGGTAGAAGAGGCTTGTACTCCACGCTTAACAGCACAAAGGAGTTAGAGAAAGAAGAAGAAGAAGGAGAAGAAGAAGAAGAAGAAGAAGAAGAAGAAGAAAGAAGAAGGAAACCACCGAAAATGTACTTTCTAGGCAACTTATTGTATTACTAGACGGATAGACATTCCTAGATTCTTATCTTGGAAATGACCATATGTAGCCAAATTTACTGAACTGAGAAATAAAATAAATTATATTGAAGTAAAAAAGAGGTTAATAAAAATAATTTCTTCCTTTAATTTGTATTTTAGTTTTTGTCTTTCTTTGTATCAGTGTATAAGAACTCCATCGATAACACTTTTGAAAAAAGTTCCTCTAAAGCATTAAATTTGTTCTTAAAAGTATACTCACGCGTTTTCCTGAAAATAATTTAAATAGTTTGTAGCCTTCATGTTGTACTAGGGCTGATCATAATGTTTTACGGTCATAATTTTTCGCACTAAAACTCAATCTTATTATATCCTGTTAGCTTAATGAGAAACAAACACGCCGTAGTAGTTTCATTGTTGGTTATTCTGGTTCCAACCTGTGAGAACCAGGCAAGTTCAGACATGTTCAGTATCGCCTATCGCTGCAAAGGAGGTAACATGCGGGGACCAATATGCAGCTTTGAAATTATGCTTTCGTCTCAAGAGTCTGTTCTTCCCTATAGCACAGTCCGAAAGTGGTTTAAATGTTTAATGAGGGGAGACAATCAATTTCAAAGAAAGGTGGACCCGGTGTTCCAGTTACTGCTCTTACGGAAGAAAACATCAACACTGCTGCTGCCATTGTGAGAGAGGATCGACGAATTACCTTAAGATCACTTTCTGAAATACTGAACATTTCATTGGGTGACACCCACACGCTGGTGACAGAAACGTTACACATGAGACGTGTTTGTGCGTGATGGGTTCCAAGACGGTTGATTTCCGAAAAAAAGGACATTCGCATGCAGGTCTGCATGCAGTTAAAGTTGATGTTAAAGGAGGATCCGGAGTTTCTTTCAAACGTAATCTATGCTGATGAAACTTGGCTACATCATTTTGATCCTGAGAGCAAACAGCAAAGCTCAGTGTGGAAATCTCCTTCATCATCAACCCGCAAAAAGCAAAAGTGGTTGCTTCTGCTGGGAAAGTTATGGTCATCTCATTCTTTGGTATTCATGGAATGGTTTATCAGCATGTTGTACCTGCACACACACCAGTAACTGAGCAATACTACAGGGATGTCCTAAAAACATTGCAGGTCCATATCAGGCGCAAAAGACCACATTTCCGTGAAGCAGGCTGGATGTGCACCGCATATTGCCAATGTTGTTGCTGAATATCTTGCAAAAATCAACGTGAAGTGCATTCCTCACCCTCCCTATAGTCCGGATTTAGTCCTATGTGACTTTTTTCTATTCCCTAACTTGAAGAAATGCCTTCGTGGGAGGCATTATCCATCATCAGAAGCAGTGGAGGAGGCTGCGGAGGCGCTTTTGAGGGATCGTTGAAAAAAAGGTTACCAGCATGTCTTTGAAGACTGGCAGAAACGCTGAGACAAGTGCATCGCCTTCAGGGGAGACTATTTTGAGAAGGACCATCAAAATTATGAGGATGAGTAAAGGTACGTTGTCAAAAACAAAAATTGTGATCATTCTTTATTGAACAGCCCTCGTACAAACCTGGAACAGCAAGTATCACCACAGCAGTTTAACGAATTATTTTACTCGGTGTTGAAAAACCGCCTAGGGTTGTTGAAATATTTATCACTAAATTATTGTAATTACGTGAATATTTTCGTGTCCGTATATAGAAGCATACAATTTACATACCCGAAAGCGTACAATTTACAATAATTTACCTGTGTAGTGGTGATCCATATAAAATCTTGCTAGTACTTGCTACTCATAATTATATTCTAATTTCATGTTTAAAATTTGTACCATGTGTACATTCAACTTTGTATCTAATAAGGAGATCTCACCTGTATATATTAAATTTTTAATATTAATTGGCTAACCAGGTAGACCACATAGAAGGACATCTCGCACACTGTAACCTCACACAGATACACTGTAGCTAGAACCCTCCAGGAGGAGAGGATGAAGTGAGGGAATCGCAGGATGCCAAAGGATTGCAGACATAGAAGAAATAATGTTAAGCTTACATTGACAATATGTTTTGCGTGGATCAAAGTACATTCAGACTTTATTCGCAATGAATTGTGATGAATTAGCTAAGTAAGCCGTTCTTGAAAATGATGAGAAATGATAAGCAGATTAAAACTTTAATCATAAGCAAAGTTGAGGAGGAAGAGCTTCCTAGGCGTCAGCATGAGTGGACCAGCATTATCAAAGGCGCTAGACGTAGAAAGATTTTCTGTCTCTCATTCTAATCAACTCATCATTAGCAATTATTATTCGACAAAATGGAATAATAAATTATCCAATATGTCCCTGTCTACTAGAAGGACAGAGGAATAACACCTCAACTACAGATAAGATTCCCAAAACTACAAATCGAAAGAACTGTTCTGAAATAAGTTCTAAATCCTCCACAAAACCAAATCACCAATGGCAAATGTTTCTGACTTTTTAAAATATTTATCAAACAATAGTCTTTGTTGCTTTAAACTGTTATAGTGAAGTCTGTAAAAATATATTTACGGAAAGGTTGCATGTATAGAACATACTATATTAATTAACTGTTAAAGATACAAATGGTGCAAAAATAGTATGTAATATTACGTTTCGTAGAGCATACTGAAGAAAACAAAATTATAAAAGAAACCCTACCACGTACTTAATACAAACAAAGAACACGTTTCAAAGTATACCATTTACTTCTAAGTAAAGCACAGAGGAACAGAATCATGTTGTTACCACTGACCCTGAAAGAGTTTACAATTCTATGGCACACGTTGCTTGGGTGTTGCTTCAACAGGAGCAGAGGTTTTGCACAATGTTCTTCTACCAGAACATGATAAACGCTGCACTGAAAATGCTGTACAATTTAGAGCAACGCTGCTTCATTAATATTCAGGCTACAAGAGGATCCACCCAACTAGCAGGACATCTCTTGCTGTTCTCTGCACAGCAGTTTCTTTTTTTCAGATGAGATGATCGTTTAAGAAGGGCGGGTCTGGTAGAAGCTCTTATTTTTAAACGGCGGAGGGCTTCCGTTATTTATACATTAAGCTCTTTCAGTTTGAGACAGCAAGGATTTCATAGTATTATAGTATAATTTGAATATAAAATACATTTAGGAATATCTATGATATATCAAAGCAACATGGATATAAATAATTAAAATGACTACTGAAGTTTAATGACACAAATCTTATAGCATGCAGTGTCACCATGAATGCTGATTTTAGGAGGCAATGCATTACTTGAATAAGTTGTTCATCACCCTATTCTATAGATATCTTCTTCTACTACAAAGTTCTAAATTTTCATTTAAGTTATCCTTGTGGAAAAATTATTGGTACAATTTCTAAGCAGCGCATGGGAATTGGTAAACAGGTGACACTTTTACAAGTAGTTCGCTCAGCCTCAACAAATGGCATGGAGTGAATGATAATGTTAGAAAATTATGTCGATATGATCTGGTTCGCGGGAGCACGGTATTACTAGATTTTATTAATGCTCTGTAGATAATCCAGGTTACTTCTTTTAGGAAGGAAAATCAAATCAGTTTATATTTTCTTTATAAATAATAATAGCAATTTATTACCTGTTGTGGCAGATATTTCTAATGAAAGTTTTGTTTGACTAATGTTATTTCTAATGACTGGACTGCACATGCTTTAATTAGGAATATGAGTTACTGGAAGTACGAGGGGAGTCAAATGAATACCTTAAATATTTTTTAAAATATTATTTAGTGTGCAGAAGTGGTATAAAGCTGTATCACTTTCCAACATAACCTCCCCCACGCTCAATGTAAGTCCTACAGCGCCTACAAAGTGTGTAAATGCCGTTAGAAAAAAAAATTATTTTGATAGTCCGCGCAAGCACTCATGCACCGCATGGCGTACCTCTTTATTGGAACGGAACTTCTTTCCTCCCATTGCGTATTTGAGTGGTCCAAAAATATGGAAATCACTTGGGCAAGGTCTGGTGAGTGTGGTGGATGAGAAAGACACGCAAAATGTAAGTCTGTTGCAACTGTTGTACGGGCAGTGTGCGGCCTTGCATTGTCATGTTGCAAGAGGACACCTGCTGACAGCAATCTACGTTGCTTTGATTTAATTGCAGGCAGCAGATGAGTTTTAGGAGATCTATGTATGATGCACTGACGACAGTGGTCCCTCTAGTCATGTAAATCTCCAAAATAACGCCGTTTCAGTCCCGAAAGAGAGTCAGCATAACCTTCCCCGCTGATGGTTCTGTTCGAAACTTCTTTGATTTTGGTGATGAGTGATTGCGCCATTTCTTGCTCACTCTCTTCGTTTCCGGTTGGTGGAAGTGAACACAGGTTTCTTCCACAGTAATGATTCTTGCAAGGAAGCCATTACCTTCTCGTTCAAAGCGCCAAAGAAGTTCTGCGCAAGCATTAACACGTCGTTTTCTCATTTCAGGAGTCAGCTGCCGTGGCACCCATCTTGCAGACACTTTGTGAAACTGGAGCACATCATGCACAATATGGTGTGCTGACCAATGACTAATCTGTAAACATGCTGCAATGTCATTCAATGTCACCTCGGCGGTTTGCCTTCACTATGGCTTCAACTGCCGCAATGTACTGTGGAGTCACAACTCCTTGTGCCTGACCTGGAAGTGGAACATCTTCCACTGGAGTCACTCCATTCGTAGACTTGCTGCTGTTACAAACTTGCATCACCGTAATGAACCTTCATTCGTCGATGAATTTCAATAGGTTTCACACCTTCACTACGCAAAAACCGAATAACAGAACGCTGTTGTTCCCTGGTGCAAGTCGCAAGGGGGGCGGCCATCTTTATACCGATACTGCGAGGCTATGTGTGCATCTGCACTATCTACACGCTATTTGTAGCACGCTTACCAGCTCACAGGATAACGACGCGAAATTTCGATTTGTTATTGCAACTTTAAGGTTTTCATTTGACTCATCCTTGTAATTTTGAAACTGCAAACTGCTCGTGAGAAAGCATGAATGTAGTGAAAACATGGGTGAGGGAGGAGTGCTCTGTCTCTCTGTGTGTAATTTTGAATCGAGATCTCTCTTCATTTACTTATGTAAAGAAGAAGCACTAGAGAATTTTAAAACGAAATTCAAAGCATGTGAGGGGCATTTTAATAAAAAGACTTATGAATGGTTTACAGGCTGTAAAAATACATCAATTTATTTTGTTTGCCATACAATAGATAGTTACTATACGCCACTGCTTAGTCCATAAACCTTTCCAATGTTTCACTATATGCCACTGCTTAGTCCATAAACCTTTCCAATGTTTCTTTGGCCTTCTAGCTGACCTTCTTTTCCCTGGTAGTTTATCTCTTGATATGCAAAACAACCTACTTGTTGTCATTCAAGATAGTGTAGCTTCCATTCATATTTACTCCTATAAGGTTTAAGTCAGTATTTTTTGTATTACTACTTTATAAATTCTAGCTTTCATTTGGTTATTTAGGTAATTATGTACACTTCTAGATTATGTCATTTAAGCAGCCTGCTCTTTAGGTGGTTTATTAGATCGATGCATATCTTGTATTTTGAAGAAATATCAACCATTCATTTGATTCCTAGACGCTTAAAAATTTCTGAGAAGAATATAACTAAAAATCAGAAGATCATGGTTCAGTGGGCTTCCCTTCAATTTTAGACGTTCTACTCGCAGTTGTGCATTTTCATTGCTGTGTCGAACTAGCTCTGCGGTTTCTCTGTGTGGACTAAGGCCTTCCAGTCAGGACATTTATTTTGATTTTGTGTGTAATAACTATAGCAAACTCAAACGTAATATGGCAAGGAAGTGACTTTAAATAACCAGGCTGCAAAATATCCGATCAAAAATGGACACGACAGAAAAGCTACATAAATATTAGTGGCTATGAGAAACTTTGAGGAGATAATTAGGAAATAAAGGAAGATAAATACAGATATACATGTAGTGTTTTAAATCAGTCATTATAGATACTGTAAAATCACTGAATCATGAATATTGGCAAAATAATGAACATGACGGTTTATGACGTCTTCTAAGATGTGTTCCTGCCATTACTAGTAGAATTTTACAACCTCGACTAAGCGAGGTGGCGCCTTTGTAACGTGTGCGACTCCCATTCGGGAGATCATAGGTTCGAACCCCGCGGCCGACCTTGCGAACTCCTGGTCTTATTCAGGATTTCTTTATTGAAGCATATGCCGAGGGCGGCGGGAGTCTTAACATTACATTAGGTACATTGTAAATCTTTGTTTTCAGATCAATGGCGGTCTCCAAACTCCCAGTTCTCTCAGGGGGGTGTAAAGTATGGAGGTACGAAGTATTGATCGTGAATTTTTTAAAATTAAATTTCATTGAATTTAATAAGCTGGTGATAGCTTTACAAATAAAGATATTTCATTACGACACTGCTTGTGCGAAGTTTTTCAAAGATGTCGCTGGATACCCGAATTCTATAGATGACGTTTCAGAGTTGGATAAACAATTAATTTAACGTTTAATTGTCAGTAAATTACTCTACAATTACCTACAAGATGTGTATGGTAAATCGTCCTTCCTTTATCACTCATAACCGCATACTCAAAAATGCCTAATAACTTAGATTTAAAAAACAATTCCTGGCATTTAAAGAACTTCGTACTCCTCTGAAATGTAAGTGAAACGTATATCTATGATGTCTCTAATCTTCCACCAACGATTTTATATGTTCTTGAAATGTTACATTGAATGTAAATAGCTATCTCACAACGGCAGAAGACTTGTCGAAACGGTCACAAATTACATTTTACTCTATCGGTGGTCATGTATTTATTTAATAAGACAAAAGCTCCACAATTTCATTATACAGAAAATTCTAGCATTGCTATTTAAATAAGTAGGAATGAAACTGGTGAATTAAAGATTCTAAACTTTCAGATCAACTGTTTGAACGGTTTGGAAATGCTTATTTGTTAATGATAAATACAGGTAGACTAATTTCTGATATTACTCCGCCAGAACTAATTTCTTTATGGCTAATTCTTTAACATCCTGGTAATTAACTGACTACAACAAATAGAATGAAATAATGACAACTGTTCTATTGGATTACATTCTGAACGAAGAACTAAGGGAACTACACCTGTGATTTTATGTCAGCACGATTTCTTATTCTAATATTCAGGCCTTGCAAGCACCTTTTAGCCTTACAAATCTAATCTAGAAAGGGAACTTCACCTCAAAGAGTAACTGCAAAAAAGCAATATAAAAGCGAACTTAAGAAACAGATGGTCCCTGCATAGCCATTGTAGTATCCTTTACGAAGTAATAGCACTTCATGGGCTGTACAGCAATTTCCATACGAAAGTAAACAATGAGTAATAACATCGTCAGAAATAATGTCGTAAATACATGGAAGAGTTCCTTAATGATACTCTGAGAGTATCTCCAGCGTATACCAACAAAGGGGATGAAGTGCCACACGTTCTCATAGGCGGGTTCTGGCAAATACCTTGAAAGGATGAGATGCGTGTTTGCACTGCGATGATGCTCCGGCTCCCTCCGGCTGTTATCAATTAACAAACCTGGTAACGCCTCGTGCTGAACGTATAAGGGAATGTAACTTGGGTCTCGAGATATGGAGAGTGATTGATAGGCAAGTTTCATGCTGATGATTGTGACGTCACGGAGGTGGCCCCACCCTAGGGACCGTGACAGCCCCACCAATCATAGGTCAGACCCACTCACTATTCGCCCACTCGGCCACCATCGTCCAGAGGCGGCTCGTTCACTCTGGTGTATCAAGGTTGACACTTTGCTGTAGGTGATGGTGCCAGATACAAGTATTCTGTTGAAACAATACAATTTAAATGGGATGGTGTGATAATATTTTGGAATTGCCCAATAATAATGATATTTATATAACAGTTTTATATTTATTTAGATCAGAGGCGACGCAGAGAAGATTTTTGAGATATTTGGACTATAGTCGCTGTTTTCTTTCAGATAGACAGACACTTCGATTTCCATTCGTATACAGGTTGCCTTTTACGGGTCTTTTCACAGTTCCTGCTAGGAGAATTTTAGAAAAGAGTGTTTAACCTACCAACATATAGAATGTGCTAATTTTCACGAGTGGTATGGCAAATTGAGCTACGTACAACATTTTATGCAATTCTACAGCTCTACTGATGAACAAACTTAATTTTTAAATGCACATGTCTGATATATGTTGTTGTGACGCGTAACATCATAGTTTTAAAGGGATTTCAGTAGTTACACCAATGTAAAATTGTGGACTTGAAGAATCTTTCATGACAATTTGAAATTCGGATTTATGGTTATAATTTTCTGCATTTAAACTATTTTTCAATGACTCAGCAAAAAACGATAAATTTTGTGCAAGAGATAATGTTAAAGCCGAAGTGCATGTTAAGCTTTAATATAAGTACATCGGGATTAATCTTCTTAATTCAGATGTCCACCTTTGAACGGTTACTTGTGATTTTTGTTTGCCATAGCGATCTACTACTCCACTGTTTGTCTGCCAAGCCAACTTAAGCCATAACATTTTTTCCCACAATATCGCACTAACACGGACCCTTCCTCTTTTTCTTCATTCTGTTGGAGACCATTAATTATATTATTTACATAGTTCATCAACTCCCCTTTATTTTTTTGTACATGCCTGTATCACTTGAAGCAGAAACCACAGGTTTCCAAGAGAAGAATGTAAGAAGGGGATGATAAAACCATATAAACTATTAATAAGCAATTGTAAATATATGATATAAGAAATAAAATCAAAAGGAACATTGTAATAGGAATAACGTGTGAATGAAATAAATATAAGGAAAAAGTTACCTTAAGCTAGAACGGGCAGACGAGGCCAGGTACGTAAACAATAGGACAATAGAGACCCAAAATTCCTTCGCCACCACGGTGCCAGAGACTATAACGAGGTTTAAGGAAAATATGTAGAGGCAGGATGCAGTACCGTTATGACGCCAAGGGGTCATACAACTTTAGGGGGTGGACCCGTGACTGCAGCACAGTTGACGGTGAATGGAAATGGCCAATAAGGAAAATCGTAGAAATAAACTCCCCCAATAAAATATAGCGTAAACCACGTAATAGACGTGAAATAGAGAACAAATAGAAAAGGGGTGGAGATAGACAAACAAATCTAGGAAGTAGCCCACAGTAGGGCGAAGTGAGAAGCGTCTCTCGGTTGTTGACATCAAAAGGGAGAAGACGCGTTAGTTTAATATCTGATGGCGAGGTAAAAGTGGAGTTAGATTTCAAACGTGGTGGGATTAAATATTTTCAAAGAGACAAGGCGACGCAACGTAAGTGATAGCAAGCGAGAAAATCAGAGCAATCCGACAAGTATGATCTGTGGGAATAAAAATCCACAGGAAATTGAAGCAGGACTTTTCATGGGCTGGTGATAACTGCTGGACCTTGAGAGAACTCCTGCTCACCGACACGCAATACTTAACCATCCTGCCATACCACACCAAAAGGCCAACCCTAAGTGAAATCCCACACCAGATTGCAATATCCATTCTTCAATTCTGTAGAGGCCGCGCCGTGGCTCAATGGTTAGACCGCTTGGCTCTCACCAAGGCGGCCCGGGTTCGATCCCAGGCGACCGCAAAGTGAGATTTTTGGTGGACAACACGGCGCTGGGGCGGGTTTTCTCCGGGATCTCCGGTTTCCCCTGCCATCTCATTCCACCGGTGCTCCATCTTCATCTCTAATATCATCAGTGTCATCGCCTGCGGTGCCGTATGTAGTAAAAGTGGGCGTTAAACACTACACATTAAGCAATACACATTTCAATTCTGTATTTATCATCGTATCTCTCGTTCCCACCATTTTATAAAAGCATAATCTCGTATGTGTTGTAATCTAGACATTCTACGATATTTCCTAGTAATTGATCCATTTTGGTATCCTATAAAATTTATCCCCATCTATATCGTCCAACACTAACCAATACATGATGGAATAAATTTAAATTTATATAAGGAAAAGTTTGATCCCTAAGACTATTGTTTGACAAAATCCAAGTAAATCAAAAGTGATGCTGCTTGGAAGGTTTCAAAAAATTGCAGGCTAAGAGGACATTAAAACAGAATGCGAATGAATGCATTCGTTTGAGTGTATTACGTCACAATTTCTACTTAACCATTTTGCTACCAGTGCAACAAAGACTCAATTGTGCAACAGCTTGATCATCGTAATTATCTCTTTGTAATGCCCAAGATCATAAAACTTAATTAAAATTTGAATTCAAAGTAATATTTAATGATTAAATATCAAATGATGTGTTAAAATTTGAAATATATCTTATAAAGCATAGAAATTAAGATCTATAATTCAGCAGCAGTTCAAATTTTAGATTATGGACATTTTCAAGAAGAGATACAAGGCAACTAAATATCTAAGAAAAGTGAAGAGATGAGATAAAAACTTGAATATAAATTATGGGACAACAGATTTGAAGGATATCAAGTTTCGAAGAAAATATTCCAGTACGCCGTAGAAGCGACCATGGAGGCAACAGCTCTAACAAGTTAGTGGAGGCCTGTACGTGCAAAGTGTGACTGTATATTCGTAATGAGAAAGGGTAGGAAGTGGTAATGTGTTATCTTCTCACTACAGCAATACAAATTTATGTCTTGTGAGAAACATGTAAGTCAAAACATTTCTCCTGATTTAATACCATTATATGGGTGTAAAACTACATGACGAATATACTGACCCTGATGGCACTTAAATAATACATTTTAGAGATATATAACTTCAATAACTTCATGTCCAAACTCTGGTACTCAACCTTTCTTGGATAATGTTTATCAAAATCACATTGAAAATTGTAATTTATCATAATAATTTTAAAACGTGAGAAATTTAGTAAACAGATGACAAATTTATTAGCGTTACTAGTAGATTATAACAATTTTAAACCGATAAATTATTCTAAAGCCACTAAAATTATTTCAGAACTGTTTTCCTGTTTTGCAAATTCCAATAATCATCAAATTTTCACAAAGTTAAAAAGTAATGTTTTAATGTATTTTTGTACAAGATTATAATGAACGGGAGTAAAATTAACCATTTTACTGATGTCATAGTTTAACATTACGATACTTGTGGATGATGTTGACACTTGAGGGTGATTTCAACCTAATTTTCATCAAGAAATACTATTTTACACTTCTAGTATATTGATTTACGACTTTTAGTTCCAGCGATATTATAATATACTTATAATAAAAACCAATGTGATTTAAACTACACTGGAAGGAATTTAATTTGTTGCCTAAAAGATGAAAATTTAAATGCAAAATACATAGTATGTGATGAATGAGCTTGAATATGATTGAATACTTATTACTTTTCCTTTCGGTTTCTTACTTTCTTAGGGCTTCTTTCGCATTCTTATATAGAAAAGATCAAAATTACTCCAATTTATTCATCACCATCTTCTTCTTTAACTTCTCTAATAGTACCAATATCGTAGTGTTGGGAGATTCTTGTTCCGTTATCCCTTAAGGTCGGACATGAAGAACCGAAGCTTTGGATCCGATAGAGAACCAGGATAGGTGATCAGCCCGATGCCTGGTGTGAAGCTGACGGAAGGGGATGATATATATCAAGGCGAGATGAATGGTACGAAAGATGACGGAGTAATAGGTGGAATGCTGACGGTGAGAACCGAAGGTCCTGGAGAAAACCCGTCCCAGAACCATGTAGTCTACCACAAATCTCACTTTGCGGTCGCCTGGGATAGAACCCTGGCCACCTTAGTGAGAGCCAAGTGGTCTAACCACTCAGCCATGGCGCGCCTGCCAATTTATTCATAAGATTACAAAATGAAAGTGAATTTAAAATATATATACAAATCGCCATTTCACGTTGACAGCATTTTTTTCGCACACAAAATCCATAGGCAAAATTCTGTTATAGCTCTAATGGTATTTTGGCTTATAACAGCACTAAAGGACAACATGAAAACACTTGATTTTATACCTTTTCACATTAATAAAATATTTATACCACACAGACAGTTTTCATACTGATTTAGGCAGAGATAGAATCCGGTTAGTGCAGAAGCCTCCCGGCTAGTATTTGTAGCGCCTCAGCGGATACATCCCCAATTGAAGACACTGCACGCTATATATTAAAGCATTTTGGAGTTGCTAAATCACCAGTTTCAGGTAGTTAATGGCGATTTAATTTCGAGTAAAAAGAAAATTAACCCTTATCACACCGATTTGCGATATTTTCCGACAGGCGGGTATCGATAAATGACAGACATGTATCATTTATAGTGTACTCCCTACTTAAAACTAAGATACTTAAAAATTAGTCAGAGTCTGTGAGATAATCGGTTTAACTTGCAATACATTATTTCAGAAAGAACATTCTATCGATTAGCACGTAGAATTAAAGTTCAAAATGTTACAATACCTTTTTGTTCTGGCGCATACATTCTGTTACACAGACCGTTTAAGCATTGCCCCGTTTATTACAGGTGTTATGCCAAAATCGAAGAAATTAATCAATAAATTATATTTTTCCTATAAATTAAAGGAGTTTAAATTATGATATACTTGAATACAACTATGCGGTTGTGATTTGTAATTAAATGCAGAGCATTTCTTCTAAAAGTAACATGTATTCAAAATTATCGAAAGCAGATTATTGTGCCTTAATTACTTGCTGCATGTAAAATTACAATTCCGTATTTTTATTTATTTATTTCTCTGTTTCTTTGGTTGTTTTTTGCTCTTACTCCTTCTTATTACTTTCTTTTTTAACGTTGGACTCCTAGATATTTTAAGAAATGTAATCTAGGTGAAATAAAACATCTTGGATTTTAAACATGTCTTCAGAATGGGAATAAAATATGAATTAGCAAATGGAAGTCAGATTTCACATTAATTTACCTACCTCAAAGGTCTGCAGTGTGCCATTCATGAGAATAAGTTTAAGAATTTGCATATGTTGTGCAGTGTATGGTCTCCACAAACGTGAAATTTACGGGTTATGTAACTGTCAATTCTGTGTCTCGCGCCGTTACTCAACTCAAGGAAATCAAAACTATGACCACAAATTACTGGCTCTTTTTTGTAGTGACTGGTCTGAAATTATAACCGTGGATACAAGAGATATGATCTGCAGCTGTCCCCGCTGTTGGGAGTTTGTTAAATATTTTATGACATGCAAGGTTTACCTGTTCATTAAAAGACCTCTTCCCTCCAAGGATTAACGGTGTGCTAATGAGGGATTATTTTGATTGTCTTGGTGACGTAATCACACAACTTTACTGAAGAAGCCTTGAACTATATGTTAGAATGTATCAGCTCGCCCACCACCTCTGGAAGCGGATTTAAATGGTGGACATCAATGGAGAGTTTTAGTGCCATCTTGTAAAGGTTACCGCAGCTCAGCGTTTTGCTCTTTCTTGATGCCATTATTGTACTCATCCTTGTTGTATATAGCTTTTGCTGGCCTTACTTGAGTGTAATTAACTAATGGTGTCATTAGTTTTATTTCCAGACTTCAAAGTCTTTCTGCAGCTTTACGCTTTCACTACTTTCAATGTAGTTAAGATTTTATATTTGTCTTATAGGCTGGATTATATTAGATATTTGAGATAACCATATATGTCGCAAACACTTGAATGCGTTCACAAGCTGAATAAAATATTGGTTACATAGGGGCTAGTTAGAAAAGTGAAACAAATAGGTATAACTGTTTTTTAACAAGTAGTTCGCGCTTAGATTTGCAGTACAACTTGTACACGTGAATAATAATCAAGATTAGCATTAAAGAGAATGCTAGGTTTCTCAGTCTCTCCATATATGAACAAGCCTGTTTGAAAATATATACTTGAGGTGTAAAATCAATATTTCATAATTTTCAAGCAAGAGATATATATTTATGACTCATTAAGTGGCATGCAAGTAGCTGTAATTAATTGTTTGGCCTTGATTTGATTAACATATTGCAGGTATATACAAATAGACGTCTAAGTGCAATTACATTTTCAACTTATGACTATGACTATGTGCAGAGAAAAGAGAGTCTATTGTATCTAGACCTAATGCTGATCTTTTATGTTTGCCGCTCCCGGGAGGAATGGATGAGTTGAAGGAAAGGTAAGAGGCTATTAGGTCGTAGAAGTCCCTAAAAACTCCATTCTTGAAGGCTACTATCTGACAGGTTCGAAAGGATCATTCCAGAGAACCAGCATCTGCGCCATTTGTCCGATCCCGATTGATATTAAAGAGGCAATAAGCCCAAATAGGACATGAGAGGGCAGGAGTAATAATAGGAAATGGGGGAAAGGAAATTCATATTGTGACTTTGAGGGTTCGCGAAATTAAAAGTCCAATTGCACCAACTCAAAATGTTCTTTATTTCCACCGACTTACAGTTGAACACTTGCCAATTACACAGAATTACGTAATGCACACAATTACGATTCACCAGTTCGTCCGTTACAGTTCCACTGCACGCTCACAGTTACGTACACTCTTCCGATGCACGTACACAGTCTTCTCGTCCGTACACTAGCACGGCGCTTCTACGCTGCTCACCAAGCACTGACTGAACTCACTCACTGCAGCCCCCTTTATAGGGATATCACTGTTTCTCGAAGCCTCTCGTTTCAGTGAATCACCGCGAAGGTTCCAGACGGCAGGGGAAGGGGGAAGAGGCGGCCAGCGACCAGTGACACTTCCCTAATCATCCCCTCAGTTAGTGACTGAGATAAATGGGTGGGAGTGTCCCGGATGCCTCTGGTCCCCTACTCAGCTGCCGTTGGTCGTGCTTTCCGATTATTGGGTGACAATATTAGAACAGAAACTACCCTCACATTTGCCTTTGCAACCAGGAAGATCACGAGAAGCCCTTGGCCTCGGACGGAGAACAACCCATATATGATAAAAACAACTGAGGTGTCTCCATATCTTCCACCTAACCTATAAGAAACCACTTTTAGAAAAACAAGTACTACAGATGCAGTAGAACCGACTAAGGAGTTTTAAAGAGTAATAAAAAGTAAATCTGGATATATAGAGAAAAAGGTTTTTATTTTCTAAATTAATAAAATGTAGCACTTTACATTCATTTCATTTTGAAAATACTGCCCTTAAGATGGCGGCCCTTAGTTGTAGACGATTCCTGAAGTTTCAACCAGCTCTTGCACACATATCGCGGGGTATAGCATTCACTTCGTCAATAATCCGCTCTTTTAACTCTGCTAGGGTGTGAGGGCGACTTTTGAAAACGTTCCCCTTCAGATATCCCCCAAAAAGTGGTCACAAATGCTCAGGCCACACAACATCACCCCTCAAAGAGACGAGGCGTCCCGGAAACATTTCTCTCACAACATCAAGTGAAATTCGAGCTGTGTGAGCAGTGGCTCCATCCTGTTGGAACCACAAGTACCCAAGTCCATGTTTTTCAACAATTTCGTCCAATTTGGGTTGCTGAAAATTTCTCAACATTGAAACATAACGTGTGGAATTCACTGTCGCGGTCACTTCTTCCTCCTCAAAAAGGTAAGGGCCAACCACGCCAAATTGTGTTATGGCACACCACACTGTCACTTTAGGAGAATGTTGCGCTCTTTCTCGGGTAATACTTCGGGGGTTATTTTCAGCTCAGTAGCGAAAGTTTTGTTTGTTCATGCACCTACTAAGATGAAAATGTGCCTTGTCACTACTGAAGAAAGCTGCATTCGGAGAGATCTCACAAAGATTTTGATGGTAGTCTGCTGGGCGTAACTCTTGAATAATCATTATTTTGAAAGGATGGAACTAAAAATCGAACTTAAGAATCCTTCTCAAACTGCGGTCTGAAATCCCCAATGCAACAGCATGTCGTCGAGCACAACGAGGCGGCGATTGTTGAACTGCTGTTCTCATCCGCTGCGTTCTGATGGATATGCGCCGACCATGTGTATCTGTTCCTAGCGTGCTACCAGTTTCCTCCAATTGCCGAACCCAGGACCGAATTGTGTTTGCATTAGAAACGGCATTGTTGCGTGGAATGCTCAACTGTCGCCGGAAAGCTCGTTGTGTAGCGATTACAGATCTGTTGTTTTCATAATAAGCACGAATGGCAAAACCACGTTGTAATGGTGGTGCTTTAGGGCTCACAACCACTGTGATCTTTAGGTAGAGTGATAAAACTTAAATGGACAAATATTCATTTTATTATAAACAGTGCAATATATCACTAATAACTACGAAAGGTAAATGGATAGGGTAATTGGTGTATACGTACGAGGGTTGTTCAATAAAGATAGATCACATTTTTTGTTTTTGACATATTACCTTTACTCATCCTCATAATTTTGATAGTCCTTCTAAAAATAGTCTCCCCTGAATGCGATGCACTTGTCCCAGCGTTTCTGCCAGTCTTCAAAGACATGCTGAAAACAATTTTTTGAGAGATCCTTCAAAATCGCCTCCGCAGCCTTCACCACTGCTTCTGATGATGGATAATGCCTCCCACGAAGGCGTTTCCTCAAGGTAGGGGCTAAATCCGGACTATAAGGAGGGTGAGGGATGCACTTCACGTTTATTTTTGCAAGATATTCAGCAACAACATTGGCAATATGCGGCCAATATGCATTATCGTGGTGCAACATCCAGCCTGCTTCTTGGAAATGTGGTCTTTTGTGCCTGATATGGACTTGCAATGTTTTCAGGATATCCCTGTAGTATTGTCCAGTTACTGATGTGTGTGCAGGTACAACATGTTGATAAACCAATCCATGAGTATCAAAGAATGAGATGACCAGAACTTTCCCAGCAGAAGCAACCACTTTTGCTTTTTTGGGGATTGGTGATAAAGGAAATTTCCAAACTGAGCTTTGCTGTTTGCTCTCAGGACCAAAATTGTGTAGCAAAGTTTCGTCAGCGGTGATTACGTTTGAAAGAGGCTCCAGATCTTGCCCTAACATCAACTTTAACTGCATGTTACCTCCATTGCAGCGGTAGGCGATAATGAACATGTCTGAACTTACCTGGTTCTCACAGGTGGCAGTCAGCAGTACCAACAATGAAACTACTACAGCGTGTTTGTTTCACATTAAGCTAACAGAGTATAATAATATTGAATTTTAGTGCGAAAAATTATGACCGTAAAAAATTATCATCTTTCTTTATTGAGCAGCCCTCGTATTTTCATACTGAATACAATGGGTTCAGTTTTTCAGTATTATATGACATCAATTAAATCTCTGAAGACAAAATAGGTGCATTCGTCTTGGAGTTATTGTGAAGGATTTGACCTGGTGTAGAACTCATTGTCATTCATCATTCTGAATGTGTTTTCCTCAAATTCATAGCACTGTAGTACATACAGTTATGATACTTTTACAGATTAAAATGCACTTTATTGTTTGTTTCATTTTACCTCAATATCGTTTGTTAAACAGAACTGATATGTCGATAGAAACCAGTATTTATATACTAGGTATTGTCGCGAAGCCGTTATTTACGATAGCGCGGCTTGTGTATACAAAGAGCCGGCAAATAATGATAGCTGTGATAAAGGACTTGCCGGCATAGATTAAATTACGCTTCTGGAAGGTGATAGAACGTTCAAGGTCTTGGTTATTCCAGAAGTATCTCGTGATTTTTAGAGAACAGTCTCGAAGTTATGAATGAGGTATTTAAAAAGGCGACCACTCGCCAAGAGTGAGTAAGCAGAGAACAGCTGAGAGTGTTGTTGTAACGAGAGCTGATGTTGTAATCAGAACGTTGTTACTGTCATAGATCTTGGAAGATTGTGTTGTATATGTGATGTAATGTTGTTACGTGAGAAGTGAACGGTGTATTTCTACAGAAATAAAGAACATTTAAAATTCCGGCAAATTGGAATTTTAATTCTACGAACCCACAAAGTCACAGTATTAGAAAAGCAGATACAGTATTAGAAGTGACTTAAGTGTAACTACTTTTACATCTTTTAAGAGGAAGTGCTGTATTCCTCCCAACATTTTCATATGAGTTTTCACTTAAATAATGGGCTCCTTGAACTCCTCACAAAAAAGTGAAGTTTGCGAGTTATGTCTACATGTCTGTAAGCAGGATCACCAAAACACGAAGACTTGTTTACTTTCTAAGTATGGAAAACACTAAACCACCATCTACATGGACTTTTTAGACAACTCTCAAAAAGTACTACAGTGATTTTGACAAATATATAGGAGCCATTTTTGACAAAAACGAAGAGACCTGTTTCACTTAAAAAGAATCAGCGTCGTTTGTTTATGTTGGCTGCTCTAATAGAAAACATTTAGAGCAGCAAAAATAGCGAAACCAGGTCAGATAAAATAAACTTCACAACAATAAAGAGCAGAAGAAGATGAAAATAGTCAAAGAATTTGAGCAATAAAACTTCAGTTGGTACTGAATACGCATAGTTTAAGCTTTCCCACGAAACAAATGGTTCAAATCTATGAGTAGTTTCGGTTCGAGTAGATTATGTATGGATAAATTACAGACTGTTCACTTTAAGTTGTGTATCATTTCAACATTACTGCAACAGAAGCATTGCTCTGTTGTAACATATACATATTCTTCCTAGTAGAGCTTATAACGTCATTAGGCGTCGGGCCACAAAATTCTACGTGAGTTTGCCTCAATATCAGAGCGCCCTGGTTAGGTCTCTAGGAAACTATGGATCCTCAGAAAGACGCTACAAGCTCTACCGGCTTCCCCGCATGGCATGCAGGGCACACCCGGTAACAATAAAGTTGTTATTACAACCTCAAAATTATTACTATTTGAAATTAAATTTTCTAAATTGAACTCTTCCCAAATTTTCTCACACCAGCGGTGCACACAAGCGTTGCACCCGAGTTGGCTACCATGAGGAGCTACAGCTACCTCCCTTCTTTTCATCCACATAAATTTAAACCACCACCCTGCAAAACCCCACACATCCTGTCATTAAGTGGTTAAGTCCGTGTAGGACAGGTACATGAATTACACACGTCGTGCTGACTTTCAGTCAGCCGCCAGCTACTTGATTGATTGATTGATTGATTATAACGTCATTAAACCAAATTAACATTATTGATCCTTTCCTCTTCATAACTCAGTCTATCATACGTTTATTCCCCACTCGTTATTTGATATCGTACGTTTCACAGCATTTACAACAACCTGCGATGAGTTCTTTTTAAATTTTAAATTAAATTTAGAATAAATATAAAATAATAATAATATTTTGGGTTTTGACATTAAAACGACTGTTTCAAACGCTTCTCTTCAAAATATACGGCAAACTATAATTACTAAATTACATCAACAATTGCTTTGTATATATTTTGGAGGTTACCTCTGTGATAATACTTCACTTTCTTAAACTATCAATAGTAATCAATAATGAAATATGGTTGGTTGTTTGCTAATGCTCATGGTGTTGGAGAATTTCCATTTTCCTTCTGGCCTCCCAATAACGTGTGACTAGTTGTGCTGTTAGTTCTACATCTGTTTTTGTCAGGGCACTACACTGGAGCAGATGATCTCCGTCCATCAATGAGTTCGGGTCCCTACACAGTGTGCAGGTCGGGGATTCAAAAGTATTAATCCTGTGTAGATGAGCGGCCAAACAATCGTGGCCAGTAATCAGTCGGAAGATGGCAACAGTACTGATTCTTGGGTAGTCTGGGATGGGATTTTTACTTCCTTGTAGAATTTTCCATTGCTTGTTGGTACTTTTTTCTTTGCATTCTTGTTTCCAGAATAAGTTGATTCTATTGTTTATATGTAGTTTTGATGTGTGGAATGAGGTGTTTTGTTGGCAGCTTTGTTTTATTTGTGTTCCTTTTTTGCCAAGGAATCTGCTATTTCATTGCCTGTAATTCCACAGTGGGATGGAATCCACTGGAAGTGTATTTCTTTTTTTAGACCTTGTAGTATTCGCAATGAACTGTAAATTTCAAGTATTCTATTGTTGTTTGGGTACAGTGAGTATAGGGCTTAAAGTGCTGATTTAGAATCGCTTAGAATCACTGCTTTAGAGAAAGAGTTCACATGGTTGAAGAGTTGTTTCAGCGATGTGTTGATTGCTTCTAATTCTCCATCATAGTGGGTTCCTAGTGTGCCCAAACAGATGTAAAAGTTGAATATTTTACTATGTATTCCTGCTCCAGCACTACTTTCTTTGTTAAATAGGGAGCCGTCTGTGTATATGTGTAGCCATCAGTCTTGTGAATAATAAGTTTCAATTGCTTCTAGAGCTACCATTTTAAGTGTTTTTGCACTTACATCCGTTTTTGACTCTATATTTTGCAGAAGGTTTACTCTGCTATATATTTTAGGTTGAAATATATGTAATATATCTGTAGTACAATCATGAAAAAATGTTAAAAAGCTGATTTTTCAAATTATTTGACATATATACAAGCCAATGCTTTTAGCCAATAACCTGTCGAGAAGCAAGGACCATAGCACATCTGCAATGGTATAGTAGCGAAGAATAAGGAAACGAATTTTAGTGTTGAAAGAGATGGTAGAAAAAAATTCTCAGCTTTACTTAGTGACCAAGGTAAACAGCGAAAATACCTATGATCAGGTTTGTCGACCACGGGACATATGGAATGCTAGTGCTACATGTTACCGCGGCGCCAGCTCGCTAGGTACATACACACATAAATACTTAAAATTATATACTTTCGCAATTATTATAGTTTCCAGGTTACTCAGCGTATTCCATAGTTGGAGTTACAAAGCCACCTACACATCAACTTGCGGTAGCAGAAAGTAAGCATGATGAGATCTCTCCAAATCTTCTTGTTTAACATTAAAAATCGTGAGGCTCGAGTCTTTGTTAAGTGGCAATCTTTGTGCCCGTGAGATTACCAGCAAGCAGCCGTCACTTCTAAATATGGTACTTTCTTTATGGTCAGACGTGTACCTGTAAATGATGGCCATTCATAAATGGGAAAGGCTCCTAGAGACACAAGTACACATTTGAAAGGTCCACTTCACCCGTAACAGTCCTACCAACTGTCACTCATGCAGCAGTGATGAAGTAAAATATAAACCTTGGGCTGTGTTATGTATATGAGGTTCGTGCTTGTTGCCTATCTTGCTTCTGTTTGGGATACAACGGCGATGAAAGCGGCTGCAATTCTTCTAAAAACCGGTTTAGTTATGATTTTTCATCTGTCCGCAGCTTTTCTTGGAAAACCTCATTTATATTCTGAGCAATTTTTCCTCTCACTATTCTGCCCGTGTTACAACTGCCATTAAAGTAAACTTCGTAGAATTTGTGGCATTTACACGACGTTTTTTGTGTAAACCTGCCAGCGTTTAAAAAATAACAAGTCATAAATCTAAAGGTTTTTGTGACGAACTTTCATTGTTTCAACGAAATAACTACATAAATGTAAAAAATGGTATGTACCCATTGTCATTTCATAGACAGTGCTTATATAAGGCATTGTTTTCTTCTTTCACAAGAAATTTGTGCATAGAAATAGACTCAACTGAATAGTAAAGTCAATTTAGAAACATAACGATGGCAACTCTGTTTAATAATGAGTGATTAAAATAAAAGCTTTGTTTTGGAAGGGTCCATATCTAACAATCATAAAATGCAGCACGGCTGCAAACACAAACATCTCCTTCTACTTCCAAACAGAGAATTTTAATTTACTTCCTAGATAAAAATGCATAATTATTTTCTGAAACATGTTTATTTCCAACTATAACTGTGCTTTTTAAAAGTGCTTTTACGCCATAGTAAAAGTTTTTAACAATTATTTTTGATAAATAGAATATGTTCAGGACATGCTAACTGAAGAAAAAATACTCCGGGCTTAGTCCCAAAACATAAACCTGGGAAAATTTAAGCAATAACAGGTGGAGAAATGTTTTAAGCCACTGTTATACAAACTGTATATTCACATTAAACAGAAACAAATATAAGCACTTATCCAACTTTTCTGTATTCCTAGCTATAACAAAATTCATAATAATGCAAAAAATCAAACAAAATATTATATAAAATTCAAAATGTACATTTTAACAGTCGTTTCATGAAGTCAAACCTATGATGTATTAGTAATCATCCTAAGAGCATTTAAACCAAGCAGGTGATAAGTGATTGGTTTTCAATTACAGTTCAACTGTTACATTTATGTTATCTCCGCCTTCAGCACTAGAAGTAGCATGGTCTAGCACGTAGCAGAGTGGCGCAGAGGAAGCGTGCTGGGCCCATAACCCAGAGGTCCGTGGATCGAAACCACGCTCTGCTAATGTTATTTATTACAGAACTGTTACATTTATGTAATCTCCGCCTTCAACACTAGACGCAGTATGCACTAGCATGTAGCAGAGTGGCGCAGAGGAAGCGTGCTGGGCCCATAACCCAGAGGTCCGTGGATCGAAACCAAGCTCTGCTAATATTACTTATTACAGAACTGTTGCAATTAGGTTATCTTCGGCTTCAACTACTAGACGTAGTACGGACTAGCACATAGCAGAGTTGCGCAGAGGAAGCGTGCTGTGCCCATAACCCAGAGGTCCGTGGATCGAAACCACGCTCTGCTAATATTATGTATTACAGAACTGTTACATTTATGTAATCTTCGCCTTCAGCTCTAGAAGTAGTAAGAACTAGCACAAAGCAGAGTGGCACAGAGGAAGCGTGCTGGGCCCATAACCCAGAGGTCCGTGGATCGAAACCACGCTCTGCTAATATTATGTATTATAGCACTGTTACATTTGCGTAATCTTCTCTTTCAACACTAGACGTAGTATATACTGGCACATAGCAGAGTGGCGCAGAGGAAGCGTGCTGGGCCCATAACCCAGAGGTCCGTGGATCGAAACCACGCTCTGCTAATATTACTTATTACAGAACTGTTACATTTGCGTAATCTTCTCTTTCAACACTAGACGTAGTATGAACTGGCACGTAGCAGAGTGGCGCAGAGGAAGCGTGCTGGGCCCATAACCCAGAGGTCCGTGGATCGAAACCATGCTCTGCTAATATTATGTATTACAGAACTGTTACATTTATGTAATCTTCTCTTTCAACACTAGACGTAGTACGGACTAGCATGTAGCAGAGTGGCGCAGAGGAAGCGTACTGGACCCATAACCCAGAGTTCCGTGGGTTGAAATCACGTTCTGCTAATATTATTTGCTACATAATACTCATAATATTTAAATATTGAACATTGAATATTAAATTATTAAATATTAATTATTAAATACTAAATAATTTTAAACATTAAATAATACAAATATTTAATACAGAAATGAATCAACAAACCATGAATGGTGCAATCTGATCTTAGTAAAGGACTTATTTCTGATGCTTCAGTGACCGATGATGTAACTAACTGGAATGACTGTTCCCGAAATTATATGGAACCTATCAGGATCTGTTAATGTTTTGTGTTACACTATATTATTAAGAACATTTAAACAAAGCAGGTGATAAGTGATTGGTTTTCATCAAAGAAAAATTGTCGTAACGCAAGTTTGTTGTAGGTATACTATGAATCTTTGTATTTATTTTTAAAAGTAAAATTATGGTATTAAAAATATCTTCAAATAATTTTTATTATTTTTTAATTGATTCCCTATAAATTCTTAGCATAGAGTCCTCAAAAAACCTGAATTAAACACCATCGTAACTACTAAACTTTGAGGCATGCTGTACTAAGACATATACAAATTCAGAGTTAAAATCAGTGGCGGCTCGTGCCAAAAAATAACAGCGTGCTGCGGGAAAAAGTTTCGAAGAATGGAATTCATGCGCCGATGTTTTTTCACAGTATAAAGAGAATTTCTACTTCCTTTCGCTTTTTGCTCAATTTTTAGTAAGGGTATTGGTCGCCCTATCATTTTTATTCTAATCCTTTCTTCTAATGCTTGTGTTGAAAAAAGAGTTTTCAGAAGTTCATTAACCGTGTTCATTATTTATTGGCTAAAGTTTTCGTAACATTAAATTACTGATACACTGAATAAAGTGAATTTATAACACGTTTAACACTCATACACAAATTAAAGAAACTGATATCAGCCACTAAGAAATGTTTCTCAAAGGAATATTTGAATACAATGCGAACACGCGATCCACATGCACTTGTTACGGGGAACTCCAGTCGTGGTCGCGGGAATGGAGTATCGTGCCAACATGACAGGTGCATCACAATCTATCCTGCGATTTAATAACTATTAGGTGTTCGATCTGTTTACGTAAGAAGGATGGAATTAGTTTCTAGAACTAAAATGAAAAGCAATGATAGATTGTTAAATGATTTTCAACGCATATTGCATACAGCAATAACTATGATGTTGTTGGCCCTGCTTCACCGTGTAGCGAATGATCACCGCGCAACAAGCAGATGCAGCACGCATTTGTGCGAAAATCTAGGGAACCTGGGTAATCAGGGAGGATATCAGCACTGCAGCACGTAAGGACGAGCCGCCCCTGGTTAAAATATGCATTCCTTTTACTCAAATACATAAAAGACACTTGTAATAAATCTCATAAGGTATAAAGGATACTCTCCTTGGATACCAGCAGGGAGAAAACGACTCCATTGTGTAACATTTAATTTCTACTTTGTCACAGTTTTGTCAACGTTTATTGACCTTTGGTTTTCTGATTCACTTGTCGTTCACCAAAGATCCATAAACCTATCTTGACTGTTTATAATCAGTAGGACTAACCTAATTTATAACATACGATATTTGAGTTTACAGTGTATCTCAATAGATGCTCCTGCAACAACAAGGTAGAAGGCTCAGCAAGTATCTTTCCGAACCATTCAGAATGAACTGTTTTCACAAAGGTTCAAACCCCGGCTACGGCAATGAATGTTTCAGCTCACTTCTCTAACATTATGCTATACAGTGCTTGTGTGAAATTTAATTACTATATTCACAAACTTTTGTTGCACACGTGGAATATCATCATATTTGACAGTTCAGTTTTGCCATTGTAATTTTACCTCATCCTTCACTGCATTTTAGTCCATTAGTATTTATTTATGGTTAATTAATACAGTAGCTAAGTA
This sequence comes from Mantis religiosa, assembly GCA_030765055.1. Classification (NCBI taxonomy): domain Eukaryota; kingdom Metazoa; phylum Arthropoda; class Insecta; order Mantodea; family Mantidae; genus Mantis; species Mantis religiosa. The sequence continues at coordinate 98,764,337 of CM060957.1, forward strand.
TCACCTGCAAGCTATTGCCTTTTCATATTAATGGTCAGGCAGGGATATCTGATCACAAATTCACCGTCAATGTTGATGTTAATGTGGCTGCTATAAAACCATCATGTTCAACAGATTCAGTAATTCGTAATACTGTAACATTCATTTTTCAACTCCATTCCCCCCTCTTTTTGATTCCTCCCTGTACTATGTAGTAACATAATTCCTTACATGTTATAGTTTATTCATTAGCCTCTTCCTACCTGTACTATGTAGTATCATAATTCTTTAATGTTGACTTACTTCTAATATATTCCTTTCAATACTTCCTTTCTTCGATATAGGTAAGTATATATATAATGTTCTTGTATGAACGTAAATAAATTATTTTACATATAATTATATTGGTTTATACACAGTGGCCCATTAATGTCTTCGAGAAGGCAAGTACTGAAAACCGCCCAAACAACGAAATCCAGAAGTGTTTTAATATACATTGACTCTTAATGCAATGAGAAAGTTGCTCTTCCAGAAAAAAAATCATAAAGAATGTTATTGCACTTGTGATGGAAAAAACTGCGTTTGAAGAGTAAGAAGTAAGATTGTCCAACACACCGAGATGAGATAACTAAAGCTCTAGTTTCGTGCATATTTTATACATGATTTTTTATTAAATATCCCTCGAAAATTTACTCAGGTTTCATATTTTGAAGATAATAAGGTAAACGTATCTGAGGACAAAAATAAATGCCAATATTCTATTCCAGAATATAATTACGTCCTGCAAAAATAAAATAACCTACTCATGAGATGCTAAAATGTTGTAATTTCAAATTTAAAAAATACCTTTGTGAATATTTATAGTAAGTAAATATTTATTTAAAATTTACGTTTTCACCATTTATAGTCACTGGTTTAATATATAGTTTTGGGCCAGGAAATTTTCGTTCAAGAATGGCAATTCACAGATGCCAAAATCGAAACAAAAATGAAACTGCAAAGCAATTGTTGTGAAATCACACAAATTTGTGTGTGGAATTTCGTTTTCATATTCGCCGTTTTCCTTTCTTACCATCATTTGTAAATATCTTAACTGATAAATGCTCTATGATCTTAAATTCATATTATGAGCAAGAAGAATGCGCATGAAATATTTTACACTCTTATATTTATAGCATTTATTTATAACTTCTTCTTCTTGCTGCTTTAACTGTCCTATAATACGACTAATGTGGTATTTGAGGACTGCTTTGGATCCAGCTCTTGAATTTTACTCTATATTCTACCATTCTGCATAGCTGGAACTATGCACACGACTAATAAAATTACAGAAGCTAAAACTACATAATTTAAAGGGAATTCAACCAAAATAATGACATGTGAGATGTTTGGACTTTATCACTGGTATGTGTATAAACAGAATGCCATACCACTAAACAGTGCCATGGTGATTTTTCAGCATCGCATTTGCAGTGATGGTGTCCGAAGAACGAACAAAACGAAGATCGCCTGTTCTCCCGGAAGAGAAACCAGGGATACCGAGTTTGGAGTGTCTTCTTCAAACAAGTTATTCGGCCCACGAATGACGTCTTCGACTTCCTTGTTATAAATTGTACAGACTGTAGCTGTTTTATTGTGAAATCCGTTGAAACATACACATTTCATAGATTGTTTTCCATCTTTAATGCAAATTATTGCATAGAGCACTACTAAACATATCTCGAATATTACTTTAATTTAAAGTGTATAAGCTACTTTTTGTTTAATATAAGTTATAACTTCTTTCATATCGAAAATGAGCTGAAGTGATGTGCATCCTAAATAACCACATCATCTACAAGGCGTCATGATTGTTTTATGCATTCTGGTAGCAGGATATTTGCTTTCTTACTACTCTTAAATTGCTAGGGCGTTACTCTTACACGTGTTATATTGAAAACTATGATAGCAAGGATTGTAATTTGTAATAATCATTGAAGAAACCTTGTTTTTCATTGATCTCCTAAAGCTTGTGTTGTGGAATCTCAGAAACTACTTTCTACTAAGGACAAAAGTTGTGAGCTGTTTAGAAGCAGAAAAAGCAGCTGTGCTTGACTCATTACATTAAAAATGTGTACATTTTCTCTATCACTCCCTCTTTCTCTACATCTATCCTTTCTATCTTCTGTTGCTATCCCTATCTCTCATTTCTCTACCCATCACCTTTAATCCCCCCTTTTCCTTTCTGCTCCTCCATCACAAAATCTTCGGTTCTCCCCCTCCCTCTGTTCAACTTGAATGATATGCCATATTTTGGAAACTATTAACAAATCTTTTTTCTGAGATGTTTATAAAATCGACATAAATAAAGGAATTAGCAGGAACACGAACATCTGCCTGTTCTTTATATTGTTAAGTAATGTTTTATATGGATACCGATTTAGGCGCAAGAAACTGCACTAACAAAAATTTTATGTATTTCTTTAAATTAATAAAGAAGCTATTTATAATTTTATTATTTGACAGCCATATATTCTCCCTCGTTTGGAGAATTTAATGACTATTTAGTCATTATACAGTCCAAATTTGGGCTAATATGGATTTATACTCAATATATGGGTGTACAACACACATAGAATTACACATATACAGGACAGCCTCTTGTGCTCGTCAGTGTTAATTATTCGTTCAAAATCCAAAGTTATTACAAAAACTTCAGTTACATTTATTATGTACAGGTTTGTTATTTTCCAAACTTTCATAAATTTAAATAGATTTTTATGTTATCTAGAAATTTAGAACACATTTTTCCTCAAATACAAATATGCAACGCGCATAGCAGTATTTAGAATACGTTTCATAAGTACAAACAGAAGGGGGAGTGACACCGAAATTCGAACTATAATCTCGAGTCACTTTCTCGTCCTTAATTTCCTAAACTATTTAATTTAAATGAATGCGCTAATACTCTTCCACCTTTTGTAGCGTTATTAATTTTAATTATGAGGTGCCGTCTTAGGTAAATAAATATTTTTCTGCAAACACATACTGCCTGCAAAAATGAGCAAAACTCTTATATCAAATTATATTTCTCGCACATACGAAAAACATGTAAATATATATTTTATATAATATTTTATAAATACACAAATCACAATTTAATATTTGATTTATGTTTTCATTTATCCTGCATAATTCTTTATTATCATATTGTGACTTTGTGGGTTCGTGAAATGAAAAGTCCGATTGCACCACTCAAAAATGTTCTTTATTTCCACCGACTTACAGTTGAACACTTGCCAATTACACAGAATTACGTAATGCACACAATTACGATTCACCAGTTCGTCCGTTACAGTTCCACTTGCACTCGCAATTACGTAAACTCCTCCGACGCACGTACGCAGTCCGTCCCCTCACTGGGCGCTCCTCACAGCTCGCCAAGAACTGAATCAATTCACTCACTGCAGCCCTTTTTATAGGAATATCGCCATTTTCTCGAAGTGTCTCGTTTCAGACGAAGGTTCCAGACGGCAGGGGAGGGGGAAGAGGCGGCCAGCGACAAGTGACACTTCCCTAATCAACCCCTCAGTTAGTGACTGAGATAGGTGAGTGGGTGTGGCCCGTATGCCTCTGGTCCCTTCTTAGCTGTCGTTGGTCTGGCTTTCCGATAATTGGGTGACAATATTATAATTTTTTGGTACCCGCTTGAGAGGCCATACGTCTATATCGGGGCGACGGGTGGTTACGGCACCCATTTATATAGACCTCAGCATACAAGGCCTGTGAGGTGGTCAGTCCTACGAGGCAGCCGCCTTCACCCATAGGAACTATCCTGGTACTCAGTTCTATTAGAGGCTTGTGAGCCCCAGGGCCATAATGCCAACAGAAGGATTATACTAGGGAATAAATTCCAATGGTACCATTGGAAATCGAACCCATGACCTGCTGGCTTGTAGTCTAGTGTCTTAACCACTAGGCTACTGCGCGCCCTTATTCTAAATTTATACGATATATTTACGAATTGTCCATATTGCATTATAGATATCAGAGTTTACCATATTATGCGGAAGGCAAACCGAAAATATTAGGCCAGAGTAACAAATTTCTTTGGTGTGTTTTCAGGATACACAGTTTACTTCTTCATCTTCTTCTTCTTCTTCTTCTTCTTCTTCTTCTTCTTCTTCTTCTTCTTCTTCTTCTTCTTCTTCTTCTTCTTCTTCTTCTTCTTCTTCTTCTTCTTCTTCTTCTTCTTCTTCTTCTTCTTCTTCTTCTTCTTCTTCTTCTTCTTCTTCTTCTTCTTCTTCTTCTTCTTCTTCTTCTTCTTCTTCTTCTTCTTCTTCTTCTTCTTCTTCTTCTTCTTCTTCTTCTTCTTCTTCTTCTTCTTCTTCTTCTTCTTCTTCTTCTTCTTCTTCTTCTTCTTCTTCTTCTTCTTCTTCTTCTTCTTCTTCTTCTTCTTCTTCTTCTTCTTCTTCTTCTTCTTCTTCTTCTTCTTCTTCTTCTTCACTTCAGGGATTAGGCATTTTGCCTTACTTATTCGTAAGACATGAAAGAGGAGTGCAGTCTGTATGTGTCACACTTAATCTCGCCTTATAAATATATTATGAATTTAAATAATGTATTATAATATTTAATGAAATATTTTAATATTTTAACACACAATTTCTGCTTTTTAGCACATAAAAATATATCTTTTAACTTAAAAATACGTTGCCTAAGTATAAAAAATAATCATTTCCATCGAAAAATTTTAATTTGAACGTCTTATTGCGACAGAAATAGACTTAAATACATGATACATATAACAAAGGATAAAACATATGTATTGCATTACTTTAATTACAATTTGATTGACAGTTTGATGGATTTGATGAAGTGTATGAGGTTCCTCACGTTGGTGGCTTCTGACAAAACTGCGTGGAATTCTGGTGGAAGATTGTGCAGATTTTTAGGAATAAAGCAGCATTCTGTTATTATGTCTTTTATTATTATTGGAGAGGTTTTAGCAGTATATTCTCATTCTGAGTGCTTATTTGTACTAACGTTCGATTTATTACATTCATCTTCTAACTCCTGTAAGTGGCAGGCCAAGTGCTTTACAAAGGTAAGGAACTTTAATATAATATATGTTAAAATTCTCAACAGTAATGGAGCCAATGAAGAATGCTATTGCTGCTAGAATTATTTATACAGACGGAGTAGAATCCATTGAAATCCCAAGAAGAATATTGGTGACTCATACTTATGATAAACGTACATTCATGACTAGCCTGAGAATTTTAAGAATGAGGTCTAAAGTCAAAGTCCGGACATACATTCGTTAGAAAGACAGTTTTCTGGGATCATAAGGGAGTGGCATTTGAACATTACAGTTAAAGATACAGTGACCTTCTGAAGTTTGAATTGAAGCCAGCAATTCGATAACAACGCCATACTTTGTTGCTCTTAAATGTGTATGTGTGAGTGTGTGGAGCGTGACCATGCATAGACCATACAACCAATCAAATTTCACAATAAATTTAGTAGTACTTGACCGGTGATTGAACTTTTGGCTCCTGATGCCTTATGAAGACATCATTTGAGTCGTTCAAGGAAGCACTTCAACATCCTTAAAAACAAGGAAGTAGCAACTTTCGACGATGATATTTTGTGTCAAAATAGATCAGAGTTTGCCATGCAATTGGCATAGCTCTAATTCTTTTATATTCTGAAACAATTGAACTACTGTGCTTGAATGTCCTGTTCATGCAGGGTTTACGTAAATATTAGGAGATCTCAATTGACATGCCATTAAACAATAATAACTGAGGACCTTTTTCACAACTCTTCAGTGGTCTATTCTTTATGAATGCAATGCCAGCACTTCAAGTTTTGAAGCACAGTAAAATGACTAAGATTCATCAAGAATTAAAATGTAAGCATTTATATGTCACAGGAATCAACAGCATCAAAAGACTAAAATTCTACCAAAAAGCAATAGAGGATGGATATTCAAATTACACTGATATGCAAAATTTAACTTTCTGTCTGGGTTTTTTATTTTAATATACCATTATCCCTAATTTGAGTAAGCTGAATCAGAATGTCTAGTTAGTTTTTCTCTATCACACACCAATCATTCACAATAAAAGAAATGGTAAAATGCGAATTTTGTATTCTGCTCTATCAAATTTATGTTTTATTATTAAATAAACGTTAATAAATTTACAACTCTCAGCACAACATTCTTCGTAACAAACAAATATTTCATATATGTTCTAAATAATCACATAAGTTTGAACATTACGCCCTTTTTTAACATTTTGCCTTCAAATGCACGTCTTTCCAGTTCCTTTTTTTCTTGGAGAAATCGTTCATCCTGCTCCTTGCTGATACAGACGAGATTTGCTGGAGAAAATTGCAAACGAGAGTGCACGAAACGTACTTTCACACTCATATTGCAACCCAGCTATGAAAATTTCTGAAGTATATCTTCTACAATATTTGTGTAATTTGGATCCTTTTAATTTCCCAGAAAGTTTTCGATGACACTATTATAACCATTACATGCCTTTTTTTCAGTATCTGCCACGTTTCTTCAAATAAGATATCGGAAATGAACGTCCTAATTTGTGATCAAAAGAAATTTGCTCTTTAACTTCAGCATCAGATATTCCTTGCAGATTGTTTTGTAGCAGTTGTCATTCATATTTAAAGTTTTAACAAATTGCTTCACTAAGCCCAATTTTAGCAAAATATGGGCTACAAGACTCTCATTAATAAAATTTTTCATCCCTGGCACAAGACCGTCTCTCTGCTTCCAATATTTTCTTCTTCAATGGTCGGATACGCTTCTGCTATCCCACTCACAAATAAAATATGTAATTCTAATATAGCCTAGTAGCACATGCTCCACATGCCTGCCACTTATGTTCTGCATATTTAACTCCTTAGAAGTAATTTTAGGTTATGTGCTTTCTTGGGAAGAACTGAATGGACTACTGGAACTGATACATACTTATGTCCTTTATATAACAATGCACTTATATAAAGTCTCCATTCACCTGGAATGGTATTCAGCAGCACACAATACAATCACTAAACCAGGATTATTGTGACAATACGTAAGATTTCCTTCCTGAGAGAAATATGGAATCTATATAAAATCTCCATTCATCTGGAAGGTATTTCGCAGCTCCCTATACAATCACTAAATCAGGAATATAGTGAAAATATGTAAGATGTCCTTCCTGAGCGAAATTCCTCTTCACGATGTCTGTAACAATAAAATGACATCCCGGAGAGAGGAGTTCTTTTTCTTTCATTCTATACTGTAATAACTCAGCAGAATGATCAGTAAGATTTAAGTATCCAACAAAATCATTAAGTTCTGATGGTGTGAAATTGTGTGATTGAGGTTGATGAAAATGCTGTTTTTGAACTATGTCAGAAACACTACTGTTGTCATAAGAATTTTATTCGGAATCCGAGGATTCCTTTCCAAATGCTCATAATAGAGAAGTCGCAGGAAGAACAGAACCGTGTGATAGGGTCATTTTGCTGACAATGAATTTGGATAAGTTATTTCTTTCATATTCTTTGTGGTGTAGCCTGTAACATCATATACACAAAAACAGCAATCATCCACTTGGTTTTGAGGTTCATGCCAAGTTATAAGAATGTAAATGCGATTCCGTCACAAAAAAGAAAAAAAAGAATCAACTATATATGGTGCAGTTCTGTAGGTAAGCTGCGACACATTAAAAGGCCATGAAAGAAGAGACGTGGATTTTAAATAACCAAGTGTTTAAATTTTTTCACAAACTACGTTTCATGTATTTCAAATAACACATATAACTGATACCATTTACTTAATAATGTTAAAATGTTCAACACAGAACTGAAACTGACTTAACAGGATGTAATATGCACGAAATGTCCCAAGGCGATACGGTCGAATTATTTCATTTTCTACTCAATCTCCTGGAAGGTTTCAATGCAGTATTTTCAGTAGAATTTTTGCCCAATGTGATATCAGGTAGTGGTGCTGAAATAGCTTGACATTGACTCCACCTTGCTTGACGTTGATAATCGTTTTAACATCATTATTTTACTGTGAAGGCTCCAGCTATTTATCATTCTCATAAATTATATCTTTCCTTCATGAATTTAGGTAACTCATGAATTCATTGATAAACTTTTAACTAATAAGGCATATATTCTCTTTTTTGTAATTTACGTCCTTCAATTTTTTAAGTCATATCGGACGATAAATGGACTGGGTGAAATGATGCTCAGATGGGCCCTGGGTCCATGGAGCTTAGAGTTATCCGACATTCGTCTTTTTTATGATAAGGGAAAACCTCGGAAAACCCCTTATCTAGGTACCTCACCCTGACCGAGATTCGAGCTCGGGACCTCTTGAACGTGAGGCAGGCTTGCTACCAACTACGATACCGAGGCAGGCTATATTCTCTCGTGTACCTCAAAAGCCAAATGTATTATTTTCAAAATAACAAGTAGGAAAGTTTAGCAAAACGACTTTTACTGGCTAGCATGTGTAGATTTGTAGTAGAGTTAACCTATAGCTTTTAATAAGCTATTGATAACAATTTACTAAGGATACCTTTCTAATTCCTAATTCTGCTAAGCAAAATTTATTGAATTTATTGGACTTTTCCATTACAGAAATGCATTTAGATTAGGCCTACTTAAAACGTGTGCTTTGCATTTTTATTTTACAATTTGTAGACACATATTGTTTATTTTTCAAATACATCATATACAAACAGAATAATAATGATACTGCATTAATTAGTTGCTTAAACCAATAATTTTATGGTCCTTTTTTCTTTAAGGTGTCTGTTTTTGAGCAATTAGAAATAGTTCTATTAGTTCTACTGGCTGAACAATGGTACCAATCTGGAAAACAGGGAAGGTTTTTTTTTTTTTTCACTTTTATCTACGACAGGATGCTAAAGCAACCACAATCATGTGAATTTTCTGTGCGAATACGTATGTCTTGAGTGTTCACAATAAATAAGTTTTAAAACATAAGAAATACATGGATTTTGTTGATGAGTGATTATTTGTTGAGAATGTTTATTAACGTTTAAACCCAAAATGACAGAAATGTAAGTTTGTTCAGTACTCCTCTAAAGCATAAAATTGCCAATTTGTTAGGCTTTTTTGCATAACATGAAAGCACAAATAATTCCAATTCATTTTGAAAATTACAGAACACAGCGCTTTAATTTTTTATCCGCAATCGACATACATAAATATAACTAGCAATGAAGTATGATTAATGACGGGATAAATAAAAAGGAAAGATTCATTCCCTGCTAATTATCATACATACGCCTTGAAGGCCGAACTTGAGTTAGGACAAAACGTCATCCAAGTAATTATATCCAGACAGGTTTACGCCCTGCTACGAGCCGACTTTCTGGTCTACCACGGAAGCAACCAGGTGGATATTCGCATCATGGTTGATACATAAATGTTCCATGAAACTTCGGTGACAAATAGCAAATACCTTTTAACCTCATCATTAGTTTTTTTAAGTTGTATACTTTCAGGGGTTGTTGCATAACATCTTTCTAAGAATTTTATCCTATGAGTCAAATGAATAATAGATTAATAAAATGTTGTAGAAGTATTTTAATGTGGAGGTGTGTTATTTATCAAGCATACTACTTATTTAGTATCGCAGAACAATGTTTTGAGTATCCAAGTATAGAGATTTACATGTTTACTGGTGTTTTTCACATGAGTACATCTTGTCAAATGATACATGACCTCAAACATGAGGAGAAGAAATATTTCATCTGTAGAGAGCAATAAACCATTACAACTAAAGACCCGATATTGCTAAATATACATCGAAAGTGAGTTAGATCAGATGATCAATTTTTATGGGTTGTTTTAAATTTCGGACATGTAACAATGTCTTGTTAAAGAATGTTTGAAGCAATGTTTGGACACCCCCAGTGTAATTTATTAAATGGTTGCGTGCATTTAGAAAACAATTCTTTAGATTGAATTGTTTCAAAATTACTTTAATTGGATATCTCTCGATGCAAAAGAAAAAAAAAGACTATAATTAGAAAAGTATGTTTACATCGATCCAAAAAGTATTTGTTTCCAAACTAAAGCAGTGCAGAAACTATTTTATTAAGTAAATTAACAATTAAAATTTGAAAAAAGGCAGAAATATATTTTTTTTAAATTTATTCAATGATCGATCAGCAGTATATGCTTTACACATACTTGTTAACTAACTGAATCTTTATGAACTATATAATAACATGTAAGGAAAACCAAGTTGGCTCCTGTTATCTACTTAACACTGTGAAACAAGAGAAAAAATCTGTTATTAATAATAAAAAAGACAAGTAATCAAAGAGATAGAACAACAGTCGTTGTGAAACAATATTCATAGGGTTGTTTTTTCCCCCTTTTGTTTATTCAGAGTCACTAAGGAGGAGATCCTGTGGAAGTCGTCTTTTCAGGCGCGTGGGCTGGCGGGTTCGTACGCCGATGTCGTACATCACAGCTCCTGGAACATCTGGCAGGTTTGAGAAGAAGCGAGAGGCGATCTGGTGAAGAGGAAGGAGACCAAGTTCTTTATGCAGTTGTTTGATTTCGTACGTACCAAGGGGTATCCGTGGCGATGCGCAGAAATACAGTGATATTTGTGATAGAATACTTAACAAATAGCAAATACAAAAAGCGCTTTTAAAGTCGGTTTTTTTGTTCATATTTTCAGACACGGATAATATTCTTCCTTATAGAGTAAACCTTTAACTAGCAGTAACAATTTTACTGTGTAAATAGTTTATTCCTCTTAACTGAGTACAAGAATGAAAATATTTCTTCCTGTTTGGTAACGTTATATTCAACTGCAATATCTGTAAGTAAATGCAACGTTTCAGTTGGAAAAGTTTTCTCTGCCAGATTTATGCGACTTTTCTGCTTGTTAAAACTTAACATACCACCCACCTCATATATTATTTAAATAAAAAGTGGTTGTTCCATTAGTGTTACGTTACTAATTGGAAATAATCTCGAAATAAGCAATATGAACATCTGCATAGGAATTCAACACACGCGTTCAACTTTTCAAATCACATTTTGTTAGGAACGAATATTTTGAAATTAGCCCATTCTGCAACAGCTTCGGTTAAAGTTGTGTATTTCAGTAAGTTCAAAATTATGCCTATGTAACAATTTTCTTTCCTTTACGGTTTAATACTTTTACAAAAATGCACAAAATTCATTTAGAGCTTAGAAGACCTGATACCCTATTAAAAGAAAATCAGAAGTAATAAATTTATTATTTAAGTTATTTTAAACACATGTTTCAACCAAATGAGAGGGAGACAGAGAGAATGAGTGAGTGCCCATCTCTGTAGTGTAGATGGTAGCGTGTCAACCTCGCGTTCAAGAGGTCCCGAGTCCAAATCTTGGCCAGGATGAGTTATTTGGATAAGGTTCTTGCGAGGGTTTCCGTTATCGTGAAAGATAAATGTCGGGTATCTCTGAGTTCTATGGGCCCTGGGCCTATTTGAGCTTCATTTCACCCATTTCATTCATCGTCCGATATAACTTATGTTGAAAGATATGTATTATTTAATAAATGAGAAAACATTAAGTAATGAAAACTTCCCCTTGAATGGGGAAATTGACAGGCATGCACCTACATACACACGTACGAACACAGTTGCTCGCTTTCCGGCGAGAGGGAAGGTCACACACGGGTGCTGCTAAGCGTGTTTACGTCAGCATACGTGTTGCCTAGTGAATAGTGATACGTATTGTTTGTGTTCATCGAATACTGCTAGTAATAGTAGTCTCGTTGTATATTGACATTTACTACTACATATGACAGAAATAATAATGGAAAACCGACCAACGACTTTAGTTGTTAGCTTTGTTGAACGTGACATCATTCGACCGACTGCATATGAAATTCATGAGTGGATTTTTGACACACTAAAATTGGATGAAACTGACGTCACAGGTTTGCAGGTAAATGGAATTTCTAGACAAATTTTTATTAAATGCACAACGTCAGAGCTCGTCACAAGAGTACTGACACAGTCAAATGGGGAAGCTAGTTTTGTACTATCAAACGGGCAGCGCACTAAGGTGATTATTGATGTAGCTGGATTTGGACGACGGCTGGTGAAAGTGTACAATTTACCCTTGAATTTCGACAATAGGAAGTTGATGGGAGCTTTGGAGCCATACGGTGCTGTGTTACAGGTGAAGGAAGATGTTTGGAATGAAACATTTCGCTATAAGGTTTCTAATGGCGTTCGTTCCGTTACTATGCTCCTAAAAAAGCATATTCCTTCGTTTTTGAATATTGATGGTTACTCCGCATTAGTGAGTTACCCTGGCCAACCCATCACTTGTGCCATTTGTCATGCCACTGGTCATTTACGTAATCAGTGTCCCCGCAGATTCGTTCCTAGAACACCGACTACTGCTTCGGAGCCGACTACATGGGCCAAGCTGGTAACGGGGAATTTGCCAACACCACGAATACCGCTGACCTCAGGGGAACAGACAATTAATAATGACCGCCAATTACCGACCCAAAGCACAGAGCAGGAGGAAGGTGAACAGACAATTGTGGCAAAAGACTTTCCACCCCTCAGACAGTCCGAAGAAGATAAGTGTAGTCCGGAAGTGTCTGCTGTAACCTTGGAACACTCTGAGCCAGTGTCCACTCTAGTCTCTCCAACCAGTGTGAAGTCACCTCTGATTACCAAGGGGATAGGGGAGGAATGTGCAGTGTCCGAGTTGGAGAACGAAGAAACTGTGGAGGTCCAACTGCAAACCATAGATCCTGCTTCACGAACAACTGACATACCACCGTCTCCGACGATTTCGGAAGAAGAAATGGACTCTGAGGATTTAGTGTGTGAACGTGGATTGGAGACCAGGGGTACGTTACGTAGTGGCGGAGTGAGCAGACGTGACCCGCGATTGGAAAAACGAAAAAAGACTGCAACAGAGCGTAAGGCTAAAAAGACTCATACATCTGTGGAACAGTGATTGGATGGTTGAGTACGTGGTGAAACACTGCTTCCTTCAGTGTTCCTCCTTATGGTAGTGATTCTTCGGACATTTGCGACGGTGAATGTAAATTGTTTACGTAGTAGAACTAAACAAGCGCTGGTACGGGATTTTACATTTGAGCACGACCTTGATTTTTTGTTTTTGCAAGAGAACAATGAACCCCACTTAAACTTTTTTGGCCCGAGGTATAATTTTGTTTCCAATGTGGGTGAGGAGCAACGGGGCACCGCCATAGTTTATCGCTCGTCTCTGGGGGTGCAGTTGACGGAAAAACATGCGAGTGGCAAAATTACTTCCTTATTAACGGAAAATAATCTTTTACTGGTTAACGTATATTTACCTTCAGGTTCCAACAGACGTAAGGAAAGGGAAGACTTTCTTGCCAAAGAGTTGCCTTTCTTTTTGCGCCATCGGCACGACAAATTGGTTTTCGGAGGGGATTTTAACTGTGTGCTTAGTGCAAAAGACCAAACTGGACATTACCAACCGTCCCCTATGTTAGACCGTATTTGTAAATCCTTGGAGCTGCAGGACGCCTGGGAATATCTCTATGACACTTATGTTGAATATACCTTTCACCGAAACACTACGGCTTCCAGAATCGACAGAATTTATGTTAGTACAACCATGAAGCAGCAGATCCGCAGCGTGAGAGTGCGACCTGTACCTTTTAGTGACCACCATTCGCTGATGATGACGCTGGTGCATACCACCCGGACACCGACAATGGGCAGAAGTTATTGGAAACTAAACAGTGAGCTCCTCCAGGATGAGTCAATTCGAGAAAAGTTTCGACTGTTGTGGACGAGGTGGCAGCGTACTGCTAAAAACAGGACTCCCAGTTTGCTGAAACAATGGTTATATACGTTCAAACCTGCCATCCGTAATTTTTATAAAGGTGAAGGTATTGAGAGGGTAAAGGTGCGACGTCAACGGTTGAATTATTACTATGACCTGCTAAATGACTTGTATCAGCAACAGTGTGATGGCCGAAACGTGACGCAACATATTGTTGCCGTCCGAAAAAGGCTTTGTTGTTTACATGAGGAACTTTGCCGGGGAACACAGATCCGAGCGGGCGACCGCTCGGTGCAAGACGAGGAGAGAACTTCCCTGTATCATTTAGCGTCCGAAAAGCACTCAGGGACACGAAAATATATTTCCAAGTTACGTTCGTCGGGAGGAAACTTACTGACGACCTCACGAGAAATCTTAACGGAGGTTCAGGATACATTTGCTGCAGTGGATGTCAACAGAGCAGCACAGGAATATGTCTATACGCTAATTGAACCACTTGTAACGCCGGAGATGAACGTGGCCTTGACTGAGGACATAAGGGAAGAAGAATTGCGCACGGCATTAGCGTCGGCCAGTATGACTTCTGCACCAGGACCCGACGGTATTGGGTATCAGTTCTACCGTGACAATTGGAGTATAATAAAAGATTCTTTGCTTGGTGTAATGTTGGAGTTACAGCAAGGTCCGGAAATCCTGTCTGGATTTAATGAAGGCGTCATTGTGCTCATTGCCAAACATGCGGCAGCACTAGATGTAAACGATTATCGCCCAATCACGCTTTTAAATTCAGATTACAAATTATATACCAAGATTATCGCCAACAGGATGAAGAGATACCTGCCTGACATTATTGGGAAAGGACAGACCTGTGGAATCCCAGATAGGACTATTACGCATATTCTAAGAACGTTGCGAGATACCATTATTGAATGTGAGCGCACACCTGATGAACCGGTAGCAATCTTGGCGTTGGATTTTACCACAGCATTTGACAGAATTCATCACGGTTATCTATGGGGTGTGCTACGAGGCTTTGGATTCTCTCCCTCATTTTTGAATGTCATACAACGGCTCTATGCAACGGCATATTCCAGAATCCAAGTAAATGGATTTTTTACGCAGCCAGTGCTTATAGAACAGTCCATCCGTCAGGGATGTCCACTGTCGATGATCCTATATACGATGTGTGTAGAACCCTTAATAAGAGGCATAGTCTCCGTACTCTATAGGAGAAAAAACCTCTTGAATCTTGAGAGAGTATTTGCGTATGCGGATGACATTACACTGGTGCTCACGGATTCTGGTGACCTCACAGCAATTGAACCAACGTTACTACAATATCAGAGTGCGTCAGGGGCTTTGATCAATTACAGTAAATCACATCTCCTGGCCTTGAATAACTGGACAATGGAGGACGCTCGGTTTACACATCAATCCGAAATTAAGGTCCTAGGTCTGTTGCTAACACCCCGCCTGGAGGACCTGATCGCAGCAAACTGGAGAAGAATTGTTAACCACTGCATATATAAATTGACCTCACAGTTGACGAGGAATTTAAATTTTGTGCAGAAAATTTGGCACGTGAATACCTTTGTGCTTGCGAAGCTGTGGTACGTGGCACAGGTGCTTCCGATGCCCCATCAGTTCTCACAACGGTTAGAACGGGCAATAGGCTATTACATTTGGAAGAATCAGTACTACAAAGTTGCCCGAACACAGTTGCGGAGGGACATAAATAGTGGCGGATGGAATTTGGTGGATGTGCAAGTGAAGTGTCGTGCCCTGTTATTGCGTTCTATCCTGACAGCCATCAATGGCCAAAGTAGCCAACAGGATATACAGTTCAGCAAACAAGTGATCGGCGCACATATGGTAGCTCCTGCAGCCTTTCGACAGGTGCGAAGGGATTATGAGAGAGTTTTGCCTTTAATTGCAAGGAAAACAAAGACGTTGGCATCCAAAATTATATATGAGTTATTAAAGGATTTCTTGGCAGTACCGGCGATTGTGCTCAAATATCCAAATACTCCCTGGAAAAATATATGGAAACTCTTCGGCTATCGTTTTGTACCATTGGACTGGAAAGTAACCTTATATCAGTTTGTAAATGAAATCATTCCCACGGAAGCTAAGAAACATAAACACAATATAGTGCCGGCGCCGTGGTGTAAACATTGTGGAGACGTAGATACGCAACTTCATAGAATAACCAGCTGCGTAATGGTACGCGACATTTGGAAATTGACCAAGAAGCAGACGGGACACATGATTGGGGTAACGTCGGAAAATTCTGTAACTTCAGTTTTGTTAGCTTGGAACTTCCAGAAGGGAGCAACAGAGCACCCACAGATATGGTTGACTTTTGGTTTCTACCATTACTGCCTGAGTTCCGAGAAACCGACCTTAATAGAGTTTAAATCATGGCTAAAGGCTGAAAGATATAGGATGAAACGATACCCTAACATATGGAATCTCCTGAATAAGCACCTGGACTTTAATTTATGAGACTTACAAAAAAAAAAAAAAAAAAAAAATCAGAGCCCATCTTTCTTCCCAATCACACTTAGTACATAAATAGACTTTTTTCCTTTTCCCTTTTCCTTTAAAAACAAAAAGAGATGTTTTTTCTTTAATTAGAAATAAAAAATAAAAAAATAATAAAAAAGGAAGGGCAAATACTGTAAAGAAAAAAAAAAATAGACCAAATGCACAGTGACATTTTCACGAGAGGATACTTCGAATTATATGCCAACACCATTCGTAAAACATGAATGTGCCCGAGTGTTTATACAACCAAGATTAAGGCAATATTTTTTTTTTTTTAAAAAAAAGCGCTTCAATAAGTAAGCAGCACATTTTTTTTCTGAAACAGGTTTTTTTTTATTCATCATTCAAATAGACCATGTGATTTCCCAATCTTTTAGCTACACAGCATTTTTCAACGTAATCTCCGTTCAATGCTACGGCTTTACGCCACCTTGAAATGAGGGTCTGCACGATAACATCTCACTGGTCTTTGTCGGAGCCAACGTCGTATTGCTTCAATAACTTCATCATCCGTGTAGTGCGTCCCACGGATTGCGTCCTTCAATGAGCCACACATGCAAATCCGAAGGTGCTAGATGAGGGCTGTAGGGAGGATGCAAAAGGCTAGTCCAGGAGTGAGTGAGTGTGTGGTGTTTTAGGGCACGCCGACAACAAGGTCATTTGGGCCGGATAGTCCAGGAAGTTTTGAGAGCTCCTCTCGGATGCGAAGACTTGTGTGAGGTCTTGCGTTGTCTTGAAGAGGAAGTTCGTTCGGATTTTTGTGCCTACGAACACGCTGAAGTCGTTTCTTTAATTTTCGAAGAGTAGCACAATACACTTCAGAGTTGATCGTTTGACCATGGGGAAGGACAGAATAACCCCTTCAGCGTCCCAGAAGACTGTAGCCATGACTTCACTGGCTGAGGGCATGGCTTTAAGCTTTTTCTTGGTAGGGGAGTGGGCGTGGCGTCACTCCATTGATTTCCGTTTTGTTTCGGGTTCGAAAAGATGAACCCATGTTTCATCGCCGGTAACAATGTTTGACAAAACACTGGTACTATCAACCTCAAGACGAGCAAGCAATTCCGCACAGATGGTTCTCCTCTGCTCGTTATAGTCTTCGGTTAGACTTCGTGGGACCCATCGGGAACAAGTCTTTGTGTATCCCAACTGGTGAACAATTGTGGCAGCACTGCCAACAGAGACGTCAAGTTGAGCACTGAGGTGTTTGATTGAGATCCGGTGATCATCTGGAATGAGAGTTTTCGTACTCTCTAATGTTGCAAGCTGTGCACGGCCGCCCAGCACGCGGGAGATCAGACAATTTTGCTTTACTTGTGGCGATGATAACACACGCTTTGCCCAACGACTCACCGTCCTTTTGTCCACTGTCGGATCACTGTAGACATTCTGCAAGCGCCCATGAATATCTGAAATGCCCTGGTTTCCCGCCAAAAGAAACTCAATCGCTGTCCGTTGTTTGGAACGCACCTCCGTTACAGACGTCACTTTAAAAGCTCCATATAGCGCTGTCACCTATCGGAAGTCAATGAAACTTTACGAGACGAAGCGGGAATGTTTGAAAATGTTCCACAAGAAATGTCATGTTTTCCCAACCAAAATTGGCCGAGAAAAAACATGTCCTGCATTACTTATTGAACTCCCCTCGTAAATATAAACAAATACTCGAGTGCAGAGACCACCTTTTCTGTGCTTGTTGTTTCTTTTGTTTGTATAGTTTTAGTGGATATCAAAATCCATAGCTGAAATATCAATATAATAATTTCGGTAAAATTCAAGAATATCCTCCTTGGAAAGTCTATAGAGTACAGCCTTTCTCTCTCCCAACATATTCACATACACACACTCGCACATACATACAACGTACACGCGTACGTACACATTACTTAATCGTGGATGTTTTCTAAATATAAGTTTTGCGTTCTCAACAGACTCCTAGGACTCTAAATTACGGTTTATCTCGATACTGAATTTTTGGGTGGTTTCTACCATATATAAGTGACAGATAAAATAAAACTGAAAATACTTGCACACACACAAAATTCCTATCGTAAGCTGCAACAGTTATTTCAGCTTTAATTTTTTAGAAATTATTTGTGATTGTAGTGGGTAGGAAATGAGGCTAAGGATAACAATTGATAGTGTGAAAGTAAACTGATAGAAGAAAAGGAAATTGAATATTAATCATGATTTTAATAACAACAAAATTAATGTAAATTTTAAATAAATAGTATTTTAGTGTTAAATAGTGTGAAAAGTTGATTTAAAAAAGTAGAAATATTATTAAATATTACAAGGAACATAGTTATAATTGGTATGTGACGTGGACCAATAGAAAGATGTTGAGTTGCCATAGCAACGTGTGTGTCAGTCTCCTTAGAAGGGATGCGGTGCATAAAAGTTTGAAAAAGTAACAATGTTTTTAAAACTATATAATATCGACGTTCACAAGTTTTTTGTTAAGTGTTTAAAACAGTTGGTTAAAAGGGTTTAGTTAAATTAAAATACAATTTGGGAAAAGAAAGTCTTAAAAATTATTTAATCTTCCTACAAATTCATACCGAGGGGCATGGCTCAGGTGGTTTAGTCTGTGGCCCGTATTCGGGAGGCACGGGTTCGATTCCCGTGGCCAACCTACCTGACCCATGGGTTTTTCCGGGGGTTTTCCCGGCTCGCTAGGTGAATGCTGTATAGGTTAGTTGCATTCCCCGAATTTCCTGTCACTCCATTTCATCTCCATTATCATTTCACATCATCTCTCATCTGTTGATCTCTTTCAAGGTAGAAGTGTCGGCGAGAGTCTCGGTGGTGCACGGCAGGATGATATGATCTGAGGAAAACTACTTCCTCCTCCATAGGTCGGTTGCCGGTCTCCGCTCCTATTCTGGGACAGTTTCGGGATCGCCAGCCAGATACCTTTGGGGCTCGGATCGCCTGCCTGGGACCATTAGTGCTCGGCTGCTGGGCTCGTTGCCGTCCCGCTGTGGAGGAGCGAGTTCGTTGTCCTGACCTGTCAGGGGAAGTCTCTATCCAAGTAAACTGTAGGGACCCTGCCCTCTGTACTGTCGTGGCTCCTTGGGTCGGCCGCCCTCTGTCTCCTTCGCCTCATCCTTCCTCCCGGTATAGGAACAATGGACCCAGCATGGTGGCCTACGTACCGAATCCCCTCCGTAATGAAATCCTAATCCTAACCCCAATCCCTACAAATCCATTATCGCGACCGCACCCTGAAAATTAGATCTCATGCTAACACAAGAGGAGCTGTGGTAAGTTCCAGAATCCATCTCAACTGAGAACGTTGGGTCCAGAATCCAGCTTGAAGATAATCAAAGTGGTGCATCATAGCATCATCCCAACCCTACATCCCTACACATGAAGCTTTGTGACTACTGAATAGACATACTGATTGTTTTTATTACTAAGTAAACTAAAACAATTACTACTACTGTTGCAGCTACATATTTTTACTTCTTTATTTTACTAACAGCTAATAGCACTTTAAATGTTATTCATTTTCATCCCCTTCTCCAATAGGTAAAACAAAACCTTCCATACAGGGAAATCCAGATATTAAAGAGCTGTCAGAAGAAAACCCACGGCTCCATGTTAGCTTGTGCTGATTAAATCTACGGAAGCGTTATGCAAATGTGCAGATAATAAATGTATAAGATCTGCTCTTGCTGTTAGATGTTATATTATGATAATGTTACAAGCGGGCTAGGCTTGCATGAAAATTTAATGTGACAATATGCACATGTGCTGTGAGCTGTGTTCCTCGAATATCTGAAATTATGAGTTGCAACTCCTTGATTTTTCCCAAAGTTTTGTTTAGTTAGCGCATGCATAATTGGAATGCAATATTTCATATGCTAATGTCTTTCTTTGTTCGAGTTCCGTTTTATTTGCTTCCTCTGGAACGTTAATGATACTTATGACTGTTTTTACTCTCCACCGCTGGCAGCCAAAGATCGTATTTTATATTTATTAGAGCTTATTAAAAAAATAAAGACAACTATTAATAAAACGAACAATTTTAAAGCAGAAAATACTACCATTAGTGTTTTTAGTGGAAGAATTTGATCGGATAATACAGAGTTATTGCATATATTAACCAAAAGCAGTGTATCAGCACAATTAATAACTAAACTCCGTAGCACAACAGTCACTGAAAACCCAAGACCTACCATCCAACCGCCACAAGCGTCACCTCGGCCCACATCGGGCGTCGTAAGTGAGTGAGCAGTAGCGGAGGGTGGTGCATCGTTAGCGCCCCGAGCTCTCCTGAGCAGGAGAATGCGACCTTCACAAGGAAGCGAAGTGGTGGACAGAGAACCAGAGTCGAGATGGCGGAGGGACCCGAGGCCTTTCCGGAAGAAGGTGATATAAAATGAATATGAAAATAATGGAAGAAAAGGGAACCATGGAGCAGTTGGTGGAATGCACGGCAGGTGAAGCCCGCTCGGAGGCCGATTCGTTCACCACAAATTCCACAACCCGACTACTGGGATCGAACCTTGGAAAGAGGAGCCACTCTATATGTAGTGCTGTTACACAACAAGGCTATCTGTTGAGCCCTGTGCTGTTTAATATTTAATGTTGGAGAAATAAACATTGCTCAAGAACTAGAAAGTGGAATATAAGAATATAATTAATCTATGGTGTTGTAACGACTTGAAGTTGCTATAAGTTGTGGAGGAAAAGATGACCATGATAAACCTCGTTGAAGACCTAGGTGTTGGATTCTAGTAGTTCCACGGCTGCTCTGGGCTGCGGTCTCAGATAGGAAGTGATAATTTGGTTATAACAATAACCCATGGCACGACAGCAGTTAGAGGGCCAAGGCCTACCAACCCGACTGCCGGTCTCACGCTCACTTACACACCGCAGAGGTGGACGATCATCCAACCGCTACGGGGAGGAGATATGGTCAGAATCTCGGCATCCCCCAGCCGGAGTGTTGGTTTTCGTGACCTGGGCCGCTTACCTAGCGTAAGTTTCTCGCTTTCCTCACGATGCCGAGTGGGCACCGGTCCTATACCCGAGACCTAAAATCCCCACCACATGGGTGGGATCGAACCCGGGCCGCTATCCGTGGCCAGGGACCAAGGCATGCTGCCTTAGCCCGCTACGCCACGGCGCAGGACGATAATTTGGTTATAAATAAAAGAAAATGATAGTTCCTCCTTTCTTCTATAAAAATTGGTATTTTAATTAAATTAAACTTTTCCAACAATTAGTTACACTTAACAATTATTTATATACGTTGATAGTATACTAGTTTGGGCAATCCTTTACAACCTTACACTTTCCAATGCAAGCAAAACCTCTGCAGAAATGCAGAATATGTAAAACACATCTTCACACTTTCACGTCCATTTGCAGAAGAAAAAAATGGCTTCAAGTCCCTCAGCTTTTACAGTCCTGCCGTTGCCATGACGACAACTAAACATCTTTCAACTTTTCTACATTACATTGTCATTATTTTTAAATAAATTTTTCTTAACATAATTTTAACATTTAAATAACAGTTCGTTTACTAATTTTAACTAAAATAAACTTAAAATGACTATTTAAACCGCTTCACTGTGAAGGTGATGCAGCTCTCTCACAGGATAATGCAGAAGACCTACACCCATTACTGTATGGACTTTACATTTAAGAAAAACAGCGAAAGTCATTTCGTACGGAAAAGAAAATGATAGTAATTTCTTAGGGAATCGGAAAGCTGCAAATTACAATTTGCGTGAATCTGAGAATTCTTACGGGTTGCGACAATTCGGCAAGATGTGGTCAGTTGAAAGGCGGAGCTGCAAGACGAACTAATACCAACAGAATGAAACTACGTAGAACTAAGCACATTAAATACAATAATATTAATACAAAATAAAAATAAAGCATCATTTATGGAGTACGAGGCTCGCATTTGAAGCAGAGGAATGCTAGGATGACTATCATCTATCACTAATGTACAGTTCACATGACCGTTTTTCTTCTAAGTTACCTCCACGGTATTTTCAGCGATGTATGATCAATCAACAAACCAGGAATTTTGCAATCTGCGCTTAGAAAAGGACTTACTTAGCGTGGAATAGAGGAAGAGAGCTGAGTCCATACTTCTGATATCCATGGATCCAAACAACAATCTGCTAATTAATACCAAATATGCTAATCATATAACATAAATACATTAACTACCAGACGTAGAGAAAGCTATCACAGGATAGGGGCGCACAGGAAGCGTACTTCGCCCTTAACCTAAAGGACAGTGGATCAAAACCACGCTTTGCTAATATTATTTATTACTGAACTGTTACATTTATGTAATCTTCGCCTTCAACACTAGACGTAGGCTTCTCTAACACGTAGCAGAGTGGCGCAAAGGAAGCGTGCTGGGCCCATAACCCAGAGCTCCGTGGATCGAAACCACGATCTGCTAATAATATTTGTTACAGAACTGTTACATTTATGTAATCTCCGCTTTCAAAACTAAACGTAGTATGCCCTAGCACGCAGCAAAGTGGCGCAGAGGAAGCGTGCTGGGCCCATAACCCAGAGGTCCGTGGATCGAAACCACGCTCTGCTAATATTATTTATTACAGAACTGTTACATTTATGTAATCTTCGCCTTCAACACTAGACGTAGTACGAACTGGCACATAGCAGAGTGGCGCAGAGGAAGCGTGCTGGGCCCATAACCCAGAGGTCCGTGGATCGAAACCACGCTCTGCTAATATTATTTATTACAGAACTGTTACATTTGCGTAATCTTTGCATTCAACACTAGACGTAGTACGAACTGGCATATAGCAGAGTGGCGCAGAGGAAGCGTGCTGGGCCCATAACCCAGAGGTCCGTGGATCGAAACCACGCTCTGCTAATATTATTTATTACAGAACTGTTACATTTGCGTAATCTTTGCATTCAACACTTGTCGTAGTACGAACTGGCATATAGCAGAGTGGCGCAGAGGTCCGTGGATCGAAACCACGCTCTGCTAATATTATTTATTACAGAACTATAACATTTATGTAATCTTCGCCTTCAACGCTAGACGTAGTACAGACTAGCACGTAGCAGAGTGGCGCAGAGGAAGCGTGCTGGGCCCATAACCCAGAGGTCCGTGGATCGAAACCACGCTCTGCTAATATTATTTATTATAGAACTGTTACATTTATGTAATCTTCGCCTTCAACACTAGACGTAGTACGAACTGGCACATAGCAGAGTGGCGCAGAGGAAGCGTGCTGGGCCCATAACCCAGAAGTCCGTGGATCGAAACCACGCTCTGCTAATATTATTTATTACAGAACTATAACATTTATGTAATCTTCGCCTTCAACGCTAGACGTAGTACAGACTAGCACATAGCTGAGTGGCGCAGAGGAAGCGTGCTGGGCCCATAACTAAGAGGTCCGTGGATCGAAACCACGCTCTGCTAATATTATTTATTACAGAACTGTTACATTTGCGTAATCTTTGCATTCAACACTAGACGTAGTACGAACTGGCATATAGCAGAGTGGCGCAGAGGAAGCGTGCTGGGCCCATAACCCAGAGGTCCGTGGATCGAAACCACGCTCTGCTAATATTATTTATTACAGAACTGTTACATTTGCGTAATCTTTGCATTCAACACTTGACGTAGTGCGAACTGGCATATAGCAGAGTGGCGCAGAGGAAGCGTGCTGGGCCCATAACCCAGAGGTCCGTGGATCGAAACCACGCTCTGCTAATATTATTTATTACAGAACTGTTACATTTGCGTAATCTTTGCATTCAACACTTGACGTAGCACGAACTGGCATATAGCAGAGTGGCGCAGAGGTCCGTGGATCGAAACCACGCTCTGCTAATATTATTTATTACAGAACTGTTACATTTGCGTAACCTCTTTCACCACTAGACGTAGTACGGCCTGGCACGTAGCAGAGTGGCGTAGAGGAAGCGTGCTGGGCCCATGACCCAAAGGACCGAGAATCGAAACCACGCTCTGCTAATATTATTTATTACAGAACTGTTACATTTATGTAATCACTGCCTTCAACACTAGACGTAGTACACATTAGCGCATAGCAGAGCGGCGCAGAGGAAGCGTGCTGGGCCCATAGCCCAGAGGTCCGTGGATCGAAACCACGCTCTGCTAATATTATTTATTATAGAACTGTTACATTTATGTAATCTTCGCTTTCAACACTAGACGTAGTACGAGCAAACACGTAGCAGAGTGGCGCAGAGGAAGCGTGCTGGGCCCATAACCCAGAGGTCCGTGGATCGAAACCACGCTCTGCTAATATTATTTGTTACAGAACTGTTACATTTATGTAATCTCCGTCTTCAAAACTAAACGTAGTATGAACTAGCACGCAGCAGAGTGGCGCAGAGGAAGCGTGCTGGGCCCATAACCCAGAGGTCCGTGGATCGAAACCACGCTCTGCTAATATTATTTATTACAGAACTGTTACATTTATGTAATCTTCGCCTTCAACACTAGACG
Source organism: Mantis religiosa (assembly GCA_030765055.1). Classification (NCBI taxonomy): domain Eukaryota; kingdom Metazoa; phylum Arthropoda; class Insecta; order Mantodea; family Mantidae; genus Mantis; species Mantis religiosa. The sequence goes on from CM060957.1 coordinate 98,789,205, forward strand.
TAGTACGAACTGGCACATAGCAGAGTGGCGCAGAGGAAGCGTGCTGGGCCCATAACCTAGAGGTCCGTGGATCGAAACCACGCTCTGCTAATATTATTTATTACAGAACTATAACATTTATGTAATCTTCGTCTTCAACGCTAGACGTAGTACAGACTAGCACGTAGCAGAGTGGCGCAGAGGAAGCGTGCTGGGCCCATAACCCAGAGGTCCGTGGATCGAAACCGCGCTCTGCTAATATTATTTATTACAGAACTGTTACATTTATGTAATCTTCGCCTTCAACACTAGACGTAGTACGAACTGACACATAGCAGAGTGGCGCAGAGGAAGCGTGCTGGGCCCATAACCCAGAGGTCCGTGGATCGAAACCACGCTCTGCTAATATTATTTATTACAGAACTGTTACATTTGCGTAATCTTTGCATTTAACACTAGACGTAGTACGAACTGGCATATAGCAGAGTGGCGCAGAGGAAGCGTGCTGGGCCCATAACCCAGAGGTCCGTGGATCGAAACCACGCTCTGCTAATATAATTTATTACAGAACTGTTACATTTGCGTAATCTTTGCATTCAACACTTGACGTAGTACGAACTGGCATATAGCAGAGTGGCGCAGAGGTCCGTGGATCGAAACCACGCTCTGCTAATATTATTTATTACAGAACTGTTACATTTGCGTAACCTCTTTTAGCACTAGACGTAGTACGGCCTGGCACGTAGCAGAGTGGCGTAGAGGAAGCGTGCTGGGCCCATGACCCAAAGGACCGAGAATCGAAACCACGCTCTGCTAATATTATTTATTACAGAACTCTTACATTTATGTAATCTCCGCCTTCAACTACTAGACGTAGTACAGACTAGCGCATAGCAGAGCGGCGCAGAGGAAGCGTGCTGGGCCCATAGCCCAGAGGTCCGTGGATCGAAACCACGCTCTGCTAATATTATTTATTATAGAACTGTTACATTTATGTAATCTTCGCTTTCAACACTAGACGTAGTACGAGCAAACACGTAGCAGAGTGGCGCAGAGGAAGCGTGCTGGGCCCATAACCCAGAGGTCCGTGGATCGAAACCACGCTCTGCTAATATTTATTACAGAACTGTTACATTTGCGTAACCTCTTTCAGCACTAGACTTAGTACGGTCTGGCACATAGCAGAGTGGCGCAGAGGAAGCGTGCTGGGCCCATAACCCAGAGGTCCGTGGACCGAAACCACGCTCTGCTAATATCATTTATTACAGAACTGTTACATTTATGTAATCTTCGCCTTCAACACTAGACGTAGTACGAACTGGCACATAGCAGAGTGGCGCAGAGGAAGCGTGCTGGGCCCATAACCCAGAGGTCCGTGGATCGAAACCACGCTCTGCTAATATTATTTATTACAGAACTATAACATTTATGTAATCTTCGCCTTCAACGCTAGACGTAGTACAGACTAGCACGTAGCAGAGTGGCGCAGAGGAAGCGTGCTGGGCCCATAACCCAGAGGTCCGTGGATCGAAACCACGCTCTGCTAATATTATTTGTTACAGAACTGTTACATTTATGTAATCTCCGCCTTCAACTACTAGACGTAGTACAGACTAGCGCATAGCAGAGCGGCGCAGAGGAAGCGTGCTGGGCCCATAACCCTGAGGTCCGTGGATCGAAACCACGCTCTGCTAGTATTGTATGTTACAGAATATGCTCAGGTCATAACTAGATGCTTTTAACTATTAGATTTCTTGTAATATAGTATGACAGCAAAGTGGCACAGAGAGGTCCATGAACTGAAGCTGTACTTTCCTTATACTATTAAATACAGGGTATTCGTACGCTTGAATTAGTACAATCACAGCTCAAAGCTTTATAGAGACTGGTAGAACAGCAGAGTGTCGTGACATGTTTTCAGTGAATAAACACATCGCTGTAATATAAAAATAGTCCAAGAAGTGTTGTTAAACAAACCAAAGTAGCGCAGAGGAATTGTGTTAAGCTTGGAATACTTTTTCAATACTTTAAAAATAATGCAGTAATTCAAACCCTTCAGATGAAGGGTATTGATTCATATTTTAGATGAGGCTGAATGATGACCACATGGGTTGTTTGAGAAATTAAAGGAAATAACATCACTTTTTAACAGAAAACTAGTCTAAATCTCATAAAATGAATGAGAAATGTAGGTGTTGGGAAATGCGATACCATAACTCTATGGTACATTTGAAAGGAGCCTTGCTTATATGCAAGAGAAAGAAAGTTTTAGCAATAAGTAACAAGAAAATTAATAATTAGCTCTTTAAATATACAAATTACTATATCATTTATAGTACAAGGTATAATTTTAAAATATCAGAAGGAAAAACAAAGATTACGGCTTTATAGGAAATTATAATGTAAGATCAAAAATTGTTTTAGGAAATGCGATTTTAGAACAAATATCGAGCTTTAAATATTTCGGATGTAAGATAAGTTTTAGAAACAATGCTGATATAGAAGAAAAAGTAAAGAAATTCTGAGCAATATGTAGGACAATCCAAAGAACTTCTAAAAACCGAGTGAGAAAGGATACAAATATGAAAATGTATAAGGTAATGGCTATTCCAACTTTACTATATGGAAGCGAAACCTTGGTGCCAACACAAAAGGATTTAAATAAAATACAGACTGCAGAAATTAAATTTTTAAGAAGTGTTAAAGGTTGTACAATATTGGGCAAAATAAGAAATGAGGATATTAGAAAGGAATTAGTAATCGAACCAATCCATGACAAAATATCAGAACGAAGGCAACAATGGCATGAACATGTATTAAGAATGGAGGATGGAAGATATCCAAATGCAGTACTAAACTATAATCCAAAAGGAAGAAGAGACAGGAGACGACCCAGGAAACGCTGTAGAGATCTATGAAGCCGGAACGGGCGATATGCCCAAACCATGGAGTGAAGAAGAAGAAGAAGAAGAAGAAGAGGAAGAAGAGGAAGAAGAAGAAGAAGAAGAAGAAGAAGAAGAAGAAACAAATTAATAATGGAAGTAATGGTTTTCTGAATGTGACGTTATTGAATTCGTTAGACGATTGCAAAATATAACGAAAATACAAATCGGGGCACAATATCAGAAGTTTTCACGTTAGTCTTATTTAAAAACACATATAAAGAAACGAGGTAGAAGATCAAAACAGCAATAGTTAAATTAATCACTATGGTGCATGTTATATTCTTTGCCTACATAAAATATAACCAAACCTTCAGATTGCTACTGGGTGATAATAAAGTATAGTTTAATAAGCAGCCATATTTAAGGTAACAAATGAACATGATTCATACATGTAAACCTCATACATCCGTGTGAAGCGTTACGGGCAGTTTACCAGAGATGGTAATGTGAAAGTTGCGTCACCACTGTAGGAGGTTCAGACTGACCACAACGTTCCACAAACAGTTAGTTACCTGTGAGTTCAACTTCCCAGAGCTTCTGTGGTAGGGGACCTTTTGGGTACAACCAACAGGTAAAATATTTTTATTATGATATCAGACGGAATATAGATGAGTAATGTTCAGACATGCTGATTCTTACCTGTATCTCATGCTGAAGTGGAGGAAAACTCAGTCAGTAGCTGAAGAAATCTGCTGACATACCCTTAAAAATTAAAAAAAAAAAAAAAATCAGTTAAGCGTTGGTAATCAAATGTACATAAAAACTAAAAAGGAATATTGTATTTAAAATATATGACGTATGAAGATATTTACTACATGTATATTTAGAGTTATGTACAGCCAAGCGCTCCCTTTTTTCTAACTTCGTATTCTATCAGGAAGATTCCTCAATTTATCCTTGAAATATTTTGTCTTGTACTACGAAATGTATTAAGTATCTGCGTCGTCATAAGTACCTAAAAATAAACTTTTGTAAGAATATGCTCACTCTCTTCTCGTGCAGCCAGCCAGGTGAAAAGATGATTAGCTATCAACGTTTCGTGAGTGTGCATCTCTCCCATTATCAGGATATTTATAAAATGTTATAACCTCAAATGAAATACTGGATATAACATAACTGTAAACAAAGAAAAAACACTATCAAAATTCGCATTACTGAACAAACGACTGTTTTCAGTAAATTAAATGCCAGCTCAGGAAATGTCGTGAGTATAAAAAGTTGTGTCAAAGTGACGTAACTACTGAACTTTATTTTCAAGCTATATTGATCTTTGCTTCTTAATTCTTTCCTTTCAGAGGAAATCGCCAAAGCCTCCTTAATTCTCCGCTCCCAGTAAGTGTTGCATTTTGCCAAGATGGCCGTCTCCCGAAAAATGGCTCTATGGTCGTTATCAAAACAATGCTCTGCTAGCCCAGACTGTACAGCCAGGACCATCGCTACTAGAATAATCGAACATGAACGGAGTATTCGTTTAATGCAACCTGAGAAGTCTGGGCTGGCAGAGCATTGTTTTGATAACGACCATAGAGCCAATTTTCGGGAGACCACCATCAGTGGTTGCAAAATACAACAGTTACTGGGAGCGGGGAAGTAAGGAGGCTTTGGCGATTTCCTCTGAAAGGAGCACGCTTAATCGTGATGCTGGATTTTAGTTCAGCTCCTCTTGGAAACCGTCCTTAAAATGGAAATCCGTCGAATTAAGAAGCAAATATCAATACAGCTTGAAAATAAAGTTAAGTAGTTACCTTACTTTGACACAATTTTCTATACTCACGTCATCTCCTGAGCTGGCATTTAATTTACTGAAAACAGTCTTTTGTTCAGTAATGCGAATTTTGATAGTGCTTTGTCTTTGTTTATAGTTATGTTATATCCAGTGTTTCATTTGTGGTGATAACATTTTATAAATATCCTGATGATGGAAGAGATGCACACTCCCGAAACGTTGATATCTAATTATCTTTTCACCTGGCTATCTGCCCGAGAAGAAAGTGAGCGTTTTCCTCGCCAGGAAAGCTTCAGGTCTTATTTTATAAGAATACTTTGTAAAGAATGTTACGTGCATGTAACGCTCATTTTTAAGTCTCTTCATGAATGACTTAAATTTTAATGTTTTGTTGTTGATAAATAACAGGTTTAATGAGAAACATTGTTTTGGTGTATATAACACACTCAAAGCTAAGCCACTTTTTCCCAAAGGTCGCCTTATTCTTCATTTAATGATACTGATTTTGTGAACTGTAAAATTAGCACAGAAGCAGCATTTCGAAAGGGCGTAGCTTTTCGCATTGCATTTTTCACTTACAGCAAAGAGCATAATGGAAGAGAAACACAAAGAAAGGTAAAGTGAAAATATGTGAAAATCACAAATAAACAAGCTGTTAGTATAAGATGCCAAGCCATTTGTGTTTTGCAAGTTTAATCAGGCACGCAAGCCGATATCTGTCCGAGATCCGATACGACATTCTATTTTTAATGTGTAATTCACCATTTTTACTAAGTCATTTATTAATATGAAAGAAAAGGCATTGACACCTCCACAGACTTAAAGGAAGACTCTGCTTTGAAGAGTTAATTTTTATCAGCTGTAATAATTTAAGAAAAAGCCAATTCTGAAAATGCCTGCATTTTCTTGAATGCAGAAAACCACAAAATATATCAAACGTGGCCGTAATACCAATTAAGGTACTGCCAAAATATCGAGGGGAATATGGTTTATGATGAGCGTGGGCCTAAGAGTTCATTTCTAATTTTACAGAGGATCATCCCACTGGTCAGCCTCCCGATATGGAGTTAGAATGGAACCGTGGGCGAGGAAGTAACCAGTCCTGGAGCACGAGCCCGAAAAACCACACACCTGTTACAGCTCGCGCGTGTGCCTTGCGAAATTATAATGGTTATCTCTATCTCGTAGCTCCCACTATCATTGTCTTGGCCTAAACGGTAGCCATTTCTCCAGTTCCGCACAACAACGGCTCATGGCACCTCTACCCAAACTTCTTAATAAGGTGGATAGTTGTATCCGGTGTTGACACAGCACAAGCTATACATTTAATCTTATAAAGTTATTATCCTTGCCATATTTAGTTAAACTTACCCTAATCAAAGAAACCAGTCGATTCAAAACAAAGGTTTTCCTTAACATCACGATAGTTGAACAGTGACATTATTCTTTATAACTGTATTCTTGAATATTAAAATGTTGAGGACTACCAGTTCTATTATAAATAAGTTGCATATGTTCACACCTTTTGCACGTAAATATGCAAAATAAATTAACAGTATTCAATTACAACAAAAACTATTTTGAGTGGAAGGTCTGGGTTGGAAACAACACTTGAACAGAATGGCAGAAAATAGGGTACGCAAAGCAACATATTACTACAGATCCAATGGATGAAGGAATTTAGGAGGAACAAGAAACAGATGGACCTAACAAGACTTTGGGGGCAAAAGAGGTTAAATTGTCTAAACCGTAAAGAAGGAGGAGGAGAGGAAGAAGAAGACAGTACATCTCTTCGAAGACTTTCAAGGTAATGTAAAACATCACAATTAGTGATAGCAGAAAAAGTAATGTTACAAAAAGGAGAGAAAGTAATTAGTCAGCGACTGTTCTGGACTACACTACGGAGGGGATTTGGCACTAAGGTCCAAACTTGGTCTATTGCTCTACGCCCCAGGAGGAAGGATGGGGCGAGAGGAGACAGAGGGTGGAGGTCCCAAGGAAACACGACAGTGCAGAAGGCAGGGTCCCTATACTTAAGGCGTTACACCACAGTGACCTACGGAAACGGCCTCAGGAGACCAGTTTTGGAGACCGGAGACAGTTTCACCGGAGGAGTAAGTTTTACCAAGAGCATATCATCCTGCAATGTAACGCCGAGGCTCCCGCCGACCCTTCTACCCTGAAAGAGACCACCAGATCAGAGATGGTGTGAAATAAAATGGAGATGAAATGGAAGGTCAAGAAATTCGGGTGATGTAATTAACCTACCTAGAACTTTTCTGGCGACCCTGGAAAACTCCCGAAAATACCTCTTGATCAGGTAGGTGGCCACGGGCCTCCCAATTGCGGGCCACAGGGGAAACCGCCTGAGCCTGCTCTGTAAGCAGTCAGGGCAAAAGGTATATGTCAAGCGGAGGGATACACTGCTATCTAAGGGATCTATTTTGGCTACCACAGCCCATGAAGCAGGGATGACCACAGTAAACAAGAGGCAGCAAGCAGACAGGTTATGTAGATGCACGGAAGTCCCTAAGACATCCAGACTAGAAGACCTGCACCACTCCTCGAGCTGTCTAGAGGAGGTAATGAATGTCTCGTCAACCAAACAGTCCACTAGTACTCCTTCCTTTGAGCAAGTATCTAGAAGCACACTTGAAACAATAAAAGGAATCATAATAAAAGAAAATAAGGGAAAATAAGAAACTACCCAAGCACTTGCCTACCGACTACAGCAAACGATTGACGGGAATCGAATCGGGGACATCCCGAAGCAAGTGTCACAGGTTACCGTTAAACCACCTAGCTGTGTGAGGTTGCTGTTAAGTCCATTCCAAACCAGAGAGCCTACAAAGCATTTCTATCATCCGCAAACCTCATTCCTCATACACTACGTGCCGGCTACGTAAAATTAATTGCAGCTGAACAAAAAGGCGACCTGCGTGAAAATTATAGCTCAAAATGCAACCTGAGGAACAATGGACGTTATTAAGCATGCAGAAATAAACATTTTACTTACGTTAATTGTAATGCTCAGGCAATCGTCAAACATCAAAATCCAAATCCGCTGAAGACACTCAACTGCATATTGGAATCAATCTATTTAATTACCCTCGCATTTGGATTACACTTTTCACTGAAACGCCTGTAAACTTGGATGTTGTTTCACAATGAGCACACTGCAAGCGATGGATATTTTTATAATAGTATAGTGCGATCCATATAAACCTGAACCATTTCAATGGGCCAGAACTTCTGAACCAATAATAGGACATACGTGCCACTTTGGGAGAATATAATACACAATTGGGAGATTACATTAAACTATTTACATCTCAGAGAAAATGTTGCAAGTGTCCTGCACCAGCATCTATACTTGTTTGCAATCGTCTCACCACATTCTCTGAAGTTTTACGGAGAGAATCCTGGCCAATCCTACTTATTTCGTTTCGAATGGATTCTTTCAGAACATCAATTGTCTGAGGCCTATTCTTGTACACTCTATTTTTTGGATAGCCCCACAAGAGGTGAGGTTAGGTCAGGGGCTCTGGGGGGGGGGCAGACATTTTGAGATTATTCGATTATCAAAGAAACTGGTTCCAAGTTCCATGATGCCATTAGATGTATGGCACGTTGCTCCATCTTGATGGAAATGACCTACACTCAATTCGATATCATCCAGTTGCTCCACAAATGTATTGAAGATATCCATATAAACTTCAGTGTCTACAGTCGTATCAAAGGAAATTGTCAACAATTGTCAGTGTTGTCAATTCTCCTAGATTGGAAACAAATATAATTCAATTCAAATTTAATTCAAATGTTTCACTACTACAAACACCAAACAACTTAATCAGTATTACGTAAATTTAAAACGAGGTGCGAAGGACAGGTGACTTGAACGTTTCAGGACGGGAGTTGGACAGTGAATTATCCACATATATCAGTGAAATGTAAAATCGCAAAGTTATTAATACCTGAAGCAAAGGCAAGATTGGCATATTCCTTTCGATGCATGTCCTATCCTATGTTGTATCGGTGAAGCTATTTATAATGGTTGGCGAGCAAAGAGTTCCACTTGGGGCGACGGTTTGAAGCAAATGGTGTTCAGCTCAGGGTAAAGCAATGAGGTTTCTCCCAGGGTATCGTGGATAAGTGTGAGAAGGATAGTTTTAATGACACTGGAATTCCCGTTTCAAACTGGTTTATTGACTGCTTCTTTTTATCAGAACATCGAACTTGAAGTTGCCGACCAAGGGTTACCAATATATCACTGTTTAGAAAGACTGAAGATGGAATGCTTATCACTCAATAATCTTAATTCGTTCTTCACGTACATATGAACTGACAAATATTTTCTCCCATCACTTCTGGTCTGCCTTCAACCAAGATAGAACCAGATGACTGCCCTAATCGGCTTCACGGCTCGGACTGTCCTCACAGCTGCGCGTGGGTATGTAGCTTTCACTTTCTCGAAGCCCTTTATACACACAAAGATTCCCTTTGTTACAATTTTGTCCATTGCCATTATTAGGGTCCGAAGAATGCCCCATTCAACAAAGTCAAGTGCTATCCCTTAGGATTCGGGTTTTCACACTTGCCTTAAATAATAATAATAATAATAATAATAATAATAATAATAATAATAATAATAATAATAATAATAATAATAATAATAATAATAATAATAATAATAATAATAATAATAATAATAATAATAATAATAATAATAATAATAATAATAATAATAATAATAATAATAATAATAATAATAATAATAATAATAATAATAATAATAATAATAATAATAATAATAATAATAATAATAATAATAATAATAATAATAATAATAATAATAATAATAATAATAATAATAATAATAATAATAATAATAATAATAATAATAATAATAATAATAATAATAATAATATGTTTAGTTTGTTTTGTCTAATCTGAGAATACGCAAAACCATGGATGGGATCGAATAAGTATGTATCTAGATCTGCATCGCCATCGTCTGCCTTACTGGCTCCAATTGAAATGTGCAGTTCGTTAAAGCACGGACTTGTGTTTCTGGAGTTTAAACTCCTTCAGGATCACACTAACTCATTGAGGTTCCCTTCCCGCAGGTTATTCCCAAACCTTACAACTGATAATACCGGGGAAATACCTTAATTGCCTTCCCAACAGTCACTTTGTATGATCAGTGTTCTCGACTTTGGTGTCGTTTCATAAAAAACGAGCGTTTTACTCCACAAAAGCATAAATGTTTCTGCAAAAGCCAAATGAAATCATTAATTATTTGAAAGAGAATCTCCATTAAATATCTAATTATTGATAGTTGTAGCTATAAAAGGTTGACTCCCTTCTTTATCTGCTTTGTAAATAACAATTTCTTATGCGTTTTTTCTCTCCTCGTTTCTTAATAAGTAATCCGGCATTTTAATCTCTTTCGACATGGTCAAATTATCTTACAACATTCTGTGTGGATATCATCCTGTGTTAATTAAAGCATCAAAGCATTAGCTTAGTTGCCTGCAAGGCAAAATGCAATGATAAAAGAAGCAAATAATTACTTCGTGTTTATGCAAGAAGCGACTTGTGATCTTCACCACACCTCAGTATAGTGTCAAAGTTTCCTGGTAACGATTACGTTCTTCATACGGCACTTGATTTTCTACATTGCTGAATAATTATGGTAACTACATCAAGCTCACGTATAGCGTCACTGCTAAACTTGGGATTGAATACGGATGCTTATCAACTATTCTAATACAAGAGGCGCACCTTCATAACCTATATAACTAAAGATATTGTTAGCTACGATTCCTACTAACACACTTTGAGGTAGCCAGAATATTAAAATCGAAGAAACGATGTGTTGACTCCGAAATGAAAAGGCAGAATGCATATCACATTAACATATAAGCGCAACATATATTGGGGATTCATAGCAAAGGTTTTCCTGAAATTCTTCCATTTAGAACATCCCATACGTTTGTAAAGCAAAAGTCATATTTCATGTTATTATAAACGATTCTAAGAACTCTATATTCTATGAAATTATCTCCATTCTTATTGAATTTTATATAATTTTATATGATTAGAGAATAAGAAGGAAAATATACATACATACATACAAACACACATACACACATACATACACAGTCACACATACATACATACACACATACATACATACATATATATACATACATACAAACATACAAACACACATACACACATACATACACAGTCACACATACATACATACATACATACATATATACATACAAACACACATACACACATACATACACAGTCACACATACATACATACATACATACATACATACATACATACATACATACATACATACATACATACATACATACATACATACATACATACATACATACATACATACATACATACATACATACATACATACATACATACATACATACATACATACATACATACATACATACATACATACATACATACATACATACATACATACATACATACATACATACATACATACATACATACATACATACATACATACATACATACATACATACATACATACATACATACATACATACATACATACATACATACATACATACAAACACACATACACATACATACACAGTCACACATACATACATCCATCCATCCATACATACATACATACATACATACATATAATATACGAATGTGTAAACAAAAGACAACAAAGAGCCAAGCTAATACAAGATGTAAATAAAAATGGAAGCAAGTGGCCAGTAACCAACGAGAATCTTGTAAAACACCATTTAAGAAATAAATATTTTTGTAACTACATAAATTCCATTAACCTGTAAAGATATGTAAATATGTACAATTTGTGAAATCAACTGCTAAAAGATGTAATGTAATGTTAACATGTAAATATGTACAACTTGTAAAATCAACTGTTGAAAGATGTAATGTAATGCATGTAATACTACTATGTATGCCTGGGTAGCGTAGATGGTAGCATGTCTGCCTCACGTTCAAGAGGTCCCGAGTTCGAATCTCGGTCAGGGTTAGTTACCTGGACAAGGTTTTTCCGGGGTTTTCCCTTATCCTTCAAGACGAATGTCGTGTAACTCTAAGCTCCATGGACCCTGGTCTCATTTGAGCATCATTTTATCCAATTTATTCACCGTCCGATATAACAACGTTGGGGCGGACGAAAAAAAAAAAACATACATATTGTAACGCGGGCGCTGGAGCACCCTGTAAAGCAGCTGGCAGCGGAAGGTAGGGGAGGTTCGGTTAGCCACACCTCCTCCTCGTTTGTCTTGTGGTGGTGACAGACTGTGGTCAGGGAAAAAAACATGACTGGTCGCCGGTTTTCTCTACACCTGTTTCTCGATCTTTCTGTTACTAGAACAATCCTGTAAACACGAGAAACCGGCGATATTCTTATATAAAGAGAGCTACAGACAGACAGACGGAGTTAGTGAGTTGAGTTGGTTTTGGTTTAGTCAGTCAGTGAGTTGGTTTTGTCAGTGAGTGAGGAGACAGTCGCAGTTCTTGGTGTAAGAGTTAGTCAGTGACGTGTTAATGAACGAAAGGGTTGAGCAACGGAAGACTGTATGTAACTGTGAAGGTGTACCGGAGCTTACGTAACCGCGAGTACAGTGAAATTGTAACGGACGGACTGGTGAATTGTAACTGTGTGCAGCAAGTAATTCTGTGTAATTTGCAAGTGTTAAACTGTAAGTCGGTGGAAATAAAGAACATTTTTGAGTGGGGTAATTGGACTTTTCATTTCACGAACCCACAAAGTCACAATATATACTCGTATATAATGCAAAGAATCTACGAACACCTTAGATCATCATCATCATCATCATCATCTTCAAGGATTGAGCCCTATGACCCGTTCCGTTCTCTTCAAGAGCCTACTGATCCTTCCAGCGTAGAGCTAGGCGTCCCATCTCTCTTTCCCTTCGGCATATAATCTAAAACTCTTCTTGGACGTCGTTCCCCGTCCGTTCTTAAAATATGATTTTTCCATTCATTTTTGTTCTTTATTATCTTACTGTTTAGATTAAAAATCCCAAGCTCTTCTCCTATTTTTTCGTTTCTTACGTGGTCTATTCTTTTATAACCTGCCACGCTTCTCAAAAGTCTCATCTCTGCCGATTCTAGCTGTTTGCGTTGGTTCTTTGCCAGTGTCCTTATTTCGGAACCGTATGTTAACGTTGGGACTGCCATTATCTTATGAAATTTCATCTGTGTTTCCTCCCGTGTTTTCCTGTTCAGCGTTCTTATTATAGTCCCACACATTTGATTGAATCTGTTTAATTTCACCTCCATATCCTTGTTGTTATTTGCTACTGCTAATGTGTAGCATAGATAGTTAAAACTATTAACTCGTTATATTGTTTTATTATTTATAACTATTTTTGCTCTTATGTTGTTCTTTCCTCTAAAAGCCATTACTTTAGTTTTGTGTTCTGAGATTGAGGTTATATGTTTCCGCTATGTTGTTTAAACTATATACTGCTCTTTGCATGTCATCTTCTGAGTGGGATATTATCACTTGATCATCAGCAAATAATACATGTTTCCATTCAGTACATTTTGTTTTATACTTTGTTGCCATTCTTGTACCCTATTATCAATATAGATATTAAAGAATATAGGTGATAGAGGGCATCCTTGTCGTACTCCTTTATTTATGTCCACTGCTTCTGTTGTCCTTCCATTCTTTATTATTGCTATTGTAATGTTTTTATACACACCTTGTACAGTCCCTATTAAATGTGCTGGTATTCCGCAATTTTCCATTTCTATCCACATCTATGAACATTATACGTAAATTTTTGTCACCTGCCTACAGCGCAAAAAATAGGGCATAAATATTTCATATTTTAGTTACCTAATTTACTTTTCAGGCTTCTCAGATGAAGATTTTCAAGAAAATTCCCTAATCTTTATTATTCTTGAAATAAAAATATGTTCATCATTTTCATTTTCTCAAAATGATTAACAATTTTGATTAAAAACCGATGTCAAAAATCGACATATTTATAGTACTGTGAAGTGTGTATCTTGAATTTTCTGTAAATAAACAGGGATGTATTCGTTTTGAATGAATTTTATATAATTTTATATAGCTGGGAAATGATTAGGAACGTAAAGCTTGCTACACGGAAAGAGATTGAGAGAGGGAGAGAGAAAGAAGAGAGAGAGAGAGAGAGAGAGAGAGAGAGAGAGAGAGAGAGAGAGAGAGAGAGAGAGAGAGAGAGTCCCCACTGAAATATATGATTGTCCAAAAATAATTTTTGTAGTATTTACCGCTTTCTCATATACGAGGTACGTCCAGAAAGTAAGTTCTGTTTGGTAATAAAATTAAATTGTGTATAGATACAGAAAAATTATTTATTGCATAAAATTCTACAACTCTTAAACTACTTTTCCACATTACTGCTGAAATTTTGCAGGCATATGTCATAGCGAGGCATAAGTTTATGTATACCTTTCTCATAGAAGTTCGCCGCCTGTGTCTTCAACCAGTTGGAAACATTTTCTTTCAGCTCTTCGTCATTGTTGAAGTGTTGATCGCCAAGGAAATGTTTGAGATGCAAAAACAGATGAAAGTCGCTAGGAGCGAGGTCACGGCTGTACGGGGGGTGATCAAGCACGTCCCAGCCAAATCCCTGTAGGATGTTTTTCGTCGCATTTTCAGTGTGTGGTCGTGCGTTGTCGGAAGAAACACACCTTTTGACAGCCGATAAATTTCAATTGGTTTCACTTTCCAAGCAGAAAACGAATCACAGATCTGATTTCACAAGCGGCGGGAGTTTCAATCAACACCGACATTTTAAACAAGCACAACAAAGCGTACGTGGCTGACAGCGATCTCACAATGAAGCACGTTTCTTCTCCTTGATACAGAGTGTCTACCGCGCATAAGCGGAACTGCGATCGTGGCGCCGCAGCGGAGATACATTGAAACAGAACTTACTTTCTGGACGCTCCTTGTATTTAAGAACTATTGTTTGATATCTATAATGATTACAGATTATCATTTTTACGCATGAATTAATTACTAACAGAGCTTACTAGGTGTTTTGTTGTTCTTATTTTGCATACCACGTAGTTAATCTTAGAGTATTTTTAGCAAAAATTATGAATGCGTAGTAGATCAAGTTTTATACGAATAGATTTTACGGTGCGAAGTAGGAATATTTGGATAAAAGTCATGCAAACGTTAAAAGTTAAATATATGATTTTGAAGAAATCAGGGTAAATAAGTCCACATAACCTAGTTTTATATAACTTATAGACTAAAATTATATGGTACATAAATTAATAGACATTTTTCCTATAAATAGAATAACATAAAAGGGATATCTGGAATAAATTGGTTATGGGTAGAAGAAATGCTGGGAATTTAATGCATTTTTTTTTTTATCCAAGCAATACTCTGTGCAGTATCGGAACGTTTTAGGTCCTGCTCACAGTGAAAACTACAGAAGCAGGGTAAAAGGATTACAATATTCACATAGAATCATGCAATCTCCAAACATTACGCTTCCGTTCTGTACATATGATGTTCTATTTGGACATGTTATATCAGTTTACTAGACATTCTATGCTGTTCCCAGGCCCAAATGACCTCGTTGTCGACGGGCCCTAAAACACCACACACTCACTCACTCCTCTATGCTGATCTTGGTACAACAGCTTTTAGTCTATTTGTCTATAACGACTGGATGAATTTATGCTGGATATTAATGACTATATTACTGAATTTTAAAATTTCGATATCATCCGAAGTGTTCTGCAGGCAATTTAAGAGCCTAGAAGCCCGTACCATGTAGCGTTACACCTACATTTTTATTCTGAACAGTCTTACCACACTTCAGCATACGGCTTTAACGTTATATTACCGTTACGTATTCATTGTGCGGGATCTCAATATTGTAAAAAATATAAAATCACACATGTGTAACATTCTTGCTGATTGTAAGAAAGCTAATCATTAAGTTGCCACTTTCTCTTTTAATTGCACTAAGCATACGAGTAGCTGTTTTTAATAGATATATCTGGAAATGCTCTATTTACAGATTATTATAGAAGCCGCCGGAGTATTACTTTGCGATCTGCATTTATAATAATAGCTGAGTCATTGGTAACTTACTAAAACGGATTAGTATAGGTAGATACGAAGAGGCAGGTGTTCCTCTGAAAGAAATATTGAAGGGTATTTTGAAAATTTATACTCAGACCCTTCCCTGTGAAAGAATTTACACCACGTTATTATAAAATAAATAAAATTAAAAAGTATCACGAATTTGAAATTAACCCCTAAGTAGTTTAACCCTTTAATCCTTAAGTATAGGTAAACTGATGGAAATAATCATTTCTTCCACACTAGCCGTGTGTAGGCTGAGGTTTGTATGAGTAGAGTCAGACTGAAAATTTTAATGCCACAGTCGGGATTTGAACCACGGATCTCCCGCTCCCAGTGCCGTTGCTACTAAAACTGAATCGTAAGTTTCCCGGTAGACCACTAGGTCTTCTCAAATGCTATGAGACACGCACCTTTTGTGACGACTTACTATGCTGTAAGTACCTAAGTCCCAGGCTTCATAGTTAGCTATAGTATTTCAGCTTATTGATCATCATCAATACATATTAATATTAGTGAGTTATCAGCTTTATTTGATGCATATATGTCTATATGACTATATACATATAATCATAAGAATTACAATGCGATTCGATAGGATATCCACCAGCTTTCAGGGGCAGTTTTGTCTATCTTGAATAAAGATTTAATAACTTTTACTGAAATTAATTATATATTTTAAATTAAACTTTGTTAGATGGAATACTTACAATTAAACTATTTTCAATAAATATCACGATATTCATAAATTAATTTTACTTTCCAAGGAAAATATTCCTCTCCATTCCTAGAAGCAACTTTAAATACGAGAAGGAAACCGAATGAATGGAAAATAATGAAAAGGAAACCCTGGTTAGTGAGAAATCACTACATTATTCTCGTACCGATCAGGAAAACCAATAAAACCCAAGGTCAGACGGAGACTTCCCGAAGCTTGATCTTTCGAGCCATTTCGTTCGGCTCTTTACAACATTCACAACAGCAAACAGCAAATAATATATGAGTGTTTACTAAAATATTCCTTCCGGAAATCTAATTATATACCTTTCTAATTTAAGGATAAAGATAACTCATAATAATTCACCACATGCACCTGTAGCAGTATTTGATCAAATGAAAATTAAAGAAATGTTTATCGTTTTACTGCTGAAGAAGGATGCGTCTCTCTATCTTCTGCATTTCCACAAGCATTAGGTATTACATCGTCACCATTTATAAACCTTGCTTTAAATAGATTATAATGCGCTTTGGCTTTTAAACATTCTCTATAGAGCAACATGAGAAGTCAAAGCTATTTTCTTTTCTTTTATTATGATTGCAATACAGACAAATTCGTATATCGATATCCAGTTCTTGTGAGTCTTTTATTAATCTTTAATCATTTAGGAATTAAAATCAGAACTTCTATTACGACATATGTCTGTTAAGAAGAACAGCTGTTTTAATTGTGAAAGAATTATCAAAATAGGTTTAATGATTTCCGAGTTTACTCTCACACACAAACAAAACAAACTTTCTCTCTTCAAAAGCAGCACACCACGCTTTGTGTTTGGGATGTAACGACAAATACATTCAATAACTTTATCTTATTTCAAACCAAAGATATTGAGAAATATCCCGCTTCAGCTTTTGATTACAGTGCCTATAACAAAAATAGGATTTTGGCTCCCTTTGTCAATAATGGATTGTTTTTTCCAATCACTATTCGCAGGCTAACTATAAGCTGCAGAAAGATGAATCATTCGAAGTTAGTCCAAGAAGGAGTCCACTGCAAATCCAACCTCTTCGCTTCCGCATATCAATCTTTACAGATACTGGCTATCGTCCTGTATCTTCTTGGCAATTCAGCACTGTCTCTGAGAAGTTTTTAACAGTAAACTTGTCTACGTGATTATTTAATTATTCTTGCTTCATCAGATCTTTTAAAATCGTTATAGGACTCATTCTGCTCGTACTACAGGCATAATTCTTCTTATTTGCACATTTATAATGCTTCCAGACTTTCTTACACCAATTTTTTTCACTATAAATTTTCACAGAATAAATCTTAAAATGTGTACTTCCTCCATTACCTGAACTGGAAACTGCAAATATAGCTACACGTTTTTTTTTCTTCAAATACAGTTCATTTTTGCCTTCCATTATTTTCTTTTATTTATTCCATACTTCTCATCGTTATTATTTAGACCCACCACTGCAGTGTAGAAGGTGTGTGTCTGTCTCACGTTCAGGAGGCCGCGAGTTTGAATCTCGGTCCAGGTAAGCTATCTGGATGAGGTTTTCCCTTATTCTGAAAGATGAATGTCAGATAACTTTAAGCTCTATTGCCTCTGGATTCATTTGAGCTTCATTTAACCCATTTTATTTATCGTCTGGTATGCCAATGTTGGAGGACACAAAATAAAATATCGTTGTCATTTAGTTTATTGGCCTAATGGCAGGGTGGCAATGACAGGGGTAAAATATGTAAACATAAACTGGATGTTTTGGAAAGAGCTACTAGGGCCAAAATTGGCGCCAAGAGAAGTAGCAGTAATACAAAAGGAGGGAAATAGTAATAGAAAGAATTCTGAAATTCTGGTATAGTGTATTATGGGGCAGAAAGGGAAATTGTTCAATCTGTGCACGAAGAAATAGAAAAGAATTAAGAACACAAATAGTTGGTGATGGGAATTGGAGAGAATGGTATCGAAGGGAGATGGCATGGGAGATTTATGGAGAGCAGAGGAGTTAAATCATAGCAGTTTTTGGAAGGAGGTAAGAATCAGAGTACAAGACATAGATAGGCAAGAGATTTGGGAAAGTATAGAAGAAAGAAATCTTTGAAATTTTATAAGTAATTAAAGACAGAATGGGGTATGGATAAATATATAGATCAATGTGACAAATTTGGAAGAGAAGGCATAGCATGGATGAGAGTAGGAATAATATATCTAAAGAGATTGAGAAGTAATGAGGTAGGAATATCTGAATTTTATGGAGGTGAAGAGGGCACTGTTCATTATCTGATAGAATATAAGGAGTTAACAAATTGCAGGAGAAAAATATGGGATATGAAATGGAATAGCGTGAGCAAAGACGTAGTGGCATTACGCATGTTAACGGGGATGAGTGAAAAGAAAAATAGATGCATAGGAGAATTCTTATGTAAGTTAAGAGAAAAGTGGATTAGGGTAAAAGAAGCAAAGCTCAGGAAGAAATGACAACAAGCTGCTCAGGAAAACCAAAGGGTATTGGCCAGGGGACCTGAGTCAGCAAGTAAATCTTGGGTAAGGAATTTCATGTATTGTTACCGGATGTATAATAGTGCTTGTTAGATGTTGAAGTCACTGTAGTGAAAATTGAATGGGAATTGTACAAATAAATATCATATCAAATATTATATCTAGTTTCGGGATCTGTTCTCTGTTCTCTTATTAGCCGACCATAACCGCCGAAATCACCTTTTATATTTTTATATGTCATGCTCTCCACACGTAGCGAAACTATTTCATCAACATACTTATGAGAATTCAAATGTTAGCCAAAATAAGCCTTTTACTGTGTACTGATAAATCAATAGTTATAGGCACAATCTCGTTTTTAGATATTTGGATGTGATATCTCCATCGGTCTACTTGAATTATAAACATTGAGCTTTTCCTCTCAAAATCAACTTAACTGCGCTCTCTATTTCCAAATTTTCATTTACATCAGGGAACTCTAAATGACTCTAATTTTTGTGTTCAGGAACTTGTATGTTCATGTTTTACGTTAGAATACCAATAAGTTAGAGCGACTGGATGGAAACCACGAGATCCTTGGTTCAAATTCCGGCCATGGCATTGAAGTTTTCATGTTGACTCTTTCTATTAAAATACTACAGCTTATGATACTTCCATGTGCGAAAAATAAAATAAAGTCTTGAAGTTTGTTGTGAAAATTTGTATCACGAAATGGGATAAAAATGAATTTTGTGCTGAATTTTATACAATTCATAAACCATAAGAGACAAAATCTTACTTCACAAAATAGTAGGTCCCACGCGTATGTTTCCTAATAATTAATACAAAATAAAATTTGTTGAAACATTAATGTTATCTGACAGAGTCCCATGTTATTGGTTTGAATGTTCAGATAATTATATCTTTTTAACTCAGAATTCATTTATCATCTTTTACGATATGTAGAGCATTGAATCACATGATAACCCGCTCTTAAATACTTGATTATTGCTTTGTATGTATTCTAAAACAAATGTATAAATGCAAATTTACGTTACGCAGAAAAAATGGCTTTTGAAGGATAGCTTATGGAAGAATGAGTAGACAAAGCCATGTGTAAGGGAGATACCATTTAATTTTAATTTACCGTGTCTGTTGATAAGCTTTCATTGTCCATGTCTCGCATATTTTGATTATTGTAAACGGCTAAACATCTGGGCTCTAACAAAAAGATACAAAACAAAACTCGGTCATCCTAAGAGTCAGCCGTGCATGTCTGATTTCCTAACTCCTGGCCAAACACTTTTCTCACGTATAGTTCAACGCCTTCTTCAGCATGCATAAATGCTACGGGAGAAGAGATTTTTATTCAGTTGTGGTATCGCATCCATTTGGTTCACAAGCCAGTTTTATCCCGATAGGCAACCGTTAGTTGGTTCAAAGCCAAGCAACGCTCATGTACATAATAAATTTGCATCCACGTGCATTATCTACTAGGAAGTTCAACAATACCTTCACATCTTAATGCGTTTTCTGTGTGCTTGTTTGAAGCATTCCGAGAAAAGAAGGCCGCAGGGAATTCTATAATAATTAATTGTTTGGAAGGTCTCGCCTAGCGATACCGGCAGTGGAGTTTTACTGCTACTTAAAATAGAGGACATCACATGCCAGGCAGCGAAGATCTGATTATTGGTAATTTCTGTTGTGGGCATTCTCTAGGAACGCTATCACGTTTACTGTTATCCCCTTGAGAAAACAATTAGATGTAAAAAGGCTGCTCTCCAAAAATAATAATAATAATATAGCTACATTATAATTATTATTTATCGTGATAATAACACAAAATCGTTTAATTGGATGCATTATAGCTACAATGGGAATACAGGATTAAACAACTAAAAATAAACTTTCTATATGACAGTCCACGGTGGACAGCCCGACCATCTTTATCCTCACTTCGACCTGCAACGGGCATCATGAGTGGGGGAGCAGTAACTGAGGGTGGGACGTGGAAGCGAAGTAGTGACAAGAAAACCAGGAACTTGGGTGGGCGTGGCACAGACGGCACACATCCTGATATGAAAGTACGGATGAAAATTGTGCTGGTTATGTGAAAAAACAGATGCATAAGAAAATTCAAACACATAACATGTAAATACTTCAGGAAAACTTAACTTGTATTTCACATGAATTATATGTTTTAATGAACTCCACATGTTTACGTGGAGTGAAGCCAAAGGGCTCCGTGTCAGTCATCGCCGAGACTACGAGAGATTTAAGGCAACGCCACTGAGGATGTTCGACGCAGCTTCAGACGAAATGTCTGGAAGAAGATTCCTAACTAGACCACGGCCCACAAGCCCGGATAATCAGTTTTTATATTATGACACCGGCCGTGAAAGCTTACGAAGTTTGATCCACATGTTTAGTTCAGTAAGAAGTCTTCTCTTACTGTTAACCAATTAATAGAAGCATCCAGAATAAAGAGGATTTCAAGAGCTATTTTCGGAAAATTTAAGATATTTCGTTTGTGATAAAATATATTAAATATAAGTCAACTTAAACAAAACTGTTAGATCCATTTTTGAAATTTCTTTTCGAAATATGTTCCATGTAAAAGATAGTTTAGGTTGAGAGGATTTTCTTGAAAATTTTCGTGTGGCATCCTTGGAAGATGCTGATCTTAATCACCAGGATGGTACTTAAACAATGTTTACCTTTTGAGTTATGCTTTTCACACACACACGCGCACACGCTAAGGTTTCCTAATAATTTTTAATTCAGGGAGTCTCTCAAAACTGTACTTTATGATGAGTCTTGGTATTGAAGTTTTGGAGGTGGAATACAATACTTCCCCTACTTGGTAGAGAAAGGAAAACGAAAAGCATGATGACACAGTTTCGGTAGCTGAATGGTTTAAACGAAAACAGAATTTGATTGCGCTGTACTGCTCCTCTCGCGTCACCTCCACTGTCTGGTATGCGAAATGCACGTAGGGTCTACAAAATAGAGCACTACCAATAAGAGAGCGCTGCCGCCTACCGACATTATACATAAAAACCTGCTCTTTTGAAATGTTTATGTTACAGATACGAAACTATCACGGAAGCTACAAAAAATCAGTCTCAGTCTTTCTCAATCAGCCCTCACATATTCCAAAAGGTAGAAACTGAAGCCATTCTAAATAAATTCGAATAGCTACTATATAAATATATAAAATTAACAGGAAACGCTTTTGATTATTCAAGAAAAGCAAATATATGAATATGTTTACTTACAATTAAGTATTGATTATATGACTACTTGTAATTAAAATTATTAGAATAGTTATTTTAGATGTCGTGCCACATATAATAAACCTTATTTTTATAAAGCAGGTCTGTTTAATCAATGAAACGTTTAAACATTTTACCCAGATATACAGAAATGAAACTACTATTTTTATAAAATTTTCGTTGTGTTAAATTCAACTCAATTATATATTTTTAAGTATCCCTAGCTACTCCTGCTTTCCCCCAAAATTGCTGTCCCCCAATTACGGCTTACCTCTATTTCACTTCACCGTTTGTCTGATTGTTTCAGGATTGCAAGTGTTGGCGGAGTCTCCACTTACTCACTGTACACTGAACTGTCTACGTACCAGGCAAGCGGGGCCTGAAGAAGGAGAGCGGCTTTTAATTTTTTATCTGCTCTGGTAGTGGATCTTCGTTTTTTATTGTTCCAATGGTCATATCGGCGGTCACTTTCCTTTGGAACATGTCGAAGGTGTTAACTCGTATTCCTTGGGTTTTAATCATTAGATCACGCACACATTCGCACTCTCATTTATACTTCCAGACTCTGGGGAAGATGAGGAATTATCTTGGTAGGAGCAAAGTCCCCACCCCCACCGCCGGGAATCGAACCGGGACCCCTAGCATGGCAAGTGCTCTACCGACTGGACTACGGGGCCAGCCTAGTGGATCTGTTTATCACGAAATTAGTGTATAAGGGTATGTATGAGTCACCCATATTGCCAGACCTAATGTTTGTTTCATTAGCTGCAGTGAGAGGTATTATGAATGGGTATTTTTTGTTTGTTTGTAATTTTACGTCCTCTAACGTTAAGTCATATCAGTCGATGAATGAATGAATGAACGAATGATGCTCCAATGAGTCCGAAGTCCATGGAGCTTAGAGTTACCTGTCATTCGTCTATCAGGATAAGGTAAAACCCCGGAAAAAAGCTTATCCAGGTAACTCATCCTAACGAGAATCGAACTCAGGACCTCTTGAACGTGAGGCAGACACGTTACCATCTACGCTACTGAGGAGGGCTGAATGGATAATGTTATGTAACAACCTGTGTATTTAAGATGTACCTAGCATCCTTACATGTCTGGACGGCGAGCACTAACTTCATGCAAACAGCAACATTGTTTACGCTACACATTCCTCTTTCTTGCCTTTTGTGTTGGGTGGACAGTACACTCTGCCTTCCGGAACGGGGATAGTCTTCGAGCCCCGGGGCCTCCAGTAGGATGTGAAAATCTGCAGGATGTCATCGGGAAGTTGCAATCTGGAAAACCGTAGGGACCCTATCCTCTGTTCTGTCATGACTCCTAATCTGACCTCCCCCTTCTCTTGCGGTGGCGTCTCGTCAGGGGCACAAGCACCAGAGTTTGGGGTGCTAAGTAACCCTGTACTTAGTGATATGTCATACGTCACTGCAAATATGTAATAAAATTATAATAAAAATGTATGTGCCTTTATTTGTGATCCTTTAAAATTAAAAAAAAAAAAAAATAATTTAAACTATTTACTTTTTAATAATTTACCCCATAAGACTCAATAAAAGTTTTACATAAACACTGCACTATCTGTATTGCAAGAAATAGATTTTTACCCAAGTGGACTAGTATTATCTGCAGGAATAGTGGGTTACAGATTGAAGACATCCTTTAGTTAGAAACGTTATAAAAATGATCTGAGAGGGTGGGTAAAAGGTATGACAGATTTGAAATCAACATCGCTAAATTACTGTAAATCGGACTCTCAGCTCAGTTTCTTCAAATTATTAAAACTTTATAGAGTTGTGAAATTACTTAATCGCCTGTCTGTAGTACTGGGTTGTGTACGAGTATTTTCTTGATCAGCAAGGCAAGTACTGGGGTAGTGTCCTCTACTATGGATCTCCCTTCTCGCAGTTGCTCTTATTTAATCTACCTGTTTCACGTTACAGGCTGGTTTCAAGGTTGTGTGTCGGTCGACGGCGGACAAATGGCACAGAGACTTGCGATGTTGAATGTATTTTCGGATTCGGCAGAGGGTGGCCGTTAGATCTTCCACTGATGTGTCGAGCTCTCCCTGGTTTCCGCTGGAGGGGACTATATAGCCACTCTCCAAGTGGCTTGGACTCTTGGGTGGGTCTTGGACTCTCCAGCCGGGTGCTAAGGCCTGGAAATGTTGAGAATTAATTTCTGCCACTTACGTCATCCGTTGCTAGAAGTTATATGCCCCTGCGGTTCTTTCCTGTCATCCATTTCTCTTGAGAGTGCATGTACAAATGATTAATTTGGGATCAAAATTAAATTCTAGTAGTCCCTTCAATTACCTAATCTATCCTATTCTATCTAGCGGTACCAGGTTTAATATGGAGCTTAGTTTAATTATTTTATCCCAACCACTTTCCGTCCCATATAATATCATACTAACAGAATAACTACACAAAAATAAGATGAAAAATCAACAAAATAAAATATTGCATTAAGAAAAAGCTAATAATAGTTAAAGTAATAAAAACTGATGTAGCATCTAACACCTATTACTACCGTTCATAAGGATACTGCAAATTTCATGCTGTCCTCACAAACAGTAATGTTATCTTTCCATTGATTACATTAAATAATTACCTAGAAAAGATTTGATATAATATAATATGAACTTAATTACGCGCTAATAAAAACTCAACCACTTGTATTACAGTTGAGTTGCGGAGAAAGAAACAAACGTTTAGTTCCGAATCTGCCAAAACGTGTGTCAATGAATATTTCGAACGAAAGTCAAATTTCGAGACATTTTTTATGTAATTGGTGTATGTTATCTATCCCATAAGAATGCTAATTTAAATGGTATTCAGCAATAATGAAGACTAACAAGAGATTTGCATAAAATTCACACATTTTGCTTCTCATGAAAATGCGTCCAAGTATATGTTACTTTAATTCAAATTGTTGCTGCTGTTTTTAACCAAACTAAAAAATAAGGTTTTATAGCTAGGTTTGAGATACGATTTTCATGAAAATCTTCAGGTTACAACCATATTTACTTTCGTATATATCAAACTTTCCATTTATTGAATTACTTTTGCGTCTTACATACACAAACCTGACCTTAAGTTGCTGTTTTCACTGTTCAGGTATATCAGAATGTCTGTTTGTGGTGAAATTGGAACACTAAATTTCTGGATAGAACATATATATTCTTTTACATGTGGCAGAAAAAGTAGGAAAGCTATCTTATTATGAAAGATAGTTATAAGCCATTGTCAGGACGTGAGGAAGAGTTCACATTACGGTGCTGTTTACAGACCAAATGGAGCTATAGATTACATCTGGTAGCTACCGAACAAGACAATTAAGCTACCGCGGCTGTCCGTGACGACGCTACCCACTTAACTACCCGCAATTAACATCTCTGCCTTCACCGCTTTCAGAATTTCAAATCAAGACATAGTGAGAAGACAGGATATGGTTATCGCATTAGCGGAGGCTGACAATGCCCAGGAGCCTGCTGGAGAAACAAAACACGACACAGAAGTGAAGGCTCTGCTTGCTTCTAGAAGGTCGTCTGCATTGGAAACTAATTTTGTTTCACTAAATGTAGATCATTGGTCCCACCTCCAGTCAAAATTGCATTTTATAAGATTTTAAAGCATTTATTTTGAAATAAGTATTATAAGTAACTGGAAATTTAATTGCGATCTGGGAATGCAAAAGTTCACTTCTTCTGGGAAAGTTTTCTTTTGTGAAACCATTAAAATATTGGAAGTATTTAAAAATACTGTTAGAGAGTACCTTTGTTAACAAGTCATTACATTCTTTAGAATACTATCTGACGGATTATCCAGATAGAACTTAAATAACCATGAAGAAGTACCTTGGTAAGTGTTTTAAATCACATATTATTGCTATGATATCCAGTCTAGGATTAAAATGTATTACATTGTATATTATCACCGCGGCGCGTGGCTAAACACCAGCCCACCTAGTTATGACAGTTAATGGCAATTATCCCGCAGAACAATAGCCACTGTGTGTCTCCTTTCAGCTCCCAAAATTCATTTCGACAGTTTTCAGTAGATTCCTTTTCTAGAACATTCCCTTTGTTTTCGGTGCCTTTGAAAGGAACTGGTCATCATTTGGCGAACTTGGGTTAAGTCAGAATTGATAACAGAGTTATATTTTTCCGTAAACAACTGAGCCACAGATGAACTGAGTTGCGTGGACAGTGCCGGGTACACTCAGTTGTCAGTTGTGACTCGTAGTTCAGTTGTGATTTCGATTTGACGGATCACCTGTGTCCAGTTCAGAAAGCATGCAGCAGTTTCTCAAACGTAACCCTAATGCCCGATTTCACCAATAGATGTTAAAATCGACGTTAACAAATGTAACGTAACAATTGTCACATCCCTAAAACTAATGTTAAATTTCTTGCATTTCACCAACCTGTTTTCTGAAAATGTTAACAAACCTGTGTTAACGTCAAGAAACGTGTACACATCACAGCTATAGAAGGCTAGGGATAATTTTCTGAACGTACTGCAATGCGCTTTTGTTTTCATTTTCGTCTGCACAAATGGCGGATGAACAAAATCATAAATAAAGCCGTGAGACAAATTTCTCATCGACGGAGAAAGAATTGTTATTTGAAATGGTGACGAAGTGTAAGGATATCGTAAAATAAGAGGACGGATGCAGTGAATGTAATGAATGTATTTTCGCGGGGAAAATATTGGAAACAAATTTAATTCAAATGCATGTGTCACTACTACAAGCAACAAACAACTTGTCAGTATTACGTAAATTTAAAACGAGGTGCGAAGAAGGATAAGTGACTTAAACGTTTCAAGACGGGAGGTCAACAATGTATTATCCACATAATTCAGTGAATTATAAAATCGCAAAGTTTAATAACAAAGCAAAGGCGAGATCGGCATATTCCTTTCGATGCATGTTCTAACTCAGTATTACCTAAATTTAAAACGAGGTGCGAAGAAGGACAAGTGACTTGAACGTTTCAAGACGCAGTCTATACCTCCGTAAAAAATTGTCTTCTGATAGCTCCTCAAAATCATTTCTCCTCATAGGCCGCACTCTATTACGAATGCCATTTAGACTATCTTAAATATAGCAAATCGACACCAACAGCTGAGTTCATGCTTGCCATCTTGACATTTTACATTTGTTAAGGTCTTAACATTAGAAATTCGGCTTGTTAGTATAACATGAGATTTAACACGAGTGTTACGCTAACACTTGTTGGTGAAATGCAATTTTTGTTTTAACTATTGCTAAGCTCGTGTTAAGTCTTAACATTTGTTGGTGAAATCGGGCATTAGTGCCTGTGATCCTGTATTGCCCAAAATATTTATTCAATGATACAAAAATAATTTATGCTTGAAACCACTTCATATAATGTTATCTTATTGATTTATATACATTTCCATGCGCTCAAGAGTTTTGAACCTTATTTTTTAATGTGACATATTTTACATTAGGCATTAAACTGTATTCAAAATCATATAAGTCAAAAGCAGCTTATACTTGCCAAGCTGAAATGACGAACACATATAATCATAACAACAATTGGAAAGACACATTGTTGGGAGATTATTGTAAAGTATAAACAATGAAATCTGAAACAACAAAATACAAGTGAATATTAACATACAACATTTTACGAGGAAGTCTGCATTTAATATCCTGTTTTAGGTATGAAACATCCTAAAACAGTTACGGTTTTTATTCAAACACAAAAATACTTCACATTTTTCACACCATATGTGAGAAACCATCTTTATGCATATTTTGGAGCATCCATTTCTATCTTTGCACACTTTGTCACGAGGTCTACCCGAAAGTCCGAAGACTCCGGCCTCTATCAGCCCGGGAGCGATGGAAAACTCCGGGGTTCTTTCCTTGGGACAATACCTGGAGTCTAAAAAGCCCCACCCCACATCTCAAGACGGGTGGAAGTGGATACGCCAGTTACACCGTCAATCCCGCAGGGAAGACTACCGATCAACCTCGGTGAGGTTATTATTATTATCATTGTTATTATTATTATTATTATTATTATTATTATTATTATTATTATTATTATTATTATTATTATTATTATTATTATTATTATTATTATTATTATTATTATTATTATTATTATTATTATTATTATTATTATTATTATTATTATTATTATTATTATTATTATTATTATTATTATTATTATTATTATTATTATTATTATTATTACTTTTATTATTATTATTATTATTATTATTATTATTATTATTATTATTATTATTATTATTATTATTATTATTATTATTATTATTATTATTATTATTATTATTATTATTATTATTATTATTATTATTATTATTATTATTATTATTATTATTATTATTATTATTATCAATGTTTTGTAATTTTACGTCCTCCAACGTTAAGTCATATCGGACGGTGAGTGAAATTGGTGAAATTTTGCTCAAAAGTGTCCAGAGTCCAGGGAGCTTAGAGCTACCAGACATTCGTCTTTAAGGATAAAGGAACACTCCGGAAAAACCTTACCCACCCTGACCGATATTCGAATTCGGGACCTCTTGAACGTGAGGAAGACTACCATCTGCGCTACCGTGGCGGGCACATTATTATTATTATTATTATTATTATTATTATTATTATTATTATTATTATTATTATTATTATTATTATTATTATTATTATTATTATTATTATTATTATTATTATTATTATTATTATTATTATTATTATTATTATTATTATTATTATTATTATTATTATTATTATTATTATTATTATTATTATTATTATTATTATTATTATTATTATTATTATTATTATTATTATTATTATTATTATTATTATTATTATTATTATTATTATTATTATTATTATTATTATTATTATTATTATTATTATTATTATTATTATTATTATTATTATTATTATTATTATTATTATTATTATTATTATTATTATTATTATTATTATTATTATTATTATTATTATTATTATTATTATTATTATTATTATTATTATTATTATTATTATTATTATTAGTATTATTATTATTATTATTATTATTATTATTATTATTATTATTATTATTATTATTATTATTATTATTATTATTATTATTATTATTATTATTATTATTATTATTATTATTATTATTATTATTATTATTATTATTATTATTATTATTATTATTATTATTATTATTATTATTATTATTATTATTATTATTATTATTATTATTATTATTATTATTATTATTATTATTATTATTATTATTATTATTATTATTATTATTATTATTATTATTATTATTATTATTATTATTATTATTATGCTACACTATTGGTTAACATGCGCTTTACCTTTGATCTTCAGAATCCTCTCAGGTAACACATTACGTTGCTTGTTCTCGAAAGTCGCTGATGTGTCACATTGCTCCAATGATCCTGCAATAAAGAAAAGAAAAAATTCACATGAATATGTGTTAACTCTACGTGGAGTCAAACAGCGTTGCAACATCCACCCTGTTTTCCCTCATTTGTTTAGTTATCTGGTGACATGTCATTTGAATGGGCCTATAGTTAATATTGCTTACAAACGCTTAGTGGAGGTTTGCTCTTTTATTTCATAGGGACACTTTTAACTTCTCTATATAAACTTTAATGAAGAAAATGTATAAATACAACGATTTGGTTCTACTCACAAACAACAAGAAGGAAAGAAGTGTGACTTAGTGCATATTATGTACTTCATAACATTTTAAATGCATGAAAGAATGAACCGAACTAACATGCCTCTGTGTCTCGAAATTAGGGACACTCTAAGTGGAAGAATAAAGATATCAATTTTAATTCATATCTAATCGAAATGGAAAAATAGTTGAAAATTAAAAAAGAATACCTTGGAAGCAACAATGAAGAATAAGTATACATAAAAAGCTCCGGATTTAAGAAAGGAAGTAAGGGGACCAGTTTAGTTGTTAACTGATTTTAACTAATGGAGTGTAGTAAGCCCTTAAATCTAAATAAATATTCTTAGCAAGTCCATAAAACTGCCTACATTTTGTTCCATTGTCCCTTATGACCTGCTATTTCAAAGAAAGCCAAATAAAGTATTAGGAGCGGGAACAATAGTCAAACCAGTTGGATTAGAGTCCGACTGGCCTACAGATTGAGGAAGACAGGCAATGCTAATTGAAAACCAGTCCACTACAGGACCCTGGTAGGCATAAAAGCACCAAAACTAACGTTATGTAAAATAAAAGAAAGGAAAAAACATTCATCACGGCGCTGCCAACATCACATGTACGATATGCCTCAGGCACCTCTCTGTGTGAGACAGGTTAGGGCGTGTAATGCGAAAAAATGTCAATTGATGATGTGGATATTCATAATCTTTTTATAATAATAATAGCCTGCTCGAGTTGTCCAGTCACCTCCGATAGCATCTAACGAACAAAACTGTCAGCTTCGAGACGTCACATATTACAGTTGTAATCAGGGAGTTTTTGTTAACAAGTGAGAAGAGTTATGTTTGTAGCAGTTGGAGAAAGAAATATTAGATGCCTAGTCGAAATAATTAATTGTCGCAAATATTATAATAAAACATAAGTCATCATATGCATTTGTATTTTAATAACTAACATTACGTATTTATTATTGTTAATTTCTGTACCACATAAGTATTTCACCAAAAATTCCGAGATCGAGATTTCATTGAGGGGTTCTGAACTCCAACAAGCATCCTTGGAAAAACCTCAGCATGGTGTGTGTGTGTGTGTGTGTGTGTGTGTGTGTGTGGTTAAGGGGTGGTAGCCTGGAGGCTCAGAGTAGTGCTAAATATATCCAATCTCGCCTAGTTATTATTACACACCCCTTACAAATCAGAAAATATTACAAATTAAACTACTCAATTATTAGAAGTTCAAAAGAATAGTAGCGATAATTTCCAAACTGATTTTGGTTTAACAATAAATTTGACATTCAACTTTAATCCCCTAGATAATAATGTCGATAGTCTGAAACACATTAATTTAACCCCTTTATGTAGCCGTATCCATTATGGAGCCCCTACGTTTAGCACAAACACGAAGAAATTTCAATCCTAAATTGTGGAGTCCTCTGTAAGTAATAAAGGCATACGGCAAGGAAAGAAAGGGGCAAAACTACTTAATGGAATGGGTCATTCATATTCTCGAAATAAAAAAGTATACAGGTTTGGTAGCCAAATAGTTAAGCATGAGCTAGTAAGTTCTCCGGTGATATGTGAGACTCACATTTTTTTTTTCAATTTCCATCGAACTTGGTTTTTTCGATCTTTTCTTTCACTTCCGTCGAATGCTAGGAGGTTTCTGATCTACTACAATTTCGTTCAACCATTTCGATTTCATATCATATCCTTTCATACCTCAGATTTGCCTCTAGGTTTGGTGGTGCTGGACGGTGCAGTTGGCGCCGATGCTTATTCCAAGAAAGGATATTCCACGTAGACACTGGAGAGCTGCCTAGTTTGACGGTCATTCATCAGTCTCTCTGAACAGCTCCAGTAGTGGAATGGTCTTCGATTCTGAGCTGTTCAAGACTGCCGCGCGTCTCTGCGTTCTGTAGGATCCTGTGAGTGCTTCACTTCAATCCATAGTCCTGGGGTTGGTAGATCTCCCATATGTCACAGTAGTCCAAGCGTCCCTCACTTTTGCACACGCTATACCTTTATTAAATCAATGCATATAATATTCAAATCTGAACAGTCAGCTATGAAACAACACACTTCTTCTGATTTATATTGCCAAGCTGGCCAACACTTTGTTCCTTAATGAGGAACTTAATTCAAGCAATAAGCCTATATTTTTTATATCTCCTAGTACAAAATTAAGGATGCTTGTTAGACTATTTACACGACGTTACAGTTATGGATTTGCTTTGCTGTACCAGTATCTCAACTCTGTCATACTTTAATAGGAACAGTTATAACAATAATTTTTGGAAAATGAGTGACAGCGAAAACTTCATCATTCAAAAGGGGTTGATGTGGGCAATTCCTTGAACTTCGGACTGAATACTTAAAACTCAGAAAGGTGTCTGGCTTTTAGACATGAACCTATTCATAAAACAGACGGGAAGACACACACATGTATACATGGAACAGAAATATTTTCTTAAACAACTTGTTTGGTAAAGGGTGAAATCTGGTTATATAATATTTTCAGCCCAGCACTGCTCTTCCTTAGGCATAGAAGTAATTAATTACACTTCATGGCTGTAAAAGCCTTTCTTATAACTATACCCATTGTTATACCAACACTAAATGACATAATAATTAAACTACAGACGAATCAAAAACAAACCGAACAAAGATATCTACTTTCTTTTTCTTTGTACTTCTTTCCTAAGTTTCTTGATGTACACATCTTTCCTAGCTGGTTCCGTCCGCACATTACAGTGTTAGTATATCCCCAATTTGTCTTTCATTCTGCATGTCAACATCAGTCATTCAATTCTATTATAGTCTTCGGCACCAAAGAAGGCGACTGCGCTGTAGCAATGTGTCTAGCATTTACAGTCAACAGTATGTCTCAGTCAATTAATGTTTATCGGAAGTGTTTGTACACAACTGTTTTCTTTATGACAGCAAAACTTGGTGATACTGAGAAAAAATTGACTCCATTCTGAGAAGCGTTTTGGAATCTGAACTCCAAAGAATAATTTAATGTTAATAAAGTGAATTACTGTAGGTTATTAAGGATTAACAACAGAAGAACTTACAGTCCGGTTCGTGGTAAACCTTCCACGTGCATGTGAACTCTCCTTGCTCTTTCTTGCTACTCGCTCGCTCGTGCTGGCTGGCTGTATACAGCCAGAAGGTTTTTGCTTCTTGCCCACCCATTAAGGGTTTTACCGCAGGTAGGACTTGTATGAATTATGTAGGATGAAGGTGATGTAGGTTTTTTGATTGGTAGTTAATTTTGAGGTTACCAAAGTACCTTCGGGTTGAAGGGGAGGATGCAGTACTTAGCACCCAATTTTTTTTTTTGTTTTGTTTTAAATTTTAGTTGGGGAGAAATTCAGATGCCAAACAGCTTGGAAGAATTATGAGAAGCTCAGCTTTAGCTGCTGATAGGGTTAGCTCCTGGGTTATCTAGGGTGCCCGCATGCCATACGGGGGACCCGATGCAGTCTAGATCGGCGTCTAGTGGGGTCATAATTTCTTTCTTGCTACTGTCTCAGCGGTAACGGTTATATACCGCCGTCGTTTTTGTTAGATACTACAGTTGTGTGCGGTTTGGAAGTCCATTTATTCCCTACCAGTAGTAGAGGGTAATTAAATGTTTGTGGATATAATTTATGGCTTTCGTCCCCATTATTTATCATAATTTGGGAAACGCTGTGTTCTAAAACACGCATTTAATAGAGAAACAAAAATATTGTCGCATTTTATACTCATGGTTGGGTAGTACCATAATTAGAGTGTGAGTACAAGTAAATTCTAAAAATATACTTATAAATCAACGTTGTCTAGAGAGCTGATGTAGGGCAACTGGAGCCTCGGCAGATGCTGTACAACCAGTAACACCAGTATTACTGCTTCAAGAGAAGCAGCACTACGTTATCAATAAAATACACTTGAAAGGTACGACAGATTAAATTATCGGCGAAAAAGAGTAGTGTACCGCCTTAGACCCTCGCGGCATGGCGGCTTGACGGTCTCTACAGTCCATCAGACATGGTCCACTGCGCGGAAAAGTGATGCAGAATTGCAGAGCAAATTGGCGCCATCAAAGTTTATATACACGGTGAGAAGTGAGGTTCTTCACACCGCAACACCGACTGCTACAACATGTCCAGAAGACGTTTCAGTCTACGGGAGAACTACATGAATACTATGTGTAGGCACGTGTTCTGTTTATTGGACATGCATTAAAATTCACTAATTCTACCTCTAGATGTGGGGAGATCCTAACGGAATCTTAACGGAATCTTAACATAACAGAGTAGAAACGATGCAGAGGTCATTCTTAAATATGCCTGTATCAGGCGCGGCTCTGGGCGAATTAATTAGGTGACTCGGAAAATTGGCTAGCCTAAATTCGCAAAATCAGCATCGCAAAAACGGATTTTATACTGGAATATGTAACCACAGTATCAGGCAGCGATTAGGAGGCGGCGAATTAATCGAAGTAAAATAATTAAGAAAAGAAGATAAATTGATAGGAATGCTTTGCTAAACTAATATAATAATTTTGTTATAATAATATGAAATTGGAATGATTTAAATAGAAGTTGACTTAAAGAATAAGAAGGGAAGAATATAATTTAATATAACATATATACTACCATCCGAGCAACAAAGAGAAAATATTCTTCTAAAAATCTGTACACGTCACAGAGACAGGAAGAAGGGTCGTTACCTTCTTTGTGTTAGTAAAAGTTCAATGTCTGAAGACTATTGTATTTTTTTCAGCTAGGAATGTTTGGGGACAAAGGACTTTCAAAATGCAGTTGAGCATGAACGCTAAAGAGATTTACTTCGCTGATTTGATAACTATGTATACTGTTCCAGGGTAGGCGTTCACCAACTCACGGTGGGCGGAACGCCAGTGAGTCATATGAGTTTTGAAAACCAATGCGAAAATTCGGAATAAAATGATAAACCAATAATAATGTACATTTGAGAAGGGTGAGCTAGTTTAGTCACGTGATAAAGTTAGAGAGGGGGTTAGAATAAGGTTCGAACTGAATGGTGAAGTAAGAAATACCTTACTTACAAGTCGATACTACGACAGGAAGAACGTGTAGAAAAATCTTACTTACAAGTTGATACTACGAGAGGAAGAACGTGTTCATGTGCATTAAGAAGAAAAGCGAAGATTTCGAAGTCTGAAAGGTGGTCATCGATTCAAGTCGATAAACAAACATAGATTCAAGAATTAAACCAAATAATTCTACAACAAACCAAGTATTATGAATACGACTGAGTAGCCAACAGCCACAAAAATCCATTTCCTACAACCATTCACCTGAGGACAAGAGAACTCATAGCTCCAATTAAGCTCCAATTATAACCCAACTAATTTAACGATGATATGCGGGTTTGCCGCAAATAGTGGTTTTGAATATCGATGGGGCTTCCCTATGTATAATAATCCAAAAGTTGCTAAAAATTACCTTTATTTAAAGAGTTCTCGCTTCCATTATGTCCACGAAATGTCAGTTCTTGTCTACTTCCCTAATAGGATATTGTATTAAGCTTAACGTTCTCGTTCTATTTTGTCATATATAGACGGGAGCTTTCCCGAAGTGTCTACAATTTTGTTAGGGTTTTTTCTCAGATCCTTCAATCTGACACAATTATGTTCCTCATACGAAAGTCTTAAATTTCCTGATGTATTTTGAAGATCCTCCACCGCAAAGTTTTTCTTAACATAACATTGGTGTTGGCCTACCGACATTTACCACCACGTGTTTGTCATCATTTTTCAATAAAGAAAAGGGTGTTTGGAGACAGACCAAGTCGTGTGTTGGATTCATTGTACAAGGGCTGTTCAATAAAGAATGATCATAACCTTTTACGGTCCTAATTTTTCACACTAAAATTCAATATTATTATATTCTGTTAGCTTAATGTGAAACAAACACGCCGTAGTAGTTTCATTGTTGGTACTCCTAGTTCCCGCCTGTGAGAACCATGCAAGTTAAGACATGTTCAGTATCCCCTACCGCTGCAATGGAGGTAACATGCGAGGAACAATATGCGGCTTTGAAATTCTGCTTTCGTCTCAACAAATCTTCAGTTGAGGCCTATCCAATGTTACATCAGGCCTAAGGAGAGTCTGTTCTTCCCTATAGCACAGCTCGAAGGTGGTTTAAAATGTTTAAAGAGGGGAGACAATCAATTTAAAAGGAAGGTGGACCCAGTGCCCCAGTTACCGCTCTTAGGGAAGAAAACATCAACACTGCTGCTGCCATTGTGAGAGAGGATCGACCTTAAGATCACTTTCGGAAATACTGAACATTTAATTGGGTGCCACCCACACGTTGGTGACAGAAACATTACACATGAGACATCTTTGTGCGCGATGGGTTCCAAGATGGCCGCATATTGCCAATGTTGTTGCTGAATATCTTGCAAACGTGCATTCCTCACCCTCCCTATAGTCTGAATTTAGCCCCATGTTACTTTTTCCTATTCCCTAACTTGAAGAAACGCCTTCGTGTCAGGCATTATCCATAATCAGAAGCAGTGGTGAAGGCTGCGGAGGCGAGTTTGAAGGATCTCTCAATAAGTGATTTGATGACTGGCAGAAACGCTGGGACAGGTGCATCGCATTCAGGGGAGACTATTTTGTGAAGGTCCATAAAAATTATGAGGATGAGTAAAGGCACGTTGCTAAAACAAGATTGTGGTCTTTCTTTATTGAACACCCCTCGTAAATCCCTTAAATATGAAAAATTAAACACTCCACATATCAGACAATAATCACTTATTACATAAAAATTACGTTTTTACACAGGATTTAAACTGATATTAAACAGTAGCATATGACACGCAGGCCTCGCTTCAATCACTTCTACCATCAAATTTATTTTCAAATAAACGAAAAGTTAGGAAGAAGGTCGTGTACTGTATTGGCATCACGAGTGAGTGCGGAATATATGGCTTCTATAAATTGAATACGTAGCCATGGTAACCAGCAATTCTGTCCCTTCTCACTCGCCTCAACTGTTAAGGTCTGGTCACCTTGGTCTTTTAATAACGAAACACTAGTTGGGAAGTAAACCAACTGCATTATCGACACGCGATCGCCAAGAGAGCGGTTCCATTGCAAAATATAACTTGGAGAGCTTTTATAAAGGAAAATTAAAACATAACCATGTAGTTATTCAAAAACAGGTAGGTGACTCGGCGATTCAAACACATCAAAGAAGAACTGCCCCTGGTTTGTATATATAATCACATTGATAATTATATTATTTCACTCTACAAACGCTTATTTCTGAAGTAAAAGGTATTCAAACATTGAGTACTTTGTGTGGAATACATACATAAAACCATAAGACAAGTCTGTTGAGGTATGAGATGGGACAGTTACTAACTGATATTAGTTGTTACCTTGACTATTTTCTTAAGTGCTTCATTTCGTCAGAATTTAGCAGTTTTGTATAAATCATAATTTACAAGGGATTACACAGTTGCAACAGGATCTGAATAACTGAACATAAAACTCACAAACACATTTAGATTCTTTCCATCGTCCATATGGTGTCCATAATTTAATTACTACTAATAATGGAGGTTTAAATGAAAATAAACTATTTATTTGTGAATCTTGATTGTACGAGGGTTGTTCAATAAAGAATGATCATAAGTTTTTTACCATCATAATTTTTCGCACTAAAATTCAATCTGATTATATTCTGTTAGCATAACGTGAAACAAAAACGCCGTAGTAGTTTCATTGTTGGTACTCCTGGTTCCCGCTTGTGAGAATCAGGCAAGTTCAGATATGTTCAGTATCGCCTACCGCTGCAATGGAGGTAACATGCAGTTAAAGTTGATTTTAAAGGAATATCCGGAGTTTCTTTCAAACGTAATCACTGCTGATGGAACTTGGCTACATCATTTTGATCCTGAGGGTAAACAGCAAGGCTCAGTGTGGAAATCTGCTTCAATACCAACTCCCAAAAATGCAAAAGTGGTTGCTTCTGCTGGGAAAGTTATGGTCATCTCATTCTTTGATATTCATGGAATGGTTTATCAGCATGTTGTACCTGCACACACATCAGTATCTGGAAAATACTACAGATATGTCCTGAAAACATTGCTAGTCCATATCAGGCACAAAAGACCACATTTCTGTGAAGCAGGCTGGATGCTGCACCACGATAGTGCGCGGCTGCATATTGCCAATGCTGTTACTGAATATCTTCCAAAAATCAACGTGAAGTGCATCCTTCATCCTCCCTATAGTCCAGATTTAGCCGCATGTGACTTTTTCTATTCCCTAACTTGAAGAAACGCCTTCGTGGGAGGCATTATCCATCATCAGAAGCAGTGGTGAAGGCTGCGGAGGCAATTTTGAATGATCTCTCAAATATGGTTTCCAGCATGTCTTTGAAGACTGGCAGAAACGCTGGAAAAAGTGCATCGCATTCAGGGGAGACCATTTTGAGAAGGACCATCAAAATTATGAGGATGAATAAAGGTACGTTGTCAGAAAAAATTGTGATAATTCTTCATTAAACAGCCCTCGTAAAATATTCCCATAAATAACTTTCTAAGTTTTAATTCAATTTCGTTAAACTGTTAAATAATAAAATTTTAGGTTATTTGCTATATAATTCTTCGTGAACCAGGTAAACATCCTCTGTATCAGATAATTTAAACTAATGTATATATTTAGCTTTTACTTTAAATTAATAACAAATAACAGTTTGTTTCGGTATGAGCTGCTTTCATTAAATATTAAATATTGCACTGAAAATTCAGAAAGGAAACTCTTGGAAATTAAATTTTTTTGAAGTAGTACGGAGTGTGTACGAAGGAGGATGAGTACTGGATGAACTATGACAACAGAAAAGCACTTGGTCGGTTCAACCAATTTGCGCTAGTCTCACCAGAATCGCTAGGGTATGCAGTTCAGGTGGCTGTGGAGGTTTGTAAGCCAGAATCAGGTGTCGTATTTCTGAAATCGCTGGTGTTTATTATAATATTTTACGATAGGAGATGAGACAAAAGCACGTCAAGTGTACAGAAAATATTGTTGCAGATTGCAATGCTCATAATGCTTGATGTAGCTAAGACAATAATAATACTTGGGAATAGCAACATGACAAACAAGTACGGAGGGCGTATCTCTCTATCTCATCTGCGTAAAGATCCACCTTACTTTTCCTCCATAATCTAGCACGTTAAAATCGCTTCTGTAATGTAGTAATATATTTGCGACCACATCGGAAACAGAGTGTGACGAGCTTGACCTTATCTATGAAGGTAGCTAAAAGGAAGGGAGCAGTTGCCAAATTTCTCTGTTTTTCAATGCTGCAGTCTTCTTATAAGTTAGTTTAAATAAATTTAAATCATTGCCGAAACAGGCAGAAATCACCGAGGTGCAGTGAATAGTGTTATAGTGCAGTGAATGTTTACAATAGACAAATGATGATTTGTCACCGTTGATTTGGCTTAGCTCACCGCGTGAAGAACACTTAGGGCCGTATTCATAGTTATCACTTTGGTCTAGACTATCTTCCGTCTAACTTGGTCAGGACCAAAGGCAGTCCAACTTTTTGGTATTCATGTACGATAAAAAGCCTGGGACCAAGTAAAGCCGTGGACCAACACGGAGCAAATGTAACACGACGTAGAAAGGTTGTTCTGCGCATGCGCGTGTCCCATAAAGAACCACAGTGTACCTACAAGTTTATAAATCTCTGGTAGTTTCACAGCTGTTTCTTAATCATTCTTACGGTTGCTGCTGCTGTTTGACGTTCGGTAACAATGTTTGGTGTGCTGTGAATATGGATAATATGAAGAAGCGTGGTAACAATTGGTCAGAGGAAGACCAATGTTTTCTCTAGTCCAAAAAAGAATGTATATCACAGAGAATAAATCCGTGTAGACAAATACAAATGTGAGAAAGAAGGAGTTTGCTGATAATGCGGCTTACTGATGCAGGTCAGCAATGTTGTCTTGATATCCTCCCCTTGCACAATACCGAAGTGGTGTTAGAACTTGAGTGTCAATTGAGATACTCAGGCCTTGGTTATCATCCCTGATGTACAGGTTAGGAGCAATCAGCTTTCTAGCGTTAGGTTTACTAAATCTGTATCTGCTTTTGAAGTTTAAGTCTTCGTACATCGCAATAATTTCTATTCTTGGTAAACAAGTATTCCTCTGTCGTCTAATGTCAGGAATTCTACTCATCACAGTTACATTCATCACTTCATTGTCGTCCATGTTACAAAGATAGTCCACCTTTAATGTATCCCTCGGAGGCAGACCAAAATTTGAGCCGGACTAACGTGTTTGGTCCCCCGACCATCGCTAATTCCGGTTTATGAATTAGAAAAAAGATGGTCCAACGTTAATCCACCGGAAGTAGCAAGTTGGTCCGGACCAAGTCTCACTATGAATACGGCCCTTAATGACCTCCCCTTTAGTATCATCAGTGGTCTAGCGATGACACACTAATCGTTGATACCGGAGGTTGCTGCTTCAAACTTGGGGGATGGAGATAGATTTTTTGGAATAAAAATTTTAACCTGGCTTTCCTCGGAAGGGAAGTGAAGCCGTGGACACTTGTCGTGGATTTATGACACTAAAAGAATCTCAAGTCTGACACACAGGCTTCTGAGCAAACTTACGCGGTCTTTCCCATATAATATAGAATAAGACGCTGAGAATCACAGTAGTTAAAGGGTGTTCAGAAATGGAAAGCGAATTTTAATTACCAGAAAAGAGGACCAGATTTTATCACATGAAAAAATTCCTCACTGATATAATTAGTGTCACCTAATTATCGGAAGGCCCGACCAGCTAGCAGCCGGGTAGGCGACAGGAGGCATTCAGACCACGCCTACCCATTTATCTTGTAGCGCTAACAAGGGGGATGGTTGGAAAAACATCACTAGCCATCTCTTTCCCACTCCCTACGTCTGGAACAGTCAGGTATATTCAATGAACTGCGAGACTTCCAGAAACGGCGAACTTTCCTATATAAGGCCTGCAGTGGACGAGTTCAGTTGAGTTCTTGATGAGCAGCCGTGAGGAGCGCCGAGTGAATGAACGGGCCGGGCCGGAAGACTGTGTACTTGTATCAGTGGAGCTGTACGTAATTGTGAGTGTAGAGTGGACCTGTGGCAGATGAATTGGCGAATTGTAATTGTGTGCGCTACGTAATTCTGTGTAATCGGCAAGTGTTCCAACTGTAATTCGGTGGAAATAAAGGACATTTTTGAGTTTGTGTAATTGAACTTTTAATTTCACGAACCCACTAAGTCACATTATATAAACAATTTGTTCTACATCAATAGTTATTTTAGAAGTATTCGTTACTTCATCATTTATTGCCCCATATTGAATTGCCGTACAGTATCTATAAAGCATCTCACTCGATTTCTTTTTCTTTCCGACAGGGTCCATTATAAAATGAAAAAAAAGTGAAAGGGATTAGAATCTTGGAAGTTTCCACTAATAGGTATTTGCATGTAACCGCTTGGCTTGAGAACTGAGCATGTCTGATGATGACAGACTGAAGCTAAAGGCTCACACGCAGACTTGTAAGTGTGGAATTTAGACCAATTTATGCTTCCAGTGCCTGCTTTTCGGAGGACTAGACATGTTTAGACCAGTTAGAAATACGAACAGTCGTGTTTAGAACAGCTCCATTTGAAACCAAGTAAACTACTAGAAAAAAGAAACGCCGAAACACTTTTAAGAACACCCGAGGTGATGCCCAAATTAGCCTGATTCGATCAACAGTA
Source organism: Mantis religiosa (assembly GCA_030765055.1). NCBI lineage: Eukaryota > Metazoa > Arthropoda > Insecta > Mantodea > Mantidae > Mantis > Mantis religiosa. The sequence goes on from CM060957.1 coordinate 98,831,015, forward strand.
ACATATCATTTAACTCCATGTTATTCAACCGTAAATAACTGGGAAGAACAATTTTTTGGAAGTCTGTGACCTGCTTTGCTGTTAAAAGTACATTATGAACGGCGCATTAAAGTGTTGATGACCGCAGGCAAAAGACGCGAATGGAAGAGTAGGTACACCAAGTTTTGGCTTAGCCCAGCCCTGGTGACATAATCATGGTACATCAGCGGCGTTATTTAGTTCCTTTACTAAAAAGCCAGGCTCAAACTCTGACGTTAATATGATTCTGTGGTCAGATGTTTCAGAGAAACTTGACACTTAATAATTGAACAATTATTGTTAGTTAAATATTATTTTACACATAGCTTATGCAGGCTAAAATTTCAAGAGAGAATCCGACTAAATTTAATGACAAAGGCGGAGTTTGGAATATGGAGCTCCGGATTAACATGCTACTGCTTTAACTACTGAGCTACCGTGACAACATACTAGCACAGCATCAAATTCCCCAATCGACTTATATTTTTTATCTAAACCATAAGACTTGCTTAAATTTATGTTAAGATGATGTATTTCAGTGTCAATATGTCAACGAGCTCTATAATTACTACTAACAGTTTGATGAAATCTGGTTGATATCCAGATGAATCACCTAACCTTGAAAACTTTAGTATTTCCCTCCAAATTTGTGGATTTGATTGGTAATGGGAATGGTATATTTCAAAAGAATTTTGGAACTGTGACACAAGGGAAGGACTACTTCGGTTTCTTGGGACAAAAACTATGGAGGCTGATAAAATTTGGATTTAACTGTTCACTGCAGCGCTTTACCTCTCATTTTGAGGTTACTAGCGTAGGTGGTAGCGTGTCTGCCTCACGTTCAAGAAGTTTCCAGGGAGTTATCTGGATAAAGTTCCTTTCGGGGTTTTCCCTTATCCAATATAAACGTCTGGTTACCTTAAAATCTAATCCTGGGCTCATTTGAGCATCATTTCACCCATTTCATTCAGCGTCTGATATGAGTTATCGTTGGAGTTCGTAAATTAAAAATAATCATTATGCCAAAATAAATGAGCTTAACAAAATTATATGTACCTATACAAAGTAATTTTTATATTGGAGCCTAAAATTTCTAAACGGTGCAAGCTCCTTTCATAAAGAGTTACCTTATTGTTTGGTAATACGATTATTGCAGGGTAGAATTTATAATTAATTTTATAAAGAAATGACAGAGAAATAGGTAAGTATTTGCGGTAAATAGTTCCTTATATTAAAATCAACGTGTACGGTCTATAGCAATTAGCTAGGCAGTGTAACTTCTGCCAAAGGGTGGGAGTTATTAACGATGAAATTCATGCTTGGGTAAAGACAATCAGTGATTAGTGGTGCTAGAAAGCTAAGTACAGTATACCACAGGAGAGAAAGTCTCCGGGGCATGAGAGGCAGAGAGGTGTGGAGAAGGTTCCCCCACACTCCCTGGATAGATTTATGACATCCCATGCCAGTTCAGTTACAGAACATTCAAAAGAATTCTCACGTCTTGTACTTTTGTCAATGAATCTTCACGGTTTTAGTGTACAGAGTGAACAGGACGCGTGTTTTTAACGGTCTACTCCTTGTGTAGCATGAGCTTTCTGCCACACATTCACTGTCCTTATCCCACTGTGTAAGGGTGGCCCTGGCTGGCACATTCCTTTCAGAGACTTACTTTGCGTTGCTGGACAGTACTAAGGTTATGATGAAACCCAGTCAAGTAGGTGAGCTCAATGAGTTCCTGAAGTTCAGTATGTTTAGCTATCGCAGATGTTGCTAAGCACGTAGATTGGGAATATTATTAAGATTGAGAAAAGTCATATGGCGAATTTAGACGTCAATTACAGGAGCCTTAGGATTGATCCACGTAAACATAGGAGTAACACTGAGTAGTGGATCTGTATTTATAAAATTGACCTCTTTTCCTTCCATTTTTACAGCTTTGTAGAATTCTACTGTGATCAATTATCAACACTGCAGTGGTCAGAAACCGCGCTCGGGTTATACAGATTCAACGGTCACTTCAGTATATCTGTGACTCTTGGAAATTATTATTATTATTATTATTATTATTATTATTATTATTATTATTATTATTATTATTGTTGTTGTTGTTGTTGTTGTTGTTGTTGTTGTTGTTATTATTATTATTATTATTATTATTATTATTATTATTATTATTATTATTATTATTATTATTATTATTATTTATTATTATTATTATTATTAATTATTATTATTATTATTATTATTATTATTATTATTATTATTATTATTATTATTATTATTATTATTATTATTATTATTATTAATATTATTATTTTTATTATTGTTATTGTTATTGTTATTGTTATTATTATTATTATTATTATTATTATTATTATTTATTATTATTAATTATTAATTATTATTATTATTATTATTATTAATTAATTATTATTATTATTATTATTATTATTATTATTATTATTATTAATTATTATTATTATTATTATTATTATTATTATTATTATTATTATTATTATTATTATTATTATTATTATTATTATTATTATTATTATTATTATTATTATTATTATTATTATTATTATTATTATTATTATTATTATTATTATTATTATTATTATTATTATTATTATTATTATTATTATTATTATTATTATTATTATTATTATTATTATTATTATTATTATTATTATTATTATTATTATTATTATTATTATTATTATTATTATTATTATTATTATTATTATTATTATTATTATTATTATTATTATTATTATTATTATTATTATTATTATTATTATTATTATTATTATTATTATTATTATTTACTGAAGCGGTTTTAAACTGTAAGGATATTGTGACTGTGGGTTCATAGAATTAAAAGTCCAAGTTGCGGAAATTCAAAACGTTCTTTATTCCCATAGAAATACACTCTGTTCTATTGTTACAGTAGCAGAATACGTCACATACACAATTACAATCTACCAAGGTCGTTGGCCACAAACAAAAGCGCTCACTTTCATCACACACCAGCTTCAATTACAGCTATCGTTACGACACTGTTTACAATTGTTTACGACTGTCTTTACCACTCCTCCGCTGGCGTGTCACCTCTTATATATACCACTACTTAAATCACTAAACATTTCGGGAATATTCTGTAGCAAACAAGAAATCGACTGTTCTCTATCCATCAAGGTGTCACTAGAATGCTCCATTTACCTCACTTACTCTGTTTTGGCATGCCTTTTATCTCCGCGCTCTCTTTATTTGCTTAGGCAAGCTGTTTATCTCCGCCCGGCACTGTCTGTCCCTTATCTCTCTGCGCCGTGCTATTGTAAATAATGGGTTCGCGACAATATAATCCAATTGTTATAATTTTGAGTTATACGTTTCAGAAACGGTTCAATTCCTACAACGACCTGCAACTCACTCCAAACAGATCACTTCCATTAAATGTATCATCATCAATTGCTGTTATCTTCACACCTATCCATGCATAAAAATGGATCTCATAGTTCTACATGGAACAACTGGTAGCAGATTGGCTGAAGAACTTGACCCGAGGCGGGAAACAGGACGCACACATTAATTGGAGACATGGCTTTTCTCTTACTACCCCTGAATTATACCACTGTCTTCTCAAAGCAAGCTCCAAGAAAATCACATTGAAACCTAAAGATGTGTTGAGGTTTATATATCATGAAAATAACATGAAGTTACTACACGTCATTAAAACACGCAATCTATGTCAAACTTCCTCGGCATTAAATAAAACAAAAGAAAACAGAACTATGAAAGGCGAAATCACAATTTTCATCAAGGCTTTTAATTTTCCTATAAACTTTTCCCTCTGGTTTAAACGATATATGTATATGTAGCCCTTCTACCCAGTGTAACACAAGGTGCCTTAAAACTGTTGCCACAAAGAAACATTACTTAACCCTCTATCTGTAATTGCATACACTTAAAAGTATAATTAAACAAAAATGAAAGAACTCTAATGCTTTGTAATTATTTTTAAAGTTCGTTGTATATGACAATCAAATATTTTTCTTTAGAAATAAAAGAGTCAATCAATGTTAATTCTTCTTTCTTTCTACAAGCTAAATTTGGAAGGGGAATCTCAAGAAATGTTTGGACACTGACATAAACAAAAAACAGAGATAGTTGCACAAATTTGGTGATGTTTCTCTGGAGGAAAACTTTATAATGACTAAGCATGGGATCCTATACACATTTAAAGGGATATGAAGTTTACGAGTCAATCCCGGGGGCAACACGCAGGGATAGTCCGGCTCGCAACGCGTAGCTTTAGTTTCATGACAACTACTGCTCGCCACGCTGGTTTATCAGTCCCGGGGACAACACGCAGGCATAGTCCGGTCCACAACACGTAGCTTTAGTTTCATTACAACTACTGCTCGCCACGCTGGTAGATCTGCCATCCAGGGAGTGCAAGGTGTTTGGCATATTGTGTTAACAGCATTACTTTCACAACAATTATTGGAAAATCTCCATTTTACAAATCAAAAGTTTTGGGTATTATTCATCTACTAAACGAGCAAAAAATAAATTGTGAAGCATTCTACATAAAGATACTGGATTTTCAGGGCAGCGCAATATCAGAAAAAAAACTGTCTCGGACAAACACATGAAAATGATTTGTACTACTCGTCTGCACCATTTACGTCATGTGACATTGAAGGAACTTTCTCGCAGTATTTTTATGCTCTTTCAGACAGAGGCGCAGAGGCGCAAGAATTTACGGATGCACATGGTTTCCACTGTAATTCCCGCAACGAAGGCAATGACGGGGATGGCATATTCTAACTAGGTGACACTTTGTATCCGTACCGGAGTGTACACGCACAGCGCATCGATACACTTGTCACCGGACGTTTGTTGATGTCTCGCTTGGCCTTGTATAGTACCTGTGCACGTACATTGATTGCTAAGGTTTAGCGATTCGATGTCTGATATTGACTACATGCGCTGTATTTGCGATATCTAGCAATTGTCTTCTAGCTATATCCTGGAAAATTAGAAACATTATTATTTAGGAACCGCTCACAGATGCTTTTGCAGCTACGAGGAAGAAATAGCTTCTTTGTATTCTGATACGTGATAATTGCTGTGGGGCCAACTAAATCTGTATCCTATCATATACAGATATTTTTATTTTTATTTTCAATGGGCTCAGAATATTTGTAAGGTTAGAGCCATATTCCTATTAAAATAGATCCAAACGAAGTTAATGCCAGAGGTTCTGCTCTCATTAGTCCTGGACCCGTAGGACCAAGAACCCGGTCCTCCTTCGACCAGAGAGTTACCGAGCTGTCCCAAAAGGGCGCCCGGCACCTCCGTGGGGCTTTCCATAGGGCAAGACCTAGAGACTAAAAAGCCGCCCCCCCCCATCTGGTCCTGTGGACTCAAGACGGGATGGAAGTAGATACGCCACTTACGCGCGCAATCTCCAAAATGGGAAGGCTACCGATATGACCCTTGTGGGGCCGCCTGGTGATCTAGCACACCTTCTACTAGCTATGCTGGCTAGTATGCGGGAATATTAATGGCTTCCCTCAACCCCGTCCGAAGACCTACCCGATCACCCACGGGTATCGGGAACCACTGCCCCCCTCGAGTCCAAGCCAATGCGAACAACTCCCAATCAGGGAGGGGCTCGAATGTTCGGCCCGAGGTTCCTCTAGTAACGTCAAAGGTACCACGAGTGCTAGGGTTCCGCAACGACCGCACCATGGCAGCTGAAGGCGACGGATGGCCTCCCCTACGGGGATCCAAACGAAGTGGTTGCTTCCCGAGTAACTGCTAAAACAATTTCTTGTATTAAAATGGAGTAATATTTAAAAAAATGTAAAAAGGAAGGTTTCCTCGGAGTTAAATAGTTTCTCCTTTCACAGTCCATTTCCAACCTTACCTTCAAATCTTCCAACCATACACCTTCTCCCATGAAGCTCTTTTACACCAATGTCATAGGTTTTCAATTATTTTTCTCACGAACACCAATGTTTCTATTTTGGGCAATAATTTTCTGTAATCGTACTTTAGCAGTTACAAACACCAATACAGCTCACCTTAACTGACTGCTATTGTAAAGCCATTCTGTTTCTAAACTTGTCTAAACGTAATGATAGTATGTTTTATCACTGGATCAAATCAACATTCCCATTGTGTCTCTTTTCTGTAACTATTTGCATATTACACGTGCAGCTGTCCATTCCTTACTTTTTAAGCTACATTATTTTGTATGAATAACATAAAACATATTTTAACCCATGGAAATAATAAACTCCATTTAATCAGGATTTTTCTTTCAATAAATATATTTTGTTTTATTTAAATAATTTTTCATACAGCGAGGTGCCAACAAACATGAATTTTATTTTTAAATTTATTGACATAGATTCCTTTAATATAATCAAGACGTAATGACAAAGACTACAATGATTTTATTTTATTTTTATTTTGTATTTCACGTTCTCCAACGTTAAGTCATATCGGACGATGAATGGAATGGGTGAAATGATGCTCAAATGAGACCAAGGTACATAGAGCTTACACATTCGTATTTCAGGATAAGGGAAACCCTGGAGGAAACCTTATCAACTCACCCTGGTTGAGATTCGAACTAGGGACCTCTTGAACGTGAGACAGACTCGCTACCATCTACGCTACCTATGTTTTTAATCCTAGTAAAGAGTTTACACTAAATAGCTAATGTGCGTAGCTACATCGTATTCATAATTGTGTTTTGCCCATTACGAACTTAGTAAAATTTTAACTTCCAATGAAAAAACATGCTAGTTTATGAAAATACATGCATTTATATAAGGAAGTTTCAATTATGCCCATTTTATTCAATAAAACTCTTACTGTTTCCGCTATTAGAGGACATTTAATATTCAATGGAATAATAAAGGGAATACGATTAGTTCCACATTGTCTCATCATAAAATCGGGTATTGTGCATCCGCCCTATGGGTGTTTCGATATATCAGAAATGCATTCCTTCATCCCTGCCAAGTGGAAAGATGCCAGAAACTTCTAAACAACCACACCTGCCTAAGTTTGAATTAACCCAAATATCTACGAACGCCACTGATATTGGACTTATGTTACTCTGCATCTCAGCTGTACGCTGCTACCAACTTGACGGCTTTGCCCTGCCCTCTAGCCTCCAGTGTGGCGGGATAAACACCGGCAATCGAAGGCAATTTGAAGCAGGCCGCACGGCTTGGCGAATTGGAAAATACTTGGAGATTACAATGCGCTATCAGGACAGGATCCTCGACAGGTTGGGCAGCGTTAGATTATCCCGCAGGGTTGTACAAACCGCTGCCGTTTGTTTATGTGTCCGCACGTGACCCAAGTTTCACTACAAACGATGTCGTCCTTCCCGTTTCTTTATATTTTACTACGGATATTTTTGCTGCATGTGAGTAATATTGAACTGGAGATGTGATCACAAAAAGGTAAATAAACATCAGGTTGCTTCCTTCGCCTTTCTTTATATTTTTCCTCTCTTACCTGTTTACGTTTTAAGATAGAATCTGTGATCAATGAAGCGAAGTAAACCTAACAGGACGTATAAAAGTGATATCTTACCAGCCAATTAAATTTATAGAGTACATTCTTAATGGCATCTTCTTCTTAAGTATAATTAAGCACGATTCTGAAAGTATCTTCTGGAATGCTGTATCTTATTGTATAGACATTAACACCTTAATAAAAGAGAGACAAAATTGCAGCAGATTGTTTAAAATTACAAAAAGAAGAGAGTGAAAGAATAAATTAAAGAAGCAGGAAAGAAAAAGACGACGAAAGATTTGAGAGAATAGAAGAGAGAAAGATAGACGGAGGGGGGGAAAAACTCCTTAGTTAATACAATAACATAAACAGGGCTGAGGGTACTATTAATACTTACTGAAACAAATAATTCCAATTTTTTGTTTTGGGTTCTTTGTTCTTGAAACACAAAATTTTGTAAACAAACTTTACTTATAATTTATCTCTCTTCTAAAGTTAATTTCTCTTCTAATTAGAAAGCTTCAGCACATGTAAACAATTGTAGTAACTGCTAACATCTGGGTTTAAGTATTTCGTTCGATATTCCCTGATGAAAATTTACAATTTTGTCAAACTGAACTTCTCCCTTAATAAATTACAATATTTAGTTCCATGCACATTTTATTGCCACTTTTTTAGGTTTTTTTTTTTCTGAGTTTCAATAGTTTCTCAAATTCAATTAGTACCTTAAAATGTTTGGCTGCAGGCGAAATTTCTAATTACTTAGTGGTATTCCTATATGATATATTAAAATGATTATATCTACTAGACTCATGAAAATACGAGGTGTGTCTGTAAAATAAAGTTTCCAATTCTAATATAGAAAACATGTTTTGTTGTCAATATATGTTACATTGATGGAAAGGCGGAACTTACAGCTATTTTTCAACGTAATCACCATTGCGTTCGATGCACTTTTGCATGTGCTGTAGCAGTTTTTGTATACCCTGGCCATAGCACTCTCCCGCCAAGTTGCGGAGGTAGCGCTCAACCTCCTTTTTTAAATCACCGTCGGTCTGGAAATGTGTTCCACCCAGGTGTGACTTCAACTTAGGAAACAGATGATAATAACTAGGTGCTAAGTCTGGACTGTAGGGGGGTTGGGTGAGGATGTCGCATTCGCACTGGGCCAGGAGATCAGCCGTTGCATGTGCAGTATGGGGACGAGCGTTGTCGTGATGAAAGATCACTGCCTTCGTCAGCATTCCCCTCCTTCGATTTTGAAGGACACG